>JAZKJV010003626.1:0-267500 GCA_037367405.1 Ottelia alismoides | reverse complement strand
TAATATAAGGAAGAAGGCCAGCTTTCCTCTCTTGTAAAATGCCCCATAAAGCCCCAAACCTCCTGAACATTAGAATGCACATATCTCTCTCTTACAAAACTCCGAATTAGGTCTACTCACCTTCAAATGAATACACATATAGAGACCTTTAAAATGAGGCTAATTTCATTCAATTCGGAGCTCGTAGGCAAAACTTGGGTCCTTGGGCTTCCTTGTATACTATACATATGTGTATTTGTATTCTTGTGTTTTTAATCACATTTGATCTCATCTCCATTTTTGGTCAACAAGAAACTTGTAGATCTCATCGAGAGCTACAAATTTCATGTTTTGAGTTTTTCCAAATTTGGCCTTCTTCTCCCTCTAATCTTATTTTTCTTCTCAGACATTCACAGCTGGCCACGTGGCGCCCTCTGATTACGCCACATGACTCGGCCCCTTTACCCCTAGCCGTCGGATCTCTTCTTGAATTCCACGACCCAATTCCCTTCACGCAACCTATTCTTTTCAACTACCGTACAATCCTCAGATCCCATCACAGCCTCCCATCAGCGCCTCATCAGGCTCGCGCCACGTGGCATCACCTCATCCATCCGATCCACTGCATCATAACGGCTCAAACACTTCGTTCTCTCAGCCATTCGATCGAAACCCTGAGTCCATCTCATCCGTCCGCTGGCGCTTCGCCTCCAGTACGCCACATGGCAACATCCTGGCCCTCCGATGTCGCGCCCTAGATATGATCCCAAGCGTCGATCCGCACCTTCATCTGGGCTGTTAGTTCGCCTAATCCAACGACCAAGGGTTCCTCGTCTACCTTCACACACCCCGCGCCCATGTCCTCCACCGTGCGTAAGGGGCTGCCCCCTTTCTATTTTGGGCTCCACGCCGACCATCTTCTCCGACCCCCAACGCCACCACGACACAACCCACTCGTCCCCCATCTTTGCCAACCCCCTCGATCTCCATGAAGACCCTCAACCTCGCTCCACGACGTCCACCAACTCGACCTCATATCCATCCATACCGTCATCTTCATCCTATAAATCAGTCATCTCCGGTCACTTTCACCCCCATCCGCCACCATGGAAAGTGTCTCCGAGCTCCCACCTTCAGATTGGTGACAACAATTTGACCCGAGGTTGAGCGAAGATCGAGAACCACCTCCGGAGAGATCCACGACCCTCCACCATCGTGTGGAAGCTCCTCCAAGGCGCTGCACGAGCTCAGGTCCCCTACCGGCCTTCGAGCGACGACCGGGAAGTTCCCTCCGAGCTTCTGATCCTAGGTAGATCCTTCCATCTCTTCCCCAATCCTCTTCTTATTTTTCTTTCTCTTTCTTCCATTTTATTCGCCGTCCACGCGCCTCTTCTCGCTCTGCCAACCATCCTCCGAGCTCCGCAAGGGAGCTCTGATCTTCGCGAGCCCCTTCGTTCCTTCGGACGACGTACTTCGCCTTTCACCGACGACAGCTCCGCCACATAGGAGGAGCTCGACCACCGGACCACCTCACTTCATCACAGGCCTCGTATTCCACTCCCAACCACTCCACGGACACAACGCACGCTTCAGCTATCTGCTAACCCCCCTGCAGGTACTTCCATTTTGATTGGTCGGAGGCTCTTCGGAGCTGCTTCCGAGCTCCTCCGCGACCGCGCCCCAGAGCCTCTCCTCCACTCCTGAGACCACCGGATGCTCCACCGCCCATCAACGAATCTTCAGAGCTACGCCAGACCCTCCAGCATCCTTCACCGACGATGGGAGGACGAGGAGGAGCTAGGCCAGCTTCGCCGGAGCCCATCCCTCTCCGTCGCAGGATGCAGAGGACCATTGGGGACGACAGCCAGCAGCCGTTCAATCCTCTTGATCGAACGGCCAGAAGCCATCCACATCGCCACGCCCCGTAGTTGTAGGATCAGACGGATCCTACGCATCTAGATCGCGCCACGTTATCGCCCTTGCCCGCTCCAGGTGCCGTTGGATCAATCTAGATCCAACAGTCACTGATTGACCACGTCCTCGTCTCAGGAGCGACCCATCACCGTCGGATCGATCTTGATCTAACGGACCCAGACATGCCATGCGCCTGCAGTTCTTCACCGTTGGATCATCACTTGATCCACGGTCCCGATTAGGCCACGTCGCCCGATCCGAACCTCCTCCCCGACCACTTGGTTCAGATCATCCGAAGCTACTCCAAGCCAGAGCCGAACCTCCCGAGCCACCCGAGCCTCTCTCCGAGCCTCCGAAGACCACTGAGCTTGGGACCTGCACGTGATAGGCACGCGCGTCCTGGGTAAATTGCATCGAGGCCCCCGGAAGTTTTCAGAATTGCATTTCAGTCCCTGCTAGGAGACCCCACGTGAGGAGCACGTAATCTATGGAAAATTTGCATCCACCCCCTTAGCATGATAGATAATTGCATATTGGTCCCTGTCAGCACGTTTTATTTTTATCAATTTTAATTCCTGTAATTGCATTTATACCCTTGTCTTTGCACGCATATTTAGACACTCATTTTAATTCATTTTTCAATTTGGAAATTGCATTGTGGAGCTTATGTTGTCCTCTTTCATATGTGACACTTGGCATATTTTTGTAATATCAGTGGATTTTTTTATTAATTAATTGGTTCAATTTTTCTATATTTTACCCATCTATGCCTGTTAATTGATCGTAATTTCTCTGTGACTCCAACAATCCCCGAAAAATCACATTAGATCTAGGATAGTTAGATTTACATTGCATAAAAATTTCATCTCAATTGCACACATCCCGAGGCCTAAATAAATCATTTAGTGATTTCCTTAATTAATTTTTAATAGGTCCATTTCACATAAAAATTTAGGTTTATCAATTTTCCTGGATTCTTCACACTTATATCTATCTAGGATAATTTTTGTATATGGAAATAGTGTGATTTGGTACTTATTAAAATTAAGTTAGTCAAAATCACCTTGCATTCATTTTTAATTCACAGTAAATTTATTTAGTGTCAGAAAATTCTAAAAAATTTAGAGGACCTTAATTTCACTGCACTTCATCATCTGGCCAAGTTTCGTAATTTTTGGACTTGATTTGATCACTTATCTGAATTAACTTTTAAACTGTCCTGATTGTGCATGTGTCTTGCATAAAAAACCGAAAAAGACCAAAAAAATTATCCCTTGAAATTCAAACCTTGGACTTTGCTAAAAATCTACCTAAGGAAACAGCTGCCTCCCTGAGTTCGACCTTGGGCTTGCTTAAGTAAAATAAATTTGCCACGTGTGATTAACTTGACATTAATTAAAAGTGGTTTTTGATCTGCTCTCATTATCCGACTGCAACGAACGACAATTAATTAATTTGACCATTAATTTGATCAAACTAACACGGGTGGTGGGAGTCGTTTCAAAATGGCGCAGTTGCCGGGGAGGCACGGCTTAGCTTTATTTGCAGTAATTTCTGAGTGTTTGACTTTCAATCCTCGGATAGTCTGACCCTCGATTTTCTTGTGAATATTTTCTGTCCTTTAATTTTTGTATTTTTTGAGTTATTCTCTATCTGATCTCAAATTATTTCTGTGCGAGGAATGCGAGGAGTCGAAGACGCTTCGAGGAGCCTGCATTTTAATTTCTTGAGTGATTTGAGAGAACTTGTATTTTTATTCATTTCTTTATTTTTTCGCATCATTTCCAGCGGTTCCCGTTTGGGTTCTCGCGTGTGTAAAGATAGTGGAACTGTGTCCTCATGTGCTATGTGGATTGAATTGTAGATTAGGCTTGCACTAGTGGCTCCTCGAGCCACTCTAGGATTTTCTTGTGCTCATAAATTTTTAGAACCACACAATAAACTTAAAAGACGCACTTAGACCACAGATCTAGTCAAAATAACCTGTGCTTCACTCGCTAATAGAACTGCCTGTCTAGGAGCGGATTTTATCGTTTGCATTTGCATATAGTGTAAAGATTTCAATTCTGTTTTGCATCCTGCAGAAAAGCGAAGGGATCACTGTAAGTCTTCTTCACTCAGCATAAGCATCATTGTTTTTCGTGTATCGGCTTTTCTCGATTTCTCTCTCTTGGTTTTCCAACTTAAGTTAAAGGAAATTGGGACTGGATGATAGCCATGCTGTGTGGATTGAACTAAATCAGTGAAAACCTAACTTAAAACTGCGACTGCTAAACATTATTGACCTAAAAAATCAATAAAGTTGGAAACCCTACTTACGGGAGATTAATCCCGACCTTGTTTTCAGGCTGAGTAAGGGTACTTGAGTATGTGTGAACACCTTAAGGAAGAGCCCAAATCCCCTCCTTCCATATCATGTTCCAACTGATCCTACCAAATATCACGAGTTGAATATTTTCAGGTTCATCGACTAGTACCAAGTAGCCTCCGCCTATTTACGGGTAGTCAGGGGTGAAACAACGGTACTCCGCAACAAGTTGTTAGTAACCCTTCGGGGCGAAGTTCTAGCCTTGTCAGCCTCCTCCTGCTTGCAGGTAGATAGGGACATGGTCTCTGAATCCATCAACTTGGGATAGGAGCGAAGAAAGGAAGGGCGCAGGTATCTTAGGCGACAAGTTAAACAGGGAAGACGCACCCGCCTTTAAGCCGACTTCCCTCTAGGCCACGTAACCTTTGCTATTTGCTTGAAAATCACACTTAAAATCAACCAGATTAATTGGACTCAGTTTCGGGTCCTTCACCGTGTTGAGTGTGAAACTACAGGGTTTGGATTGTATTGCTTGCTTCGGGTAGGAGTAAAATCCTATCTTTACTTAAAACTCTCGATTCTTCTCGCCAATTCAAGATGACTGACTGGGGGAATATCGACACATTATTCACCAATCTCTCTTTGAGTCCCCCACAGAAATCATCTTCATTGGACCAAGCGTAACTTGGACCATCCAAAGCTCATGACCCTCTTGAGTTTTGGATCCCTCACACCCAGGGTGGTTACTCTCAAACCAACCCTTTCCTCTCCTCTGAGCTTACCGAGGAAGACCATCGCCCCAGTAAGAATCCCTTCCTTGATTTATCCTCTAATCTAGATCATTTCCATTTCCCAGGATTAGAGGACAAGATGCCACCAAAGTGACCCCCAGATGAGGGAGAACACCAAGATGACCCACTCCAGCAAGTCTTGGCTCGCCTCGCCACAGCCGAACAACAGAATGCAGATCTTACAACAAGAATGGGACAAATCATTGCGGCAGGAGGAATCGACCGACCAATGGTTGATGCCTATAACCCAGCAGAGAACGAGATGCAAAGTTGGTTGGCACCAACAGTTCCTCCCGAAGCATTCGAGGTCAAGCCACACTTCCTTAGCCTGCTACCGAAGTTTAGTAGACATGTAAATGAAAAACCATATGCCTTCCTCAGAGACTTCGAGCTAGTTTGCAACAACCTTAGTCACCCTAGGGTTGGGTAGGATTACATTTGACTGAAGGCCACCCCATTTGCCTTAGGAGATAAGGAAGCACATTGGTTGAAAAATCTTGGGGTTATATGTAAAACCTGGATGCAGTTCAAGGACCTTTTTCTGAAGAAGTTCTACCCCCTCGGTAGGACTAATCAAATGAGAACGAAGATTGCTAGTTTCTCCCAGGGACCCAGTGAACCATTCCATGAAGCCTGGGATAGGTTTAATGACCTAAGTCAGAAATGTCCCTGCCATGGCATTTCTAAAGCGATCTTAGTCGAGACCTTGTTCTGTGGTTTGACCGCGGATATGCAGGGGTTAGTCAGTGCCACCTGTGGAGGAAGCTATCTGAACAAGAATGAGAATGTTGTATGGAAAATACTAGAGCAGATGGTAGAGACAGGCAGGTCGCAGGCCACCAGGGCCTATCAGTTGTCTCCATCAATTCTATCCAACGAGACAACTAGGAGGACTGTAGAGGATCTGACAGAGGACCTCATTCCCAGCATGGGGATGATAGCTGACAAGTTAACCATGGTCGAGAAGATCCACAAGAGGGTCACTGACCTTGAGTCTCTCTCACGTTTGCCGATGTAAGTGGAGGAACATACTGAAAGGGTAGCTAAGATAAAGCTACCTGCCCCTTCACCACCTGCACCTGTACACCGAGTCCATCTTGTACAGGAACATGCACCGGGGCCTCAGAGTGGATGGGTAGAGGAGCATACTTACACCCAGAAGGACCAGCATGCACCCCCACAAGTGGAAACCATATACGAGGATCCTCCGCAGGTGTTCGAGATCAACGAGCTGTGGTACGACCATGACCCCGTCGGCAGATAGTCGGGGATGGGGAACGATCAGCCTCGCCGACCTTCCCCAACTTACCAGGAAACCAGCTCCGTCCCCGCACCGCACTTTGTTCAATCCAGGCCCGAACGAGAGTACCAGCCGCAACAGCACCAGCAGCAGAGCACGTGTTCTCAGGCCAGCAGGGCCCGTCACTGTCCCATTCGCAGCAGCAGTATAGGCATGGCCAGCATGGCAAATATAGGACCTCATCTACAGGACATCATCAAGCCGCCCAGCCCATAAAATTGGAATCCCTCACTTTGGCGATCCAGACCCTGTCTAATAGGGTCCAACAGATCCAGAATGACTATCTGGATATGAGAACCGATATGAATTGCATCTCTCGTACCCAGGATCAACAAATGGTGCCAAAGACCCCAATTCCTGCACAGTTTTAGGCCAATCCAAACAGCCTAACTCAAGGCCATAATCGACCTCACGATCTGGTATACTATTCAGATAATTCTTTATCTGAACATGAGATCCTTTCGTATGATAATGTGAACCATATGTCCCTCGGGAGCGGAAGGAGTGTGATCATACCTGATCGGGCACAAGAACCGGAGGAAGGAGCCACCAAGTCTCTACCTGAGGAGAACTTGGAGGCAGAAGAGGAGCAGCACCACCATCACCACCACCGGCAGAAGAAGAGGACTTCTGGATCCTCAAAGCAGCAGCAAACCCGCACCAGTCGAGAATCCGACAAAACCGACGAAGAGCCCGCACCTCCATCAGAGGAGGACCGTCCAAAAGTCACAGAAGACACATCACCGATTTTGACACAACATTTTCCTTTTAGTCAAATTCAGAGTCCGAGTCTATTTCAGAGTCCGAGTCTTCTATAGAACTCAGTTCCCGCATTGAATGAAAACATTTCAGTTTCAAAATCTGAGTTAGAGTCAATAATCCCTTTCCCTCGAGCTCTTAAGGGTGGAAAGAAGAAAACAAAAAAAATCCAAAAAGATGACCCTGAGATGGCAGAGTTCTACAACAAATATATCAAGGTCACAATCCCCTTTGACAAGTACGTGGAAATGACACCTGCATTCCAGAAATACCTGAAGGTGAGATGCACACCTAGTGTTGAGAAACATGTTCTATCAGTAGCCATGACTTGTATAATAAAGAACTCGTTAGCAAGGAAACGAAGAGACATGGTTGCACATTATGTAGTGAGTCATGTCGATGACATTGTGTTTGCACGTACTCTCCTAGATAACAGCTCCTTAACCAACGTAATGCCTACAACCCTCTATGAGAGGATTAATCTCGGACCTCTTAGGAAATCTAGAGCCCTCCTTCAATTCGCAGATAAATCAACCAAGAGGTCTCAAGGAGAATTGAGGAATGTTGTCATCAAAGTCGAGGGTCAGGAATACATGGTGGACTTTACTGTCCTAGATATGGAAACCCCTCGTAATTGGAGAGATTCCCAGATCATTTTAGGCAGCCCTTCCTCAGATAAGCAGGGGCCTTGTTTGACTACAAGATCGGGAAGATCCAATAACAAACTCGAGGTGGAGATGAGGAACTTGAGATGAAGCAAACCAGATGGCAGAGACCGGATTCCGAATCCAGCACTGAGTACTCTTCGTCTGAAGCAGACCTCTATCATGTAGACACAATTGGGCCATGGAGACAGAAACCATACAACATAGATGAGTCTAACCCCTCCGGAGATGATCTTGTGCATGAGTCAGTTTGCGAGGTCCTCAGAAACGAGTACAGCTCAGAACCTGCATTCCCCTACATCTTCAATGACTTAGAGGCTCAGCTGGGCCTGTCAGTCCTTCCCTCTATAGGACAATCGGAAGATGAGGATGACGAGTCAGACGTGGCTTTTACCGATCGCATGGATACCTTTGACGATCGGACTCCAGAGCTGAATAACTTGGTGGCAGCAATTACAGAGAAAGATCCAGCCACTTCCAACACCGAACCAGATTCGATTGATCCGGATTTCCTAGACGATCACACCTTACCTGAGCTCAAGCCTTTACCCACAACACTAAAATACGCCTTCCTTGTGGGTCAAGAGAAGAAATACCCGATCATCATCAGTTCGCGATTGACCGAGGAGCATGAATCTCGCTTGCTAGAGATCCTAGAAAAAAATCGCAAGGCAATAGGCTGGAGCATTTCTGATCTCCACGGTTTAAATCCTGCTTTGTGTTCGCACCATATCTACTTGGAGAATGAAGCCAAACCCTCTCGTGAATTCCAACGTCGTTTGAATCCAAAATTATGAGAGGTAGTGAAGAAGGAGATAGAGAAATGGTGCAACATGGGTTTCATTTATCCCATCTCCGACTCTAAATGAGTGGTCCCGAACAAGTCAGGAATTCATACGACCACCGACGAGGATGGAGAGGAGATCGTGACGTGAGTGCCCACGTTGTGGTGCGTCTGTGTGGATTACAGACGTCTGAATGCTGCGACGAAGAAGGATCATTTCCCCCTATCGTTCATTGATCAGATCCTGGAGAGACTAGCGGGGAAAGAGAGGAAAGAGTTCTTCTGTTTCTTGGATGGGTTCTCATGCTACAATCAAGTAGCCATATCTCTGAAGGACCAGGAAAAGACCATGTTCACATGCCCCTTTGGTATCTATGTTTTCAGGTACATGCCCTTTGGGTTATGCAATGCTCTAGATACTTTTCAAAGGTGCATGATTGTTGTATTCGCGGAAATGGTCGGCGAATTCCTGGAAGTCTTCATGGATGACTTCTCGGTCCACGACGATTCCTTCGATTCCTGTCTTAGGAATCTGGACCGAGTCTTCAAACGCTGTTGTGAGGTTAATCTGGTGCTCTCCTGGGAGAAAAGTCACTTCATGGCGACGGAGGGCATTGTGTTGGGGCACGTCATCTCCAATAGAGGAATGGAGGTTGACCCTGCCAAGGTGGATGTGATCAGACGACTCCAACCACCAACCAACATCAAGCAGTTGCGGTCGTTCCTCGGACATGTCGGATTCTATCGGAGATTCATCGAGGATTTTTCTAAGATTGCCCGACTGCTAACTAAGCTTTTAGGCAAAGACATGGAGTTTATTGTTGATCACAAATTTCTTGAGGTCTTTAATCTATTACAGGGAATGATCATGGACACCCCAATCCTACAAATCCCAGATTGGTCTTTACCTTTTGAGATCATGACGGATGCCTCAGACTTTGCTGTTGGGGCTGTGTTAGGACAAAGGAGGGATGACGTTACTTTTGCAATCCACTACACAAGCAAAGTACTTGACACTGCTCAGCGTAACTACACAGTTACGGAAAAAGAGATTCTTGCGATAGTGTTTGCCTTGGACAAGTTCAGATCTCACTTAATTGGATCCAAGGTAAATGTGTTCACTGACCACACGGCCCTACGATACTTGATGGAGAAGAAGGACGCGAAGGCGCATCTTCTTTGGTGGATTTTGCTTATCTATGAGTTTGATTTGGACATCCGTGATAAACCTGGAAAGAAGAACGTAGTAGCCGATCATCTCTCTCGTCTCGAAGATCTTAATACTTCAGAGGATTCACCTATTCGAGACTCCTTCCCTGACGAGTCGATTTTTGTTGTCGACTCACTCCCATGGTATGCCAACATCGTGAACTATTTTGTCTCCAAGAAGGTTCCCGTGGGTTGGCCCAAGAGCCACATCAACCGACTGAAGTCGGATGCTAGACACTACCATTGGGAATATCTGATCTTTTTCTTTGATGGATCGAATTGTGTCTAGAGATGGTGTATTCCTCAGGAGGAATACCAGAGTGTCCTTTCTTTATGCCACATCTTAGAGGCAGGAGGACACCACTCCGGGAAGTGGACCACATGGAAGGTACTTCAATGTGGCTTTTACTGACCGACTCTGTTTCGCGATGCCATCACCTTTGCGAAGTTGTGCCCAGTATGCCAGAGAATGGGAGGAACCGTTGGTTCCAAGGATGAGATGCCGATGCAAGCTGTCATCATTTGTGATGTCTTTGATGCCTGGGGCGTCGATTTCATGGGCCCATTCCCTGTTAGCCACGGATTCGAGTACATCTTTCTTGCGGTAGATTACCTATACAGGTGGGTGGAGACTATCCCGACAGCAGACAGTAGGACTATCTGTAAATTCATCAGAGAGCATATCATCTCTAGGTTCAGGATTCCCAAAATGATGATATTAGATGGGGGTAGACACTTTGTAAACCGGGAGGTGAAGAAACACCTGAAGGAATACGGCATCGAACACCGTGTCGCTAGTCCTTACCACCTACAGACTAATGGTATGGCTGAGGTGTCGAATAGGGAGGTAAAGACTATATTGCAAAAGTTTGTCCGCCCAGACAGGAAGGACTGGTCTCAGATCCTTGATCAAGTCCTTGGCATATATGACAACTTACAAGACACCGTTAGGAACCTCCCCATTCTGAATGGTATTCAGAAATTCGTGCCATTTGCCCGCAGAGTTAGTGCATAAATCAGAATGGGCAATCAAGGTCAATTGGAACACACACCTTGGGGCAGAAGCAGAGAGATATGGATCTGAATGAGCTTGTGGAAGTCATAAACCACACATATGACAACAGTTTAGTGTACAAGGACAAGGTTAAGCGTTGGAACGATTGATTTATCAAACGAAAGACCTTTGTTCCTGGACAGAAGGTATGGTTGTTTAATGCTAGGCTGAAGATCTTCCAAGGCAAGTTGAAATCCAAGTGGACAGGACCATTTGGCGTCCATACGATGCATGATAGTGGATGTGTCGAGATCTCAGATCTCGTCGAATCCAATGAGCAGTTAGTCCATGTTGAGGAGATTGTATTTATGCGCGAGACAGATTCAACAGATATACCTCGAGCCACGCATGAGACCTTGCAGCAGTGAGCTCTAGCCATCGATAGCATCTTGTAAGATTCAAACTGACTCACTTGTATATGCCATCATTCCTGTACATTCTTTCCTTTCTCCGCCACGACTCTAGTAGCTCATCCCAGCTTCATTGATCACCATCTTGGACTATACCTAGGACGACCAGATCCTAAGTATAGGGGGGATGAGCCACCTGAGTCTGTTTTCTGTACATCCTCCAGATCACATCGGTCCTCATACTCACTCCAGTCCTATACTTTGGCTGACTTGAGCCTAAGTATTGGAAGGACCGATGCCAACATTGTATATTCATCCATTTCTCTTCTTGACCTCATCCGCCCCATTTTTTTTATTCTTCTACACTTAGGCTGCCAGAGCCTAAGTATAGGGGGGCAGGACGACTACTTTACATTTTTCATTCTCTTTGGCTCTCTTACGCTTAGCACGAGCTATGTCTTTTTCCTCGCTTTTCATGCTCTGAGCACATAGCACACGCTAAGTATAGGGGGGCATGTATATATTACATATATACTTTACCCATAGCTCGTACTTTCAGGTATCTTTGTATATATTACGCAATAATTACGGGTTGGGTAAAATTTGGAGAAAATTTTTGTAAAATACACTTGTATAAGCTGTATAATACTCTTGTAAATTGTTGTAACATAGGAGGTAAACCAAAAAAAATGTGAAAAATTCAGAGGCTTCTTATTTACTCTTGCATATCATCTCTATCTCAGAAAAGAAAGAAAAAGAGTCTTGCATTTCATAGCATGTCATCTGCATCTCATCTGCATATCTTGCATATGCAAGGTGAAAAGCTAGTGGGTTCTGAACCAATTTATGAGTAGATATCGAGGATGGACTTGATTTGACCTTAATACACCTAATTTCATAGAAACCTTATAGGAACTGGAGTTAAGATTTTTCAGGTCAAGTGACTTAATTCTTCGAGTCCGCAAGTCTATGTTCACATGTCATCTTGATTAGTCTAAGTAGAATATCTCGTGCATACGCATGATTCTTTTAGACAATTACCTAACTTGGACAAGCACAATGCGCGTAGCTCTTCATTGATGAGGTGGTGAGGAGGTAGAGTCCTTTAGCTTGGAGTAGCACACGGGTGGAAACATCCGTCCTCGTCTAGGGAGGGTAGTGCATCTCAACCTAGTCTGGTGGTGTTGAAGTCTGAGGACAGGATGTTGTGTGTTGCAATAATGCTTCAAAAAAGGGAATTAGTCTACTGGCTCAAGAGGAAAAACTCCTGATGTACATGCTGCACCCTGTATATAGTTCGAAAAAAAATTGCAAAAACTCCAAAAAATCAGACAGGTCCAAGGGAAAATAAAATACCTGTCGGAGTATATATATTAGTAAAGAAATGCAGTTGGATGACATGGCTACACTGGTCAGGCATCCCGGGATAGGTAGCTACACTGGCTACCGTCCATTCTTTTCTCTACCCCCTCCTGTTGAGTTGGTCACACTTGAACTTAGAAGGGAATACCCCGCTCCTTGAGGAAAGAGTTACTGGACCTGGTTATTTGAGTTACCTTGTTAGAGGAGGCTGGTTCTGAGCCATGTCTGATGTAGAGATTTACATTTCACTTACACAGTACACGTAAGAATCATAGTCATCAAAAATGTGCATTTGAGGATTTGTTCTGACCTGAGTATTGAGGAGTCTTGAATAGAAGACTTGTGAAACTTGAATTCTGTTAGGTCTTAAGTTCAGATCCCAATGAGGTTCCGCCACACAATTAATCCAAAGGTTGAGTCAAGCTCCATTTTCAACTTTTGATCATGACCTTGGTATGCGACCCAAAATCATTTCACTTTTGCATTTCATTTTAGTTGCTCAGGGATGAGAAAGGTTTAAGTATAGGGGGTTGATTAATATGTGATTCATCACTCTTAAAGTTGAAAATAGAGCTTTGTCCCCGGGTATTTAGCTTCATATTTCCCTTTATCTTGCATAAATAGCATTCATGCATCAATCCACAAGATATGCATCTTAGCATTCATATTTGCATTTAAATAAGAAGCCAATCCATGTGTAAATCCACTTGTAAAATATCCACCTATTTATTTGTATTTTATCCCCTACAAAATAAAATAACACCTTCCTTATAATGTGTACACCATTAGTTAATAATATAAGGAAGAAGGCCAGCTTTCCTCTCTTGTAAAATGCCCCATAAATCCCCAAACCTCCTGGACCTTAGAATGACCATATCTCTCTCTTACAAAACTATGAATTAGGTCTACTCAAATTCAGATGAATACACATCCAGAGACCTTTAAAATGAGACTAATTTCATTCAATTCGGAGCTCGTAGGCAAAACTTGGATCCTTGGGCCTCCTTGTATACTATACATATGTGTATTTGTATTCTGATATTTTGTATCACATTTGACCTCATCTCCGTTTTTGGTCAACATGAAACTTGTAGACCTCATCGAGAGCTACAACCTTCACGTTTTGAGTTTTTCCAAATTCGGTCTCCTTCTCCCTCTAATCTTATTTTTCTTCTCAGCCATTCACAGCTGGCCACGTGGCGCCCTCTGATTGTGCCACGCGGCTCGACCCCTTTATAAAATCCGCCCGCGCCCCTGGCCGTCGGATCTCTTCTTGAATCCAACGACCCAATTCCCTCCACACAACCTCTTCTTTTCAACCGCCCGATCAATCTTCAGATCTCAACACAGCCTCCCATCAACACCTCATCAGGCTCGTGCCACGTGGCATCACCTCATCCATCCGATCCACTACATCATAACAGCTCAAACACTTCATTCTCTCAGCCATTCGATCAAACTCCTGAGTCCATCTCATCCGTCCCTGGCGCTTCGCCTCCAGTACATCACATGGCAACATCTTGGCCCTCCGATGTCGCGCCCTAGATCTGATCCCATGCGTCGATCCGCGCCTTCATTTCTGGGTCGTTGGATCGCCTGATCCAACAGCCAAGGGTTCGTCGTCTACCTCCGCACACCCCGTTCCCACGTCCTCCATCGAGCGCAAGGGGCCGCCCCCTTTCTATTTTGGGCTCCACGCCAACCATCTTCTCCGACCCCTAACGCCACCATGACACAACCCACTTGTCCCCCATCTTCGCTAACCCCCTCGATCTCCATGAAGACCCTAAACTTCGCTCCACGACGTCCACCAACTCCACCTCATAGTCATCCATACCGTCACCTTCATCCGATAAATCAATCATCTTTGGTCACTTTCACACCCATCCGCCACCACGGAAATTGTCTCCGACCTCCCACCTTCAGATTGGTGACAACAATTTCACCCGAGGTTGAGCGAAGACCGATAACCACCTCCGGCAAGATCCACGACCCTCCATCGCCGTGTCGCAGCTCCTACAAGGCGCTGCACGAGCTCAGGTCCCCTACCGGCCTTCGAGCGACGATCGGGAAGCTCTTGCTGAGCTTCTGATCCCAGGTAGATCCCTCCATCTCTTCCCCGATCCTCTTCTTATTTTTCTTTCTCTTTCTTCCATTTTATTCGCCATCCACATGCCTCTTCTCGCTCCTCCAACCATCCTCCGAGCTTTGCAAGGGAGCTCTGATCTTCACGAGCCCCTTCGTTCCTTCCGACGACGTACTTCGCCTTTCACCGACGCCGGCTCCACCACCTGAAGGATATTGAGTATCCTTAAGTGCATCATGGAAGCGTGTTGATTGCATCATATGCAATCGGAGCAACTAGTCGTACTAGATGCTAGATACGATGGAAATTAAAATTTTTAAAACTAAAGATGAAACCACATGATCACAAAAACGCTTCTCGGATCGTTTCATCAAACCACAAGTATAAGGAATACCTCTTGAAGCGTGGTTGTGATCGCAAGATCCCAAACGAGAGATCCTCATGTCTCAAGTCTGACCCACGAAGAACGCACTTGCGGGCACGATGATGAGTCGCATCCTTCCCGCAATCTTTGACGAAGATCCAAGCGTCGAAGGCGAAAGCAAGATGCTCTCCTCTTCAATATGCAAAGTGGATGGCCACTTGGATATTAAGAGAGAGCCTAGTCGAGAATGAGAGAGAGAGAGAGAGCAGTAGTCTTCTACAACACTAGATGATGTACCTTGGAAGGCTACCCTAGCCCTCCTTTTATATTAGTTTAGGATCCAATGGATCTCAATCCATGGGACACATGGATCCAACGGATAGGCTTGGTTCATGTAAAATCAATGGCCACGATTGTTGTTGGTTAAAAACGACCAACATTAATTTAAATTAAAATATGTTGCAACATTATCAACATAATTTAATTTATCATTAACTAATTAAGAGATAATGTGATAACAAAAAAGGGAGTCAACCAACCAACCTTGATTTTAGGGGGCATCACCTATGAATAATTCATAGGTGACGCCACCTATGAATTTGGTGGTTGTTTTGCCTCCTTTTTATTTTATCTTATTATTTCATAATTAATTTTGCAATAACAATTATCACAAAATTATTCACCAAATTAATTCCAAATTAATTTATAAATATTTCAGTCATGCCATTGAATATTTTGTGAATCATATTCACAACCCAAACTAATTTGTAAATTGCATTTACAATTAATTAATAAATTTGAATCCAATCCACATTATTAATTAACAAATGCTATTTACATAAGTTCTATCTTATATATTATAAATTATATTTATAATACACATATATCATAGATAATATTATTCATATTCTCTAATCCTTGATAATTAAATCGTATTTAATTATCTTGGATAATAATATGAATCATATTCATATTATGCTTGATAATTAAATCTCATTTAGTCATCAAGTCCTTCTTGCTTGGATATGCATTTCATCAAATGAATTATTCTTGAACCCTTTCAAGAATAATGTGCTTTCTCCGTGAATACTTGGAGATAAGGACATGCCGATTGTATTATTCCATGTATAGTGACTTGGATATTGAGATCTTATCTCAAATCCAGATCTTACGAACCTCCCACAGATGCTTGATTAAATCAAGACCGCAAATCCAATCTTTTCATTGAATATAAATCTCATTTAGACCAATGTCCAACACTTGGACCAAGATCGGATTGCTTCTCTACTGAAAGGAGTCACTAAAATCCAGACCTATTTCATCGCTCCCTCGGAATGGAAGCGTCATGGATATACAATCGTTTATGATCACATCACCCTCAGGTATTCCCAATACCTGTACATCCTACATACTGGAAGACCCATGATCAACCCGAAGATCAAGATCAATTTTACATTGTCTTCTTCAGGGTTTAATCATTAAGTTTCTCAATCTTGGTCATTGGGAGTTGGTATCGATCATATGCTTTCCCAAAGCATATATCATACCTTCAAATTCATGTCATTCTTCCAAAGCACGACGACCATGCATGGAATTTGATCGGTCCCAATACCTCATGAGTGAGCTCATGTCTTCCGGTTCACAAGTGAACCTGTATGATCCCTTTGAGAGATCATATTGCTCATATACCCTTATATGCACACCAGCTCGTCGGTGTATAGACCTTGGTTAGGTCATCAACCTATTGGTCTGCCAAATGTACATACTCAGACATATAGCAATACATCTGTCTCCGGTCAGAGGATGCGTGCCTATGCTGTGACAGCATTCAACATAGGACTTAGGTTATCTCGATCTCGTTAAGTCAACCCATTGAACTAACTAATCTGACACCTCTGAATCACTATTCCCATGCAGAGGACCTGCATCGAGAGGTCGGTCAGATATCAGCCTATGTGAGAAAGGATTGCCATCTCCTACTCCGGCTGGAGATCTTCACTTGACAATCAATTGACGGTGCTCGATGAGTCCTCTATCTAACTCCTTAGATATTCATCCAAACACCAGCCTCTATGATTCATTTAGTGAATCAACAGCTATATGATCATCAAGTTGGCCATGGTACATAACCCAAATTGTACAGAGGGACCTTATAATGCATTCATTCATATAATTTCAGAAAGGGAGTGAAACATCAATAACTTTTATTGATAAACATAAATATTACAATAAGATTTATTGTAAGAATGGTTCGCCCAGGTCTCACATGTCTAACAATATCCCACTAGCTCTCAGAACCATTCAGGTACAATATGTAAACCCATACTCATTACATGCTGGTCAAAAACCTTCTGTGTGAGAGGTTTGGTAAGAGGATCAGCAATGTTGTCGGTAGAGGCCACCTTGGTGATGATGATATCACTACGCTTTTGAATCTTCCGAATGATGTGGTATTTCCTTTCCACGTGCTTGCTCTTCTGATGGCACCTGGGTTCCTTTGTTTGAGCAATGGCTCCAGTGTTATCGCAGAGTAATGGGACGGGAGTATCAAAGGAAACTACGCCAAGCTCCAAGATGAACTTGCGTAACCACACCGCCTCCTTTGCAGCATCCATTACGGCAATATATTCGGCTTCTGTTGTTGAATCCGTCGTAGTGTCCTACTTCTTGCTTCTCCAGCTCACAACACCACCATTCAACAGGAATACAAACCCTGATGTCGACTTTCGATCATCAATATCCGACTGGAAGTCTGAATTTGTATGTCCTAAGACTTGGAGATCACCATCCCCATAGACCAAGATGTAATCTTACGTCCATCTTAGATATTTGAATATGTTCTTTACTGCATTCCAGTGTTTCTCTCCGTAGCAGGATTGGTAACGACTTACCACTCCCACTGCATGGCAGATGTCTGGCCTAGTACACATCATGGCATACATCAAGCTTCCTACAGCTGATGCGTAAGGGCATCCAGCCATGGCTTTCTTTTCCTCAACACTTTAAGGAGCCATCCCTTTGGACAGATGGATACCATGTCCTAAGGGGAGGAATCCTTTCTTCGAACTATCCATACGGAATCATTCAATAATCTTCTTGATATATCCATGTTGTGATAATCCCAATATTCTCTTTTCTCAGTTTCTGAACACCTTCAGGCCTAAGATGTAAGAGGCTTCTCCAAGATCTTTCATCTCGAAGGTATGGGATAGCCAAATCTTCACACTGGTCATCATTCCTGTATCATTCCCAATGATAAGGATATCATCTACGTAAAGCACGATGAACACAATGGCACTCCCACTAAGCTTCTTGTACACACAACGTTCATCAGGATTCTGCACAAAATCATAACTCTTTATGGTTTCGTCAAATCTGATGTTCCAGCTACGAGAAGCTTGTTTGAGCCCATAGATGGTTTTCTTTAGCTTGCATACTTTACTATCCTCAGCTATGAATCCCTGGGACTGCTCCATATAGATATCCTCCTCGAGGTGTCCATTGAGGAAAGCTGTCTTGACGTCCATCTACCAGATGTCGTAGTCAAAAGATGCAGCTATAGCTAGCAGTGTTCTGATGGACTTAAGCATGGCCACATGAGAGAATGTCTCATCGTAGTCGATGCCTTCTCTCTGTGTGTAGCCCTTGGCTACGAGCCGTGCCTTGAAAGTCTCTACTTTCCCATCAGGTCCCCTCTTTATCTTGAAGATACATTTACACCCAATGGATTTTACCCCTTTAGGTGGATCCTATAGGGTCCATACACCATTCTTATGCATGGAGTCAATCTCTGACTTCATTGCTAGCATCTATCTATCCATGTCATGATCCGCGAGAGCTTCATCAAATGAAGAAGGATCAATGTCAGTCTCACCTGACACATGGAATCCATACCTTTCAGATAGTGCAACCACCCTCTAACTCCTTCGAAGAGGTATGGGTGTTTCATCTTCATTTACTCTTCAATTTCTGGTTCAGGAATCTCAGAATCCTCAGGGATTTAATGAGTTCCTCTACTTCATTCCTGTCTTGACCTTTAAGGAAATCATCCTCCAGAAATTTCACATCCCTAGAGACAAAAACCTTTTGGGTCTCCGGGTCATAAAGCTGGTATCCAATACCATCTTTAACATACCCAATGAAATAGCACTCACGAGTGCGAGATTCTAGCTTACTTGCATCCACGTTCTTCGCATGGACCAAGCATCCCCAAACCCCTCAAGTGTTTAACACTAGGCTTGGTACCATACCAGAGCTCGTGAGGAGTCTTTGGTATAGACTTGCTAGGAATCTTGTTCAGGAGATATATTGCGGTCTCTACTGCATATCCCCAGAAACTAAGAGGTAAATGCGCTTTGCTCATCATTGAACGGACCATGTCCATGATGGTCCTGTTGTGTCTTTCAGCAACACCATTAAGTTGGGGAGTTCCAGGAGGAGTGAGATTGGAGACAATTTCATTCTCTTTAAGGTATTCCTTGAATTCATCTGAGATACTCACCACCTCCGTCAGACCGAATCCATTTGATCTTCCTATCGGTTTGGTTCTCAACCAAAGCCTTAAACTCTTTGAACTTTTCAAAGGTTTCAGATTTGTCATGTAGTAGGAAGATAAACCCGTATCGCGAATGGTCATCAATAAACATCAAATAATATCGATATCCATTTTTAGTCGTGGTACTGAAGGGACCACATACATCAGTATGTATTAGGTCAAGAATACCTCCGCATCTCATAACCTTGTTACGGAAAGGTGCTCTAGTCATTTTACCTCGAATGCGGTGTTCGCAGGTAGGTAAAGATTGAACCTGTAGAAAATCAAAGGTCCATCCTTTATCAATCTATTGATCCTATCAACAAAATGACCAAGCCTTTGATGCCAAATCATATTCGAATGATTTCCATCCTCCCTGGATCTCTTGGGGTTTTTATTATTAGTGGTAGTGACATTCATGACACATTCATCAATGCACAATTCATAGAGTCCACCAGAAGTCAAAATACCATCCGCAATATATTTATCATTACGGTTTACGATTAATTTATTAAAGAACAGGAAGGAGTATCCATGTCTAACAAGCTTAGATACAGATATCAAATTCCTCCTGACTTCAGGTACATAAAGACACTCTTTAAGTAATATGACTCAACCACTAGATAATGATAGTCTGTAGGTCCCGACGGCGACTGCTGCAACATTGCATCAGATCCCATCTGGATGACTATCTCCCCATGCTCCAGATTGCTAGTTTCCTAAAACAAATGCAACGAATTGCATACATGAACAGAAGCACCAGAATCTACAACCAACTTCCTTCTCGTCTAACGAGAAAGCTGGTTTCAATGATGAAAGTAGATTTCATACCTGTTGGGGCTTTACCTTTGTCGACAGACTTCAGGTAATCTGGACAGTTACGCTGCCAGTGCCCCAGCTTCTTGCAGTGGTGACATACATCGGTCTTTTTCGATGTCATCAGTGTGGAAGCACTAGAAGATGAACCAACTCCTTGATTCTTCTTCTTTCTCTTTAGGGCCGGGCCCTTCTAAGAACCTTGCTTCTGCTCACGCTTTCCTCTCACCTGTGCAACCATTGCACTAGCAGAGGGGTCGTCCTTCTTCATGACGTCTTCTGCAGACTTCAATGTAGCTAACAACCCAGCATTTGTGAAGTCACGTTTGTTCATGTGGTAAGACACAACAAAGTTGTTGAAAGACTTAGGGAGCGACATGAGAATGAAATCAGCTTGCATTTCAGAATCCAAGAAGGCTCCCAGGGTTTCCAGCTCAGAGAGGTACCCAAACATTTTTAGTACGTGTTCTCTAATAGAGGTCCCTTCCTGCATCTTGCAGCGAATAAGCTCTTTCATTACATTGTAACACTGTGTGCGGTTTATGTCACCGAACATCTCCTTCATATTCAACATAATCTCTTGGCAATGGTTCATTTCCACATGTTGCTTCTGAAGCACATTGGACAATGACCCAAGGATGTAACACCTTGCCAGATTATGGTCTTCATCATATTTTTCATTATATGATTTATCTTCAGCAGTCAGATGATTTGCTATCTTGTCCTTGCTAAGCACGTAAGAGATGCGCTCCGTAGAGAGGACAAGATCCAAATTTCGGATCCAATCCGAATAATTTGATCCGGTCAACTGGTTGACCTCTAGGAGCCCGCTAAGTGGGTTCATGGACTTCATTTTCTGAAATTAAGAATGCACTATATTAGAATATATAGATAAATATATATTCATTTTTAAAAATTATTTGATTAAGGCATTTTTAATCAAATTCGTCTTGATATGTCAATTTTGAAAGATTATTCCCTAATTGTCTTTCAAAATAAGAGATATACTTACCCATATATCTCAAGCAAGATCTGGGATCTCCTTTCCTATCTTTGGCACATCCCAATAATATGAGAACTTGCGACTCCGATAAAAAGAAGCGTGAACTCATTCCGCCTTGCAAGTCCAACTTGCATTCCCAATTCGATCTTTAACACCCGGGCCCACCACCCTAAGATGATGTTGACCCGTTGTTAATTGAACCAACCGTCAACATGATTAGAACTCGCTATGCGCAATCCAATATTGCCCCAATGATATGAGGACTCGATATTGGGGTCACTACACATACGACCTTACTCTTTCGAGAAGCAAAGAGCCCGATCCAATTAAATCATGTACCGGATCTGTCACTTCGGACAGACGTCTCCTATACACAACAACTGGCGACGGAACCCTTCGCCTTGACGGGAGACCATGGATGTCACTTATGTGATCCTCCACCTCATATTCAAATTTTATAATTAATTATCGTGAATCATGTTCACATAATTAATTCTTCCAAGGAAAATACACATCTATTCATAATAGAGTGTTTATTGGATATAATTAATTTAATCTCATTAAATTAATCACTAATCCAATTATCAATCAACAAACATATCTTTTACTTGAATAGTAGGTATATTCTCAAAGTACTTATTATTCGAATTTTAAGAATTAGCAAAATACACATTGACTTTCTCTGGCATTATACAATCCCTACTCGTTGTCATGGCCGTACCGACGACAGTGGGACGGACCACATACGTTGCAACCCGCGACCCCAATGCTCTCCGACTAGGCACCATATCCGCCTCGGGAAAGGATAATACCAGATAGATCATCATGTACTTTGAGATGCTCATCGGTTTTTCAACCGAAATTATACCATATAATATACATCAAAACAATTTTGATTAAATTATAAGGAGATTTGCTAGACAAATCCCCAATCCTATTCAAGCAAGAGGGTTTTTCATGTAAATGTTGTCCTACAACTATTGTAGGATAAATTATGATTTTTCATGAAATCAATGTTTGTTGATGAGCCAATGATCAAGATGTAATATCTCATCATTGTAGTTTAGGAAAATGTCATTCAATGAAATAATTATCTCTTTAAATATTTCACAAATATTTATCACTAATTATTCCAGAAAATTAACAATTAATTTTCATCATGATAATTGAATGACTTATCACAAGGTTCAAGATCAAAAAATGTTAATTTCCAGCAGTGACCCCCAATCACTAAAATTAAATTATCTTGATCAATTTAAATCCAAAAAATGCAAACTCAATTTCCAAAGAATGCGTATTAAAACCGTAATTATCTCATTAATCACGTTTAAATCCGCAGTTCCCGCAACAGTGAATATAGTCATATTCAAAAAGCTATATCTTGAGCAAATGTAGTCCAAATTTCTCAAACTCAAATCCTATAGTTTTCTTAAGTAATGGGGAAAAAAATACAATTGAAAATTTCGTGTTTAAATATTTTAAACAGTACAGAAAAATTCAATTAGGTAGAGGTGCGAAAATTGAAATGCAGTAAAAATTTCGCAACCCTTTCAAGAACCAAATCGTCTAAGGTCTATGGATCATATCCAAAACCTTATTCGACCTATGGTTATGATACCACTTGAAGGATATTGAGTATCCTTAAGCGCATCACGGAAGCGTGTTGATTGCATCATATGCAATCGGAGCAACTAGTCGTACTAGATGCTAGATACGGCAGAAATTAAAATTTCTAAAACTAAAGATGAAACCACATGATCACGAGAACACTTCTCGGATCGTTTCATCAAACCACAAGTATAAGGAATACCTCTTGAAGTGTGGTTGTGATCGCGAGATCCCAAACGAGAGATCCTCCTGTCACAAGTCCAACCCACGAAGAACGCACTTGCGGGCACGATGATGAGTCGCGTCCTTCCCGCAATCTTTGACGAAGATCCAAGCATCGAAGGGGAAAGCAAGATGCTCTCCTCTTCAATGTGCAAAGTGGACGGCCACTTGGATATTAAAAGAGAGCCTAGTCGAGAATGAGAGAGAGAGAGCCGTAGTCTTCTACAACTCTAGATGATGTACCTTGGAAGTCTACCCTAGCCCTCCTTTTATATTAGTTTAGGATCCAATGGATCTCAATCCATGGGACACATGGATCCAACGGCTAGGCTTGGTCCATGTAAAATCAATGGCCATGATTGTTGTTGGTTAAAAACCAACAACATTAATTTAAATTAAAATATGTTGCAACATTATCAACATAATTTAATTTATCATTAACTAATTAAGAGATAATGTGATAACAAAAAAGGGAGTCAACCAACCACCCATGATTTTAGGGGGCATCACCTATGAATAATTCATAGGTGACGCCACCTATGAATTTGGTGGTTGTTTTGCCTCCTTTTTATTTTATCTTATTATTTCTTAATTAGTTTTGCAATAACAATTATCACAAAATTATTCACCAAATTAATTACAAATTAATTTGTGAATATTTCAATCATGCCATTGAACATTATGTGAATCATATTCACAACCCAAACTAATTTGTAAATTGCATTTCCAAATAATTAATAAATGTGAATCCAATACACATTATTAATTGACAAATGCTATTGACATAAGTTCTCTCACTTATATATATACATATATTATAAATCATATTTATAATACACATATATCATGGATAATATTATCCATATTCTCTAATCCTTGATAATTAAATCCTATTTAATTATCTTGGATAATAATATGAATCATATTCATATTATGCTTGATAATTAAATCTCATTTAGTCATTAAGTCCTTCTTGCTTGGATATGCATTTCATCAAATGAATTATTCTTGAACCCTTTCAAGAATAATGTGCTTTCTCCATGAATACTTGGAGATAAGGACAGGGCGATTGTATTATTCCATGTATAGTGACTTGGATATTGAGATCTTATCACAAATCCAAATCTTACGAACCTCCCACAGATGCTTGATTAAATCAAGACCGCAAATCCAATCTTCTCATTGAATATGAATCTCATTCAGACCAATGTCCAACACTTGGACTAAGATCGGATTGCTTCTCTACTGAAAGGAGACACTAAAATCCAGACCTGTTTCATCACTCCCTCGGAATGGAAGCGTCATGGATATACAATCGTTTATGATCACATCACCCTCAGGTATTCCCAATACATGTACATCCTACATACTGGAAGACCCATCATCAACCCGAAGATCAAGATCAATTTTACACTGTCTTCTTCAGGGTTTAAACAATCTTGGCCATTGGGAGTTGGTATCGATCATATGCTTTCCCAAAGTATATATCATACCTTCAAATTCATGTCATTCTTCCAAAGCACGACGACCATGCATGGAATTTGATCGGTCCCAATACCTCATGAGTGAGCTCATGTATTCCGGTTCACAAGTGAATCTGTATGATCCCTTTGAGAGATCATATTGCTCATATACCCTTATATGCACACCAGCTCGCCGGTGTATAGACCTTGGTTAGGTCATTAACCTACTGGTCTGCCAAATGTACATACTCAGACATATAGCAATACATCTGTCTCCGGTCAGAGGATGCGTGCCTATGCTATGACAGCATTCAACATAGGACTTAGGTTATCTCGATCTCGTTAAGTCAACCCATTGACCTAACTAATCTGACACCTCCGAATCACTATTCCCATGCAGAGGACCTGCATCGAGAGGTTGGTCAGATATCAGCCTATGTGAGAAAGGATTGCCATCTCCTACTCAGGCTGGAGATCTTCACTTGACAATCATTTGACGGTGCTCGATGAGTCCTCTATCTAACTCCTTAGATATTCATCCAAACACCAGCCTCTATGATTCGTTTAATGAATCAACAACTATATGATCATCAAGTTGGCCATGGTACATAACCCTAATTGTACAGAGGGACCTTATAGTGCATTCATTCATATAATTTCAGAAAGGGAGTGAAACATCAATAACTT
The DNA here is from genome assembly GCA_037367405.1 of Ottelia alismoides. Lineage (NCBI taxonomy): Eukaryota > Viridiplantae > Streptophyta > Magnoliopsida > Alismatales > Hydrocharitaceae > Ottelia > Ottelia alismoides. The sequence continues at coordinate 242,242 of JAZKJV010003626.1, read as the reverse complement.
TTATTGATAAACATAAATATTACAATAAGATTTATTGTAAGAATGGTTCACCCAAGGCTCACATGTCTAACACCACCTTGGCGGAGCTCGACCACCGGACCACCTCACTTCATCACAGGCCTTATATTCCACTCCCGACCACTCCACAGACACAACACACGCTTCGGCTATCTGCTAGTCCCCCTGCAGGTACTTCCATTTTGATTGGTCGGAGGCTCGTCGGAGCTGCTTCCAAGCTCCTCCGCCACCGCGCCCCAGAGCCTCTCCTCCACTCCTGAGACCACCAGACGCTCCGCCGCCCATCAACGAATCTTCTGAGCTATGCCAGATCCTCCAGCATCCTTTACGGATGACGGGAGGACGAGGTGGAACTAGGCCAGCTTAGCTGGAGCCCAGCCCTCTCCTCTACAAGAGGCGGAGGACCGTTGGGGACGACAGCCAGCAGCCGTTCGATCCTATTGATTGAACGTTCAGAAGCCATCCACGTCGCCATGCCCCGCAGCCGTAGGATCAGGCGGATCCTACGCGTCCAGATCGCGCTACGTCATCGCCCTTTCCCGCTCCAGGTGCTGTTGGATCAATCAAGATCCAACGGTCACTGATCGACCACATCCTCATCTCAGGAACGACCCATCACCGGCGGATCTATCTTGATCTAACGGACCCGAACACGCCACGCGCCTGCAGTTCATCACCGTTGGACCATCACTTGATCCACAGTCCCGATTAGGCCACGTCGCCCGATCCAAGCCTCCTCCCCGACCACTAGGCTCGGATCATCCGAAGCTACTCGGAGCCAGAGCCAAACCTCCCGAGCCACCCGAGCCTCGCTCCGAGCCTCCTAAGACCACCGAGCTTGGGACCCCCATGTGATAGGAACGTGCGTCCTAGGTAAATTGCATCGAGGCCACCAGAAGTTTTCAGAATTGCATTTCAGTCCCTGCCAAGAGACCCCACGTGAGGAGCACATGTTTTGTTGAAAATTTGCATCCATACCCTCAGCATGATAGGTAATTGCATATTGGTCCCTGTCAACATGTTTTATTTTTATCAATTTTAATTCCTATAATTGCAATTTATACCCATGTCTTTTCACACATATTTATGCACTCATTTTAATTCATTTTTCAATTTGGAAAATTGCATTGTGGAGCTTATGTTGTCCTCTTTCATATGTAAGACTTGGCATATTTTTGTAATATCAGTTGATTTTTCTATTAATTAATTGGTTCAATTTTGCTATATTTTACCCTTCTATGCCTCTTAATTGATAGTAATTTCTCTGTGACTCCAACAATCCCCGAAAAATCACATTAGATCTAGAATAATTAGTTTACATTGCATAAAAATTTCATCTCAATTGCACGCATCCCGAGGCCTAAATAAATCATTTAGTGGTTTCCTTAATTCATTTTTAATAGGTCCATTTCACATAAAAATGTAGGTTTATCAATTTTTCTGGATTCTTCACACTTAGATCTATCTAGGATAATTTTTATATCTGGAAATAGTGTGATTTGGTATTTATTAAAATTAAGTTAGTTAAAATCAACTTGCATTCATTTTTAATTCACAGTAAATTTATTAGTGTCAGAAAATTATAAAAAATTAGAGGACCTTATTTTCATTGCATTTCATCATCTAGCCAAGTTTCGTAATTTTTGAACTTGATTTGATCACTTATCTGAATTAACTTTTAAACTGGCCTGATTGTGCATGTGTCTTGCATAAAAAACCAAAAAAGACCAAAAAAATTATCCCTGAAATTCAAACCTTGGACTTTGCTAAAAATTTACCTAAGGAGACAGCTACATCCTTGAGTTCGACCTTGGGCTTGCCCAAGTAAAATAAATTTGCCACATGTGATTAACTTGACATTAATTAAAAGTAGTTTTTGATCTACTCTCATTATCCGACTGCAACGAACGATAATTAATTAATTTGACCATTAATTTGATCGAATTAACAAGGGTGGTGGGAGTCGTTTCACTAACTTACACTTTAATTTTTTCTATTTTTTATTTTCTTTTGAAAAATACCTCCTTTGATTTTCATCATTGTATCTCTACATTCAAGTTTTGTGTGAAATAGAGACCTCTACGATCTCTATCCAGACAGGGTCGATTTAACAAGTCTGTGACCTTTAAAAGACGTCTGTCTTAAATGTAAAAGTCTCTATTTCGCACAGAACTTGAACATAATATAGAGATATAGTGATGAATTTCCACAGATTCATTTTAAAAAAATAAAAAATGGAAAAAATATGTCGGGGGAGCCATGTTAGCTCCCTTCAGGGGGCAACCCCATTTTACACATATATGTAAGTATCTATGATTTCTTTCTATATATGTATGCATGTATTTATGTAGGTATTTATCTATCTACATATAGATTTTAGTATCTGATTTCTATGTATATAGGTAGCTTTCTATGTGTGTATGTAATTAAATAGGTATGTATGTATGTATCTATGTACGTATATCTATCTATCCCTCTCTTTCTCTATATATATGCATATATAAGTATGTATATCTATGTGCTTAGGTATGTATGTAGGTACATAAGTATCTATGTGTGTGTATAGATATGTAGCTATGTATATCTCTATGTACATATGGGGTGTGTATTGGTTTATGTAGACCATATGTTACAACATGTGCCACATTGAAAAGCCCTTTGTGATAACTATCACATAAAATTTTATCTAATGTTACAATATATGTCACATTAATGTGTAGGTAAGTAGTTAATAAGGTTAAAAAACTAATTACATATTAAATGGCACAAAATAAATCACACATTCTACATCCCTCCACACTGGAAAGTGTGTGGCCATGCACAATGAGAGGCATGCACAACATCCTAATGTGATATATTTTTAAGAGTTTTCACGAAACTATTTGAGTCACTCTGAGATGAGATATCTTGAACCAATTGTCATGTATTTTATTGTGTATAGATACAATTCAAGTTTTTCATGCTGGTACATTCTCATTTAAGGTTATATGGTATCACAATGATGAGACATAAATTTAGGGTCACGTAGCTCCATATCTCTATGTTAAACTAGAAAAATCGATGTAAATGCCCGATCAATTTAATTGATTAAATATTTTACAAAGATCTTGTAGTTCTTAAATGTAGAACGTATATATTATGACCCAATGTGGTCAAATAATGTTGCATTTCTCTAGTTCAAGGGTTCCGAACTATGGAGATCCATTAAAATTCAAGTCCTAATATAAGGCGATTGTTGTAGTTGGACATATGAGCTCACGACGAGCCATTATTTAATAAACGTTATTACAAATCATTTCTTGGTATAAATTAAAGAATAACTAATTTACATAATAGATTCCTTAGTACAATTAGGGTTATGTATCATGGCCATCTTAATGATCATACGACTGCTGATTCAAATGTTGAAACAAAGAGGTTGGTTCTTGATGATATCTAAAGAGATAGATTAATGGCCCACCAAGTACCTGATGTACGTTGAGAAATCATGTGTTTAACATCTAGTCTTGGAGGGCATGCAATGTCTGACAAATCAGATTTGGCAATCGTTGTATCGACCGTTCTCACAGCACTCAACACCTGATTAAAGCGTGTCAATCAACAATTGACATACAAAATAAGTAAATAATGAATATAAGTTAGATGAAATTTATTATACCCTACAAATAAGTGTGTATAGTAAGCAAATGTAAGGGTTGAAACAATAGAAAGCAATGGGATAGGCACAAAATTTGACTGTCAGAGATAATCAACAAATGATTATTTATGTGTTTTAATATGATTTTTTTATTTTTATGGGCTTTTTATTATTTTGTATTTTCTGTTTTTTTTTTATTTTATAAATTTTATTTTCTTTTTGTATTTTTAATTTCTTTTCCCTTTTTTATTTTGAAGATATAACAGATATATATGTGTAGCTAATGATATGTATAATATGAACACTACATATGATATAGATGTAATAAATGTAGAAAAATTTAGAAAATACAAATAAGTACAATCCTTTTTAATTCTTAAAGGTTTTAAATATATTTATGGGTATTTATAATGTATAGTACTATTAATAATAAATATATAACTATATACAGTACAATAGTCTAGATAGGGATTTATGTTTATACTATAGTTACATAGATTCAAAAACAAGAAAATAAATTTTTTATTTTCTCTATTTTTCTCATTTTTGGATAATTTTTGAGGTTTTTATGTAATTTTAAATAAGGAAATATCTAAATGAAATAAAACATAAAATCATAGACTTGAAATAGGCTTAATAAATATCTCTTAAATTAGATGGAGCCCCATCTTAGTTTTCCTCAATTCTAGATAATCTAAAAAGTAGAAATTTGGAACATTTTTTGTTATTTTTCTTCAAATTTTACATTTTTATAAGTTTTTCTATCTTTTTAAATTTTAGGAGTTTTTGTTAATATTCTGCACAAATAAAATGTTAGAAAATCAAATATAAATAAATAACACAAATTTTTTTGAAAATTTTCAAAATATTTTTATAATTTTAATGTATTTTTAATTGCAAAATAGGAGAACATATAACATTTTTGTTTTTTATAGATTGAAAAATAATTTTAATTTCCTTAAGAAACATATATGTGATTTATTAAGGATCCTAGTACTTAAGATAATTTTCATATAGTTTTTATATGCAAAATGCTTTTTCTACTAATGAGTATACAAGAAATGAAATTAAATGTGTTTTCAGGGACCTAAATGCAATTTAAATAAAGTTTTAATGTACTCTAGAACATCCCACAAAACTCTAGGGATATACATTCAAAAATCCCAAATTTATCTAATTTAATACGCATTGGTAGGGGTATTTTTGCAATTAACAAAGAGTTCAGGGTCCAACTTATAATTATCCCAAAAATATAACACCTAATGTTAAAATCACAAGACTAAATGAAGATACAAAACCCAATAAGTTTTAAGTGTAAAATGTCCTGCCCCCTCATGTGTTTGCGTACGTAAGGTTATGTGGACTACACCTAAATGCAAATAGAGGAAAGTTCAGGGTTTAATGAGTAAATTACAAAAACTATTACAATGCGGATACATACTTCATGTATTAATTATTAAATACAAAATTAGGGGAAAGAAGTGCAAAATTACCCCCAAAATGGCACTGATGGATGGGATGATGCTGACTAGATTAGAAGGTACCAAATAACCGACGGACGATCACGGTGCGATCAGGCTCAGATCAGTGGTCGTCGACGTTGTAGATCTAATGGCAGTTGCGCATTCTGGAGGCCGTTCTCGATCCAACATCTGTAAGGACTAGAGGATGAACATGGAAGAACTATGCTCTACAGCTTCTTCGATCAGCCAAATCCTGCTCTCCATGTCTCCACTCTTGCTACTGAGATGGGGAAAATGGTCTTGCTGACCTTCCGCAACTGTGGAGGTGCTCAAAAGGGCTCCAAAGCCCAGTAATAGGGCCCTAGAAGTCGGAATAGAAGAGAATCACATGGAACCTTGTTCTTGGGACAAAAACACTTAGAATGAGGCTTTCAAGCTTCCTAACCTACACGGTTAGCTTAAGCACAACAAAACAATGGTCTAGGGGGCTATACTACATTGAAACGGAGCGTAAATGTGTCAGGGAGACACTCTCCGACAATGTGTGCTAGAGGAAGAACTGATCTTCTAACCTAAAGGGCTGATTAGTGGGGAATTGAGTACGTTGGGGCATAGATTAGCGAAAGGGGAATGAAATGGGGTGAACATGGGGTTAGAATAGTGGTTCGTTGAGTGTAAGGAAGGATGGTCGGAGCTCAAAGCTTTGACTGTTGGACATGCGAGCCCACGACGAGCCATTATGCAATAAATGTTATTGCAAATATCATTCCTTGATCTGGAATGAAGAATAACTAATTTGCATAATAGGTCCCTTTGTACAATTAGGGTTATGTACCAGGCTATCTTAATGATCATACAACTGTTGATTCAATTATTGAATTATAGAGGATGATGCTTAGATGAATATCTAAAGAGTTAGATTGAGGACTCATCATGCACCGTTAAATGATTGTTAAGATGTGATCTCCAGCCTGAGTAGGAGATGGCAATCCTTTCTCACATAGGCTGATATCTGACCTACCTCTCGATGCAGGTCCTCTGCATAGGAATAGACATTCATAGATGTCAAATTAGTTAGGTCAAAGAGTTTACTTAACGAGATCGAGATAACCAAAGTCCTATGTCGTATGTTGTCACGATATAGGCGTGCATTCTATGACCGGAGACAGATGGGTTACTATATGTCTGAGTATGTACATTTGGCAGACCAATAGGTTGATGACCTAACCAAGGTCTATACACCTGCGCACTGGTGTGCATATAAGGGCATATGAGTAATACGATCTCTCAAAGGGATCATACAGGTTCACTACTGAATCGGAAGACAGGAGCTCACTAATGAGGTATTGGGAAGAATCAAATTCCGTGCATGGTTGTCTTGCTTTGGAAGCTTGACTGAATTTGTAGGTTTGATCTATACTTTTGGAAAGTATATGATCAAGACCTAGGTATGATATATGCTTTTGGAAAGTATATGATCGATACCAACTCCCAATGATCAAATGAGAAAACTTACTGATAAATAGACATTGTGAAGTTGATCTAATACCTCAGGTTTATTCTGAGTCTTCCAGTGTGTAGGATGTACAGGTATTGGGAATATCTGAGGGTGATGTGCTCATAAACGATTGTATAACCATGACGCGTCCATTCCTAGGGAGTGATGAAATGGGTCTGGATTTTAGTGACTCCTCTCAATAGAGAAGTAATCTGATCTTGGTCCAAATGTTGGACATTGATCTGAATGTGATTCACATGTAATGAGAAGATTAGATTTGCGGTCTTGATTTAATCAAGCATCTATGGGAGGCCCGAGATCTGGATTTGAGATGTGATCTCAATATCTAAGTCACTATACATGAAACAATACAATCGCCATGTCCTTATCTCCAAGTATCCGCGGAGAAAGCACATTATCCTTGAAAGAGTTCATGGATAATTTTATTGTTGATATATGTATCCAAGCATCGAGAAAATTGATAATTAAATGTGATGTAATTATCATGGATAATATGAATTTGATTCATATTATAAGGAGAGTTATTTGAGATAATTAAATGTGATTTAATTGTCAAAGATGTGAATAATATGAATGTGATTCATATTATTTTGGCACATGAGAATAGATATCAAAGATGATTAAATACGATTTAATTATCACGGATATGAATAATATGGATAGCACTATCCATATTAATCATATATATATATATTATAAATTTAATTTATAATATATAAGAGAGAGCTATTTGTGATTTATATTTGTTGATTAATTATTGATGTTAATTGGATTCACATTGGATGATTAATTAAAATATAACTAACATTTTGTTTTGGGATGTGAATGTGATTCACATTTTTCCAATGGCATGATTGCAATATTTTACAAGATAATTATGAATTATTTTTATGAAATAATTTACAACAATTGTTGTTGTAAATCCTGGAGATGTCATGATGTATCTCATGAGATAATGAGATCTCATGAGATGTTGGTAGTCATCTCCCCTTTTTAGGGGATATGGTTTATCTCCTCATTATCTCTAAGGATAATTAATTGATTAGATTTGAATTTAAATATATTGATTTATTGATATATATTAAATTAAATTAATTGTTGTTGTATTTTTACAACAAGATCATAGCCATTGAAAGAAACACAAATCAATCTCAACCGTTGATTGTGTGTTGTACATTGATTGGGATCCATGGACTCCCAAAACCCTATATAAGAAGAGACATCCATTGCTTTTCAAGATACAAGATAATAATGAATGCTCTCTCTCTTCTCCACACGCCAAAGCCTCTCTCTCTTATAATGGTCGTCCACCCTTGAGCCATTGTGAGAATCGTCATCGACACAGCATCATCATTATGCATTCGGATCATCTACTCGTGGATCTCCATATCCTTTAGTGCGTCTCGCTCGTGAAGAAGATGTTTGATCTCATGTGATGATATCAGGAGATCCGTCTCTTGGATCATCAACATGGATTGGGAGGAGCACGTGATTGATCCCCACGCTCGCAAGCGTCTCCTCCGTCGAATCAGACTTGAGACTGGAGGTCTCTTGGTTTAGAGACTCGATCGCAACCATGCTTCAAGAGGTAATCATATTACTTGTTCGTGGTTTAGATGAAACGATCCGAGAAGTGTTCTTGGATCATGTGGTTTCATCACATAAAAAATTTTAATTTCCGTTGCCCAAAGCAACTAGTGCGACTAGTTGCTCCCGATCGCATTCGATGTGATCATCACGCTTCCGTGATGCGCTTGAGGATTTTTTCTCATATCTTTCAAGTGGTATCAGAGCCAGGTTGTCAATGGTTTTGGATGATATCCATGAACCTACGAAGATTTGGGCTCAATTGGGTTCGTGAAAATTTTAGCATTTCAATTTTCGCAGCATGTCTTGTGATAAAATTTCGGCCATGTTTAAAATGTTTAAACAGAAATTTTAAATTGGATAATGTTCTCCATTAATTAAGGAAACAATAGCATTCGAGTTTGCATGATTTGGAATCTGATAACTCAAGTTATGATGTTTTTAATAACCATATATCTACTGTTTCGGGAATGATGGTTAGTGACGTAATTAAAGAGTTAATTGCATATCCTAAACGTTTGGAAATGCATAGTTATCACCTGTTTTCTATTTCAAATTAAATTGGTGAACAAAATAAATTTAGTTTTCATTAATATGATTTAAATTGATCGAGTTATTTTAATTTTAGTGAGTAGGGGTCACAGATGGAAATTAACAAACTTGATCATGAACCTTGCGATTGTCATTCAAATAAATTGATGAAAATTAATGGTTAATTTTCTGAAATGATTATTGATAAATATTTAAAGATGATAATTATTTCCTTGAATGACATTGCACTAACCAAAATGATAAGATAGTTGAGCTTGATCACAATTGGTTAATATGAAATTTCCAACAAACATTGTTTTCATGAAAAAATCTAGTTTATCTTACAATAGTTGTAGGACAACTTTTACATGCAAAACCTTGTTGCTTGAATAGGATTTGGGATTTGTTTAGCAAATCTCATTATAATACTAATCAAAATTGTTTTGATTATTATTATATGGTATAATTTCGGTTGAAAAACCAATGATCATCTCAAGTACAAAGTGATCTATTTTGCATTATCCTTAAATTAGATGGAGCCCCATCTTAGTTATTCTGAATTCTAGATAATCTAAAAAGTAGAAGTTTGAAACATTTTTTTGTTATATTTCTACAAATTTTACATTTTTATAAGTTTTTCTATTTTTTTAAATTTTAGGAGTTTTTGATAATATTCTGCACAAATAAAAGGTTAGAAAATCAAACATAAATAAATAGCACATTTTTTTTGAAAATTTTAAAAATATTTTTATAACTTTAATGGATTTTTAAATGCCAAATAGGAGAACATATAATATTTTTTTGTTTAATAAACTGAAAAATAATTTTAATTTGCTTAAGAAATATATATGTGATTTATTAAGGATCCTAGCACTTAAGATAATTTTCAAAAAGTTTTTGGATGCAAAATGCTTTTTCTACTAATGAAAATATAAGAAATGAAATTAAATGTGTTTCTAGGGACCTAAATGCAATTTAAATAAAGTTTTAATGTACTCTAAAACATCCCACAAAACTCTTGGGCAATACATGCAAAAATCCCAAATTTATCCAATTTAATACGAATTGGAAGGGGAATTTTTGCAATTAACAAAGAGTTCAGGGTCCAACTTATAATTCTACCAAAAATATAACACCTAATGTTAAAATCGCCAGATTAAATGAAAATACAAAACCCCATAAGGTTTTAAGTGTAAAATGTCCTGCCCCTCATGTGTTTGCATACGTGAGGTTATGTGGACTAGACCTAAATGCAAATAGAGGAAAGTTCTTGGTTTAATGAGTAAATTACACAAAACTATTACAATGCAGATACATACTTCACGTACTAATTATTGAATACAAAATTAAGGGGAAAGAAGTGCAAAATTACCCCCAACATGGCGTTGATGGATGATGGGATGATGCTGATCAGATTAGAAGGTACCAATTAACCGGCGACGGTCACGGTGCGATCATGCTCAGATCAGTGGTCGTCGACATTGTATATCTAATGGCAGTTGTGCATTCCGGAGGCCGTTCTCGATCAACCATCTGTAAGGACTAGAGGATGAACATGGAAGAACTATGCTCTACAGCTCCTTCGATCAGCCAAATCCTGCGCACCATGTCTCCACTCTTGCTACTGAGATGGGGAAAATGGTCATGCTGACCTTCCGCAACTATAGAGGTGCTCAAAAGGGTTCCAAAGCCCAGTGATAGGGCCCTAGAAGTCGGTGTAGAAGAGAATCACATGGAACCTTGTTCTTGGGACAAAAACACTTAGAATGAGGCTTTCAAGCTTCCTAACCTACACGGTTAGCTCAAGCACAACAAAACAATGTTCTAAGGGACTATACTACATTGAAACAAAGCGTAAATGTGTCAGGGAGACACTCTCCGACAATGCGTGGTAGAGGAAGTACTGATCTTCTAACTTAAAGGGCTAATTAGGGGGGAATGGAATACCTCGGGGCATAGATTAGCGAAAGGGGAATGAAATGGGGGTGAACATGGGGTTAGAATAGTGGTTCGTATGAGTGGAAGGAAGGATGGTCGGAGCTCAAAGCTTTGACTGTTGGACATGCGAGCCCACGATGAGCCATTATGCAATAAATGTTATTGCAAATATCATTCCCTGATTTGAAATGAAGAATAATTAATTTGCATAATAGGTCCCTTAGTACAATTAGGGTTATGTACCATGGATATCTTAATGATCATACAACTGTTGATTCAATTATTGAATCATAGAGGCTGGTGCTTGGATGAATATCTAAAGAGTTAGATTGAGGACTCATCAAGCATCATCAAATGATTGTTAGGATGTGATCTCCAGCATGGGTAGGAGATGGCTATCCTTTCTCACATAAGCTGATATCTGACCGACCTCTTGATGCAGGTCCTCTGCATAGGAATAGAGACTCGTAGGTGTTAGATTAGTTAGGTCAAAGAGTTGACTTAACCAGATCGAGATAACCAAAGTCCTATGTCGTATGCTGTCACGATATAGGCACACATCCTCTGACCAGAGACATATGTGTTACTATATGTCTGAGTATGTACATTTGGCAGACCAGTAGGTTGATGACCTAACCAAGGTCTATACACCTGTGTGCTGGTGTGTATATAAGGGCATATGAGTAATACGATCTCTCAAAGGGATCATACAGGTTCACTACTGAACCGGAAGACATGAGCTCACTCATGAGATATTGGGAAGAATCAAATTCTGTGCACGGTCGTCTCGCTTTGGAAGCTTGACTGAATTTGTAGGTTTGATATATACTTTTGGAAAGTATATGATCAAGACCTAGGTATGATATATGCTTTTGGAAAGTATCTTGTCGATACAAACTCCCAATGATCAGATGAGAAAACTTACTGATAAAACCCTGAAGTAGATAGTGTGAAGTTGATCTAATACTTCGGGTTTATTTTGAGTCTTCCAGTATGTAGGATGTACAGGTACTGGGAATACCTAAGGGTGATGTGATCATAAACGATTGTATAACCATGACGCTTCCATTCTTAGGGAGTGATGAAACGGGTCTGGATTTTAATGACTCCTCTCAGTAGAGAAGTAATCTGATCTTGGTCCAAATGTTGGACATTGATCTGAATGTGATTCAGATGCAATGAGAAATTAGATATGCGGTCTTGATTTAATCAAGCATCTACAGGAGGCCCGAGATCTGTATTTGAGATGTGATTTCAATATCCAAGTCATTATACGTGGAACAATACAATCGCCCTGTCCTTATCTCCAAGTATCCGTGGAGAAAGCGCATTATCCTTGAAAGAGTTCATGGATAATTTCATTGTTGATATATGTATCCAAGCATTGAGAAAATTGATAATTAAATGTGATTTAATTATCATGGATAATATGAATTTGATTCATATTATAAGGAGAGTTATCTGAGATAATTTAGTGTGATTTAATTGTCAAAGATGTGAATAATGTGAATGTGATTCATATTATTTTGGCACATGAGAATAGAGATCAAAGATGATTAAATACGATTTATTAACGGATATGAATAATATGGATAGCATTATCCATATTAATCATATATATTATAAATTTGATTTATAACATATAAGAGAGAGCTATTTGTGATTTATATTTGTTGATTAATTATTTATGTGAATTGGATTCACATTGGATGATTAATTAAAATATAATTTACATTTTGTTTTGGGATGTGAATGTGATTCACATTTTTCCAATGGCATGATTGCAATATTTCACAAGGTAATTATGAATTATTTTTGTGAAATAATTTACAACAATTGTTGTTGTAAATCTTGGAGATATCATGAGATAATGTATCTCATGAGATAATGAGATCTCATGAGATAATGAGATCTCATGAGATGTTGGTAGCCATCCCCCCTTTTTAGGGGATATGGTTTATCTCCTCATTATCTCAAAAGATAATTATTTGATTTGATTTGAATTTAAATATATTGATTTGTCGATATATATTAAATTAAATTAACTGTTGTTGTGTTTTTACAACAAGATCATAGCCATTGAAAGAAACATAAATCCATCTCAACCATTAATTATGTGTTGTACATGGATTGGGATCCATGGACTCTCAAAACCCTATATAAGAAGAGGCATCCATTGCTCTTCAAGATACAATATAATAACAAATGCTCTCTCTCTATTTTCTCCACACTCCAAAGCCTCTCTCTCTTATAATGGCCATTCACCATGGAGCCATTGTGAGAATCGTCATCGACTTAGCATCGTTGTTATGTTGCCGGATTATCTACTCGTGGATCTCCATCTCCTTCAGTGCGTCTCGCTTGTGAAGAAGATGTTTGATCTCGTGTGACGAGATCAGGAGATCCGTCGCTTGGATCATCAACATGGATTGCGAGGAGCACACAATTCATCCCCGCGCTCGTAAGATTCTCCTCCGTCGGATCCGACTTGAGACAGGAGGTCTCTTTGTTTAGAGACTCGATTGCAACCACGCTTCAAGAGGTAATCCTATTACTTATTTGTGATTTAGATGAAACTATCCGAGAAGTGTTCTTAGATCATGTGGTTTCATCACATAAAAAATTTTAATTTCTGTTGCCCAAAGCAACTAGTGCGACTAGTCGCTCCCGATCGCATTCGATGTGATCATCACGCTTCTGTGATGCGCTTGAGGATTTTTTTCCCATGTCCTTCATTGACGTACTATAATATAAAGATCTAGACATGAGATGATAATAAAATGCATAAAATAAATGTCAGAAAGGAAATGTGGAATGAAAACTACCTAGAAACCAAAGAAAATGGTTTCGATTTGGTTCGAATAGGCAGAATCACTCGGAGAAGATCTCCAACGTTGGCTGGATCGACTTTACCACGCCTCATCCTCTCTACAGAATCACATGAATACGTCCTATCACTAGATAGACATTGTATGCTGGGTATAAGGATCTAAGAAACTCGGGAGAGGAAACAAAAACTGAATTGAAGGTCTAGTTTGCAATATATAGTAATGGCCAAGGGGGTAAGTTACGTTAGGGTTTTTGATCAAATTAAGGATCGATAGGCCGAAGGTTTGACCCTACGTGGTACTATAAGGTACGAGGAAGATGTTTGTTCAAGATTTGAATCTCCTGGAGCAGAGTGTCGAATGTGAAAATGTGAGAAAACCAAGGAAGATGAGTTTGACAACACTTCATGCTATGGTCAAAGAGTTGACCCGAGGTCAACTGAGGAAATGAGCTGATTGGTCCATATTGGTGCGAACAAGGAAAAAATAAAAATAAAAGGAACGAATAAATCAAAATAAAATAGAAATAGATTTTATTAAATAAAACTTAAAACATAGGAAATATTTTTTATTTTATGTAATATTTTATTATGATTTTCCTTTATTTTTAAAATGTGATTTATTAGGTGTTATATTTTACAAATATAATTATAGGCATTTTTACTATTTATTTTAATTTTTTTATTTTATTATTTTATGTACATAATTTATGTATTTACAACTTATTTAAATACATATTGAGATATTTTTACTGTATTTTTTAATATTATTTGTTATTTTAAAGAATTAAGTATATACATTATATGGATATCCTAAAGGTATATTTTATTTATATATTTTATTTATATATTCTTTTTTATTTATATTAATATATTTTTAATGGTTTTCATTTATTTTTATTATTTAAATCTTTTTTATAATATTTACAAATATATAAAATATAATAAACCTAGAAATATAAATAATAATTATAATAAATATTATATATAAATATTGCACAATGAGGATCCAAAAGTCAACTTTTGCATCTTTGCTCCAAATTGAATGAAATCATCTTCATTAAATAGATAATTTAAGTTTATAAACAATAAAGGTGAGTTTGGTCAATTTTGAATTAGTATGAAGAAGATATAGATATAGGAACTTTTCTTCACACCTTTTTATTTTATGTGTTTCAGGCACACTATGCATTATTTTCTAATGAAATAAATTTTATATTTTTTTACATTTTTATATAAAATTTCATGTTGTGATTTATTGATTTGAGGTATAAATAATAAAGAATAAAATAGGTACCAAAATGTAATTATTGGGCTACAAAATTGGGGTTTTTGAGTTGAGTTATGTATAAGTTATGTACCCTGTATCCCCCTACTTTTCCTTGTCAACCAAGTCATCATGATGATTAGGTCTTGGAGGATACGGTCACTCACTATTTTTTCCACTTCATTCTTTTTTCTTTCTTTCCTTTATTATTTTATTTTGGCATTACATACAATATATTATATAATATTTTTTGATAAATAAGAGTGGTATTTTGTACTAATCAATGCTATATAAATGCATTTAACTAGGTTTTTAAGACCAAAATAAAAGAATAAAGTTGATGAAATGTGTATTCATCAGTGTCGTCAAATGATTATTAAGAAAACATCTCCGGCCTGAGAAGAAAATGATAATTCTTCTCTAAAGGCTGACATCTAACCGACCTCTTGATGTAGATCCTCTGCATAGGAATAGAGATTAGGAGATGTTAGATAAGTTAGGTCAAGGAGTTGACATAGGGAGATTAAGATAACCGGCACCTATGCCATATACTATCATGATATAAGTGTGCATCCTCTGACCAGAGACAAATGTGTTACTATATGTTTGAGTATGTACATTTGGCAGACCAATAGGTTGATGATCTAATCATGGTCTATACACTGGCGACCTGGTGTGCATACGATGGCATATGAGTAATATGATCTCTCAAAAGGATTATACATGTTCATACTAAACTAGAAGACACGAGGTCACTCATAAGATATTGGGATCGAATTCTAAGCATGGTCGTCTCGCTTTGAAAGCTTGACAAAATTTATAGGTTTGATATATGCTTTTGGGAAGTATATGATTAATATAAACTCCCAATGATTTGATGAGAAACTTAATGATAAATCCCAGAAGAAGATAGTTCAAATATGATTTAATACTTCGGGTTTAATATAGATATTTCAGTATGCAAGATGTACAGATTTTAGGAATATTCAAGGGTGATGTGATCATAAACAATTGTATAACCATGACACTTCCGTTATGAGGAAATGATAAAATAAGTTTGAATTTTAGTGACTCCTCTTAGGAGATAAGTAAACTAGTCTTAGTTCAAATATTGGTCATTGATCTCAATATGATATAGATGAAATGAGAATAATTAGATTTATGTTTTGATTTAATCAAACATCCATGAGAGGTTTTCGAGATATGGATTTGAGATATGCTCGCAATCCAAGTCATTATACATGGAATGTACAATCACCCTGTCTTTATCTCCAAATATCTGCGGAAAAAGCACATTGTTCTTGAAAGAGTTCAAGAATAATTCAATTGTTGGTAATGTATCTGAGCAATGGATAATGGATAATTAAATATGATAATTATCATGAATGATATGAATATGATTCATATTATTTGGACACATGAAAATAATTATCTAAGATAAGTAATATGATTTAATTATCGTAATGCGAATATGATTCATATTTTTTGGACATTTGAGAATTGACATCCAAGATAATTAAATATGATTTAGTTATTAAAGATGTGATTAATGTGGATATTACTACAAACATAATCATAAATATTATAAATATCATTTATAATATGTTGGAGAGATTTAATTGAGATTTATTGTAAATAGAATATACAAATTAAATATTGACGTGAATTGTATTCAAATTGGACAATTAATTATAAATACAATTTACATTTTATATTGGGTGGTTGAATTTGATTCATAATTGTCAATGAATTGTTTGCAAATTTCATGAATAATTTGCAAAATTATTTTTGATATTGAATTTCATGAATAAATATTTAATGTAATGATATTACATTAAATGCTAATTTGAGAGAGAAAGTCTCTCTCTAATTTTTGCATGGACGTCTAAGTTTCATATGGGGAAGCATGCTTTCTCCTTTCCCTTTCATAGAAGGTGGATTTTGTAGTCCTACCTTGGTCATGATAATAAATTTATTTAATTGGAAATAAATAAGCTAATATTATTTACAACATATTTATTTTTTAAATTAATTACTTGTTGTTTTGATTGAATTTGGAGTGCATCTCCACCACCAAATTTAGTATAAAAGGAAGGGTAGGCCTAACCTTTTCTAATACACAATTGCAAGAGCAATAAATCTCTTGCTATTATTCTCATATACACGTCCAAATTTCTCTCTCTCTCTCTCTCTCTCTCTCTCTCGTTCACCATGCTGTTGGAGAAGACCCCGTCATCATCGCAACGTCGTTGTGCTGCCGGATCAACTACTCGTAGATCTTTACCTACTTTGGTGCTCCTTTCTCTTGAGGAATGATCCATATTTTGTGAGGAAAAATTATGATATTTCAATCTCAGATCATCAACTCGGATTGTGGGAGCTTCGCGTGTAATCTACGCGCCAGCAAGTGCTTCTACATCAGATCGGACTTGAGACAGGAAAATCTCCTACTTTAGAGATTAACGATCGCAAACATGCTCTAAGAGATAACCCTAATTGCTTGTTTGTGATCTTTATAAAACAATTTGAAAATTTTTCTTGAATCACCTGGTTTCATCTATTCAAAATTTTTAAATTCTGATGCCCGTTGAAACTAGTATAGCAGGTTATCCTAGATTGTATTCGATGCGATCTACATGCTTCCATGATACGCTAAGGACTAATACCTAGTCTTCAAATGGGATCATAGACTTGGTCAAAGGTCTTTGATATTATCCAAACCCTATGGGAACATGTTTTTGTGTACGGGTAGCCCAGGGACTTGTGGTATGAGCATATGATGCACGTTTCAAATTATTTTTCGTTAAAATGAAAAGCTCATGATTATGCAATATTTGAAAATATTTTTTTGGATATAAAATATATTTGAAACATATAAATATATCACCAAAATAGTTGCCAATGGTTGGTACCAAAAGTGTATGAATTAAAATTCGAAAAGTTCCTGTAGTGAATTTTTTTTACTTGTATTTACGGATATGTAAGAAATTAATTTTTGCTTACTGTTTTCTTATCATGAAATATAAAATAAATACTTTAATTAAGTATAGAATGAAATTAGAGAACCACCTGAATTTATTCTGCGTGATTCTGACTTTGTTTGCCCTAGATTTTTATATTTAGTGGAGATGGGTTGGATGATGATTGGATCATCAAGATTACTTTCTTAATTTATCTACAATTCAATATCAATTAAATAAAATTATGAATTTACTATTATTATTATTTTCTTAATATTTATTTTGGAAAATTTGATTAAACATCAATTTCCATTGAATGAATGTTTCATGACAAAAATCCTAGTTTAACCTATAATGATTGTATGTGAACTGTTACGTGCAAAATATGTTTTCTTGATATGATTAGAAATTTAAGATCTCAAAATTGTTTTTATGACGCCTAAAATTTCTGAGAGATTACTATATAGTATAATATCAACCATCATGTTAATGATCTATAAAATTGCAAGTACACTGATCTAACAATTGTTATTCCTCGGTCGTTATGGTGATGATGTCTAGGTCATATACATGCTAATAGGTTACTTAATTGGTATCCTCTGCTGCATTTGGAGTGAAAGCTCTCCCTGTTAGCATTGTATGTCCTACCTGTCTTGATCCATCTTGATGATAGGGTGGTATGAGTAAATCAAATTGTACTCTAATTACTAAAATTCAAGAATAATTCATACTTGTGAGAGAGAATACTATATGGTAATATAAAGCAAAATCCTAATTGTTTGGTGGTTGATTACTGAAATGATAATTGATCTAATGTGATTAAATAAATTAACTCAATTAAAATAATACTCTATTATGAATAGAGACGTAATTCCCTTGTAAGAATTAATTATGTGAATATGATTCTGAGTGATTAATTAAAATTTGAATTGGATATGGAGGATCACGTAAATGACACACATGCTATCTTGTCAAGGTGAAAGATTCCGTCGCCATGGATTGTATGTTGGAGGTGCATGTTCGAAGTGATATCTCCTACATACTAGCGCACATGGATCAGGCTCTTTGCTTCCCCAAAGAGTAAAGCCTTATGCATAGTGACCCCAATATTGGTTTCCCTTATTATTGAGGCCATATTAGATTACGCATAGCGAATTCTATTCATGCTGACGGTTTATTCAAATAACAACATGTCAACATCACCTTAGTGATGGTGGCCTATGTGTTAAAGATCGGATTGGAAAATGCAAGTTGGACGTGTAAGGAGGAATGAGTTCCCGCTTCTTTTTATCCGAGTTGTAGTTTCTCATATCATTAGGATGTAACAAAGGTAAAAAAGAAGATCCCAAATCTTGCTAAATATATAACTGTAAGTATATCTCTTGCTTTGAAAGTAAATGAAGGCATGAACTTTAAGTGTTTAAAAGGCAAGACAACTTTGATATAAACATCATTAACAAAAGTAAAATATATTTATGTAAATTATTTTATTTCAGATAACCTTCATTAAATCCACTCAAAATTGTACTCAATCTTAACCAGTAATGTATCATGGATTGGATCCATAGTCAAGATGTAGTACTTGCATGTGGACACATAATATATGTGGTTGAAATGTGCAAGTTTCATCATAATAATGGGGAATGACAATTAAATAGAAAATAAGGAGAACAACCTATGGTTTGTGTATCTCTACAGTCTTGATCTCTCATCAAATGTGCTTTGGAAGTATCATATCGATGATAATCATAATTGTCAAAATCATTATAAAACTGAAGAAGATATTTTGGCAAACATATGTTATCTCAACAATTAATCATGAATGATATGGTTTGTTGCATTATCGATAATGGTAGCTCCATAGGAGAGGATGTACTCAAAATATTTGGGTACCTACGTCATTCAAAGTATTTAAGAGAATATGATGAATGCCATCATTCTACTATCTATACTCTTGTATTTCATGATACATCCTAATATTTATATTATATGAATACGATGAAGCATGTATAAATGTTGAAATACTCTTATATTGAAGTCCCTGGAGGTCATGTTCAAGTAAGAGATCCTTTGTCTTGAGAAAATGTTGCTTATACATTAAGGAGGCATAGTGGAAGCATGGGTCGAATCCAAGTAAGAAGGAAGTCGAAGAGTCAATTTTACTTCTATGACTTCCATGCATATGGCATCCAAAGATTTGGATGAATGCCAATATTGCAATAACTCGATATACGTGTAGTATGACTATCAGGACTATCCAGAATCCTTAGAGAGGGAATCAGATAATACATTAGCATATTCTACATCTATATATCATCATTGAAATCGTTTTACTGATTAGATAAGATTAAAATTTTATAATTATATCTTATTTTCTATTAACACTTGCAATTGGTTGCATATGTTTTATAAGAATGGAAACTTAGATTTTATGGTTTAAAAGTCATCCACAAGAGAGTTGATGCAATTATTGCAACATTCTCTGTTGTATAGATAGACTACATATTTTCAGTGTGAGATCCCCTAGTCTTAGCGAATGTCTTTGTGGTTTAGATATTAGAATACATTCATTATTTATTTCCAAATTAATTGGAAATAAACATACACTCTGGAATAGACCTATCATAAAGAGTAGTGATGGATATATTTCAGATAGTAATCTAAAATCCAGAGGACTCTAGAAAATTAGAATGTTAATGCTAGTTCATCAAAATTTCTAACATTGGAAATTAAACCTTAAAGGATAAAAAGGAGGATAAAGATCATTTGATAATGATCATACATTAAGCCTGGGACAGATGTCTATTGATAAGATCAACATATTAGTAGGAAATTGAACTTTTGATGGTCTGAAAGTTTAAATCTTACGTACTTGTGAATAGTATATTCAAAGTATAATGTCTGAGGATGGCATAGCCTTCGTGGATTAGCGGTTGATTAGATCTCATCTGAGATCTGATTGTTAGAGGGCTGCTCGATCCAACGGCTATTGTCAAAATTGGACATGCACCAAGATTTGACGATTGGGAAGTCCTCTAGATTAACTAGGAAGAATGAGCACATGGAGCTCCTTTGATTGGAGATGTCTCGATGCCTCAACCACCTTTCATTCTCGAGAAGGGATCGACAGGTTGTTGGAGACCTTCCGTTGATGCTGGACTCCTAAAAAAGGTCTGGGCCTTACTGATTGAGGAATGGAGGTTGAAGATGGTTCAAGGAACTTAGACTTGATTTCCTGGGTCAAAATCACTCCAAATGGAGTCTTCTGGACATGCGATATGTGCCAAAAGACACAGGTCTTGAAGGCGAAGATTTTCGACCCATGGATTACGTAAAAAGATGGGGATAAGGTTGAGGTGAAGGTCTCCTACGATCAGTGGAGAAGGGAAACCTGATCTCCCTAATCTTTATAAGATAGGGGGAAAATGGGTCGAAATGATGGATAATGAGAAGGTAAGTGAATGAAGATGATCAAAGGGTCAATCGAGAACAGGTGGGACAGTGGCCAAAGCCAAGAGCTCGGGCGAGAGATTTTTGTAGTGATTTTTTGGATATTCTAGATAGAATCAAATGAAATAAAAATTAACCTAAGTTAATGACTATGCTAGGAATTTCAAGGGTTATAGATAAGGCAGCTCACCTAGTCGGAGTATCTGGGGGTAGAAGACCACTAGAAGCTCACTAATGATGGTTGAATTTGATTCCAAATGCCTTCTCCTCGACTCAGATCAATGAGGCTCTCCGTCTATCACAAGGTTCACACTCCTAAAATAGATATTAGGGTTTACGATGGTGCAGAAAAGATTAAATTTCAAAAATGGGGGAAGGTGATAATATATACATGTTGACTGGGTTCTCTCATTCACCTTGGGTTTCCGAGACAATCAGGGGTTTACTGATGCATCCCATCGATGCGTGTAAAAGATGACCCTATGGTGATGAAATTTGATGAAAATGCCAAGGGCAGAAGAGATATGACTCGGGCAGGAGAATTTGGAGAAGAAGAGAAAAATCACTTAAACAATCGATCCAAAGAGGGGACGAGGCAGTTGACCTGGGTCAACTTTTCCCGCCTCCTAATTGGTCCATGTAGGACACTAGAAGACAAAGCGGGTAAACTGGAAATAAATGGAAAATAAAATAAAATAAAAGGTTTTTTCTAAATAATTCTTAAAACATGAAAGTTCTTTCTTATTTTATGTACTATTTTATGATGTTTTTATTTATTGTCATTGATTTATTTATTATATATAATTTTACATGTGTAAATATCTGTATGCACACCTTTGTTTTGTGTATATTCATTATATATCGTATTTTATATGTGTTTTATTATATATTTATAATTTATATATTTACAGTATTACTTATTATGTATTAACATATTTTTGTTTTATTTTTATTATTTTGTTTATATATGTAATTAATTACACATATATTTTGTAGGTATAATGCATCTATGTATTATGCTTAGTTATTTATTTTAGATTTTTAATAGTTTTAATTTGTATTAGTATTTTTTATCTATTTTATATAATTTATAAAAATTCTTTAAAAAATTGAAAGACATAAAATGTAAAGAATCAAATAATATATTATTACATATAGATGCTTGAGTACACTAGTACCCTAGGAAACTGACTTTTGTACCTTAACTCCATATTACATGATACCACCTTCATGAGATAGATAATTTAATTTGAAATACAATGGAATGGGTTTGATAAATTTTGTCATAGGGAGAAGATATTGATCAACGATATTCTGTTTGCAGATTTTTCGTCTATGTGTACCATGCAAACTATGCATGAATTTTATTGACTATTGATCAATGTAGGTTTGTGTGTACATGTTTCATGTTGAAAACATATTTATTTGATGTATGCATGAGTGTGTATAAAGTTGGGTAAATATAGCTATATACAATATTCTGAACACCTATGGTTTCTAGGTTTCTGGGTTTGTTTGTCTGTGTTAGTTTGCCCTTATATCCCTCTATTTTGTTCTTTATTGACCTAGTCAATATTGACTTGGTCTCAAGGTTTAGGGTCATTTAGTATTTATAATACTTCCTTTATTTTTCTTTTCTTTTTCGTATGTATTCTTTGATTTTTTAATTTTAATACATATATTAATATATCATTTATAGGCTACTAGTTATTGTGTTAATTATTACAAGCTAGATGTATTTACATGTATTAAACGAAGGATTTAAAGATAAAATAATGGAATAAATGTGAATTAATGGGTATTCATCACCACTCCCCGACCAACCCTAACCTCCATCTTCCATACTGAAACTGTAACTTCTACTTTTACCCAATGTCTTGCGATAGAGAGACAGTTGAACATAGACTCGACAACTTCCTGAAACCACCCTCTCCTCTTTAAATAGCCCTCGTCCGATCACCCGCACACCTTGTCCACCTTCATGTGGGCCGAGTCCCATCTTTCTTTCTCCACATGTGATAGAGGAGTGAGGAATTGATGAATCCACAATAACCTCTGGCTCAGGTGTCACCCATGGATTATAGCCATGCTACAACGCCTCTCCGATGACTTTTTGAGCCTTCTACAATGTTTGAGGAGATGAAGCAATGACCCCGAGGTTGAACATGACCTCAATCCCAGGCCACTACAAGCACACCAGTGTTCTTCAAGATTCTAAGTAAGTAGACCTTGCCTTTTGTCTTGTTTTCATTGATTTTATTAGCCTTTTACAACCATCTTCTCCCAACACCAAGTGCTTCCCCACCTTCACCGTGATCTTCTGTCTACGCTGAAGGAGAAGATCACCCTTCTTCATTCTCCATAGCATGTTCAACCTCGCCCCTTTCTTCTCTATTTAGACATGAAGAGCCCATAACAGACTTCCACATTCTTTACCCCATGTCTCTTCATTCTACTTACTTGCACATGCAAATTTCACATATTACCTTGTCTATGTACCCCAACTCATGCAAGTCCCTCATTCTTCAATTGTCGGAGTTTTAGAGGAGGCACAGATCTGGAGCATATGCTCCGACAAGGGAGCATTATTCCTTTGCTTCAAGCATCCCTAGTAATCTCTTGTACTTCCCTGATCTTTGCCAGAGGTCAAGGAAGGTCTCTGGACTCTTTGCGAGCTTAGGAGGTGATGCAGGAGCTAGAGCTATCTCATTAGAGATCAGAAATTATCGCCATGTTACAGAGGAGGACACAAGATGGGCTATCGGTATAGTTCAATCATCTTGATCATACAACTCATATGGATCTTGTGCCTTCGCTATAGAACCAAAAATGCTCAGTGGGTCCGAGCCTCCTATGAACCTACTTGGGCCACCCACGTGGCGTGAGCCACTTGCACCAAATCGATTGATCACCCAAACCTTTGCATGAATTCAAAGTGCATGAGAGGGAGGGAAAAATTGCAGCCTAAGACCAACCATTCTTTAGAGTTGCACACAAGTCTAGATTGCATGTGCTTCATGCGACGTGCCTAGATTATTTGTATTTGGGCCCAACCGATTATTCATTTTTGCATATACGTCCCTGCATGTATATACTGTTTCATTTTCTAACCTACGATTTTTTAGTTACATTTAATTATAAATTTGGATGTGTTTGTACTTAATTTATGCAGTTTTCTTTTTGTGTTTGCACCTAGACTATTTCTTGAATATCTTTAGCATATGGACGCCTTTTGACATGAAATCAATATCATCTTGATGCTCGATTCATTATCTATCTAATGGCATCAATTCTTATATTATTTACATAGTAAAATACAATCAATTAGCTAGATATATAACGAATAGACATACATTTATCCTTATTTTACCTAAGAAATTGGGCTAAATGCATGTATATACAACTAACTTGCACAAATTAACACTATGACATTGTGTATAATTATAGTATAAAAACCTGTATTCAAATACAAAATAAAAAATAAATAATTGACATGAAAAATAAATGAAATACCAAATATATTGAAAGACCCTAAACCTCGATACCAAGTCAATATTGACTTAGTCGATTAGAACAAAGTAGGGGAAGGTAATGATCAAATACTGTACATAGAAACCCTAACTTTAACTCTATAAATAAATATTTTTACACGAACTTATTTACTCGTTTACACACCTCAAGTAATAAAATGATCAACATGAAACTTATACATATAAAAATATAGAAAACTAAAAAATGCCAATAAAATAATACATAGTGCAACTAGTACAAGATTGAAAAACCACAAATCAAACTTCAGAGATCAATAACTTGTCCATATGAAATCCAAATGAACCAAAATCACCTCCATTATATTTAAAATTAAATTATTTATCAAATGAAGGTGTTTAATAAAAAATAAAGTTAAGATGCAGAAGTCGGTTTTCTGGGATATTATTGTACTCTTAGTTTGTATATAATATTTTTATATTTTATTCTTTATATTTTTACTAGTCTTATATTTTTAAATAATTTTATATATAATTTAAAGCATATTGAAAATATAAATAAAAAATAAAACCATTAAAATGCACTTAAAATCAGTAATGTATTATACATATATAGGTATACTATACCTATAATGTATATACATGTAATCATTTATACATGTAAATAAAATAATAAAAATAAAAATATGTAAACATGTATTCAATAATATTAAATACTAAAATATGTAAATATGCTCATAAATAATAAAAATAAAAAAATAAAAATATTTAGAAGATAGATAAATATACCTATATATACATGAAAATATTAACACCTAACAAATAATGTCGTAAAATAAAAAAATTTATATAAAATAGTTGTTAAATTATAAACGTTTGTTATGTTTTAAGCTTTAAATAATAAAATCATTTATTATTTATTAACAAATTAATAAGTATTTTAAATGTTGTTTTGTCCTTATTGGTCTGACATGGACCAATACGAGGTCAACTATCCTTGCCAAACCCGATGACTTGTCAGAACTAACTACCCTTGAAGTTGCCAATTTTTGGAGCATGATACAATATTCTATGCAACTCGATTGCTTCACAAGAAATTTCCCAATACAACCCTCCATCACGCCTTGCTCCTAGATTTGTCAGACAAGCATCAAATTGATCAGAAACCCTAGATATAGGATGCCCTCCTATAAATTTGAACCTCCAGCTTCCAATACATCTTTGATCCCTCTTGATCCACCTTAAATCTTTAAGATTGAAGCCATGAGTGTATACCTTATGACAGAAGTTAAACCTCATCGATCCCAGGCATGGAAAAGGAGATTCAACTATCACCGAAGACACCTTAGACGGTCCTATGCTCCCAGTCACTCTAGGCATGTGAGCTACTTCTTTTGTTGTCATTTCGTTTCACATTTTATTCCTTAGTGTAATCCTATTTTTTTATTTCATTTAGTTTCATTGATATTAGCAAAAATCCCAAAAAAATGAGTTCGTGGAGCTCAGATCTCCAGGGTCATTCATCGTGATCTCCACTATGTTCTGATCTCTAATCACCACAATCACTTTCCTCTTGGCATTCTCTACATTCCCGATCATCTGATCCCATCGATCTTACCAAGATCGAGACCATCGATCTCTTCCTTCATCGCACCGTCGGAGATCCATCCATTCTGTCATCCCCTCCCCTCCTTTTCTACTGACAATCAGGTCGAAGAGCTTCAACCTCGAACCCTTGTTCTTTTTGTGTGGGTTGGAGTACCTGAAGACCCCATCTGAGGGGTGTTTTATCAGAGATATCAACTCCAGGTACCGATCGAGCGGGAGATCTGGTCCAGACTACATATCAACAAAGGATTATCGGTGTGCCTTCATCGTCAATGCATTTAAGTGAAATCATCTCAACCACTAGATAGCACATACTTTAGAGTAATTTACACTGACCCCTCTTACCTTTTCATTTTGATATTTAATCATGTAAATATTAAATATCGAGTAATATTTTTAGTAAAAATTACAAGCAGTACCCTGAACTTTCTAATTATTGCACTTAGGTCCTTCCGCCTCATATGTTGGCCTTAGGAGCTTTGTAATTGCATATATGACCTTATGTTTTCTGGACCTATTGTTAAATGAAGTTTTTGTTTCTTTAAATTTTAAATAGATCCCTTCAACTTTGATATTTTATTTTCCTAGATTTTGTTTTATTAATTATTTTTATTGCTTTAAAATTATAGGAAAATTAATAGAAGTTCCGGATACCATGCTTGATATCGCTTATATTTTTGTTTGGCATTTTATTTGATTTTCCTAAATTAAACATATGAAAACATGCATTTTATTATTTATCTAAATATAAAAACCCAAAAAATTACAAAATCTTCTCAAAAATTATAGAAAATTACGTTAGCTATATTATTATATATTATACACATTTCCAAAAATCGCTAAAACACAAAACTTAAAACCTAAAAATCAGAAAACCGTGAGATTCTTATAAAAATTAGCAAAAGCTATTTAAAAATATGAAAATATATCTTTCTATTTGTAAAATTTTTGTTATATATAATATATATTAAAAATATTTTTGAGTAAATTGTGTACTTTTAACCTCAAAAGAAACTTGGATATTTATTTTACTCACTATTTTTATAACTTTCAACTTCAAAATCCTTAAAAGCTATAAAATATTATAAACATCATCAAAAAATAGAGAAAGTTAAAAAAGGTAAAATTTTTTATTTTCTTAATTTTGACCATATTTTAACTTATATAAATATCCTTTTAGCCATATTATCTATTATATACATAATACTTATATAATATCTATATATTATGTATAATATATATATATATATATCTTATTTTAAAAATAAAAAAGAATTTAAAATTTAAAATATTAAAATGTAATTAAAAAATTTTAAGATAATAATAATTAAAAATCTGTAAAAATTAAATATAATTAAAAGTCTACACAAAATAAGAAAAGAAAAGGAAAAATAAAAAAATAATTATTCATAATTAGAAATGATTATTAATAATTAATTACCTATCATTTTGCTCTCTATGGTTTGACAACACTACCTACTTACACTGCACACACAATCATTAGAGTTAAATATAATACATTTTAACTCACATTCACATCGTATTTATTTATTCAACATATTGTGAGTTAATTGTTTGTTGAATTTGAGGTTGATCGTCATAGTGGTTAGTGTTCCATCCTTGTTATAAACCCTAGATCAATCTCTGTTAACCAAGATATAATTTAGTAGTTGTTTATCATTTTAAATGCCATTAATTTTTCCTCATTTTAAACATTTATTGGACTTTGATTTAATTAAATCGCTCAAGTTATCACATTTATTCAGGAGCGTACTTGTGTTTGTAAATAAGTGTTTGCATTTCATCACATTTTGTTGCATTGTGTTTACATAATTAGCATGCATATGAAAAACAAACAAAAATGCATCCCTATTGAATAGGTCTATCTGTTGCATCATGTTGTGTGCATTTGACCTTGATAACATATTTAACTGCTTAACACACACACACGTACACACACACGCACGCACACACACACACACACACACACACACACACACACACACACACACACACATATATATATATATATATAAAGGATGTAATTAATTGCACCGAGAGCTCAGGTCCATGAGTTCAACCCTGGATTCTCCTAGGTTAAAAATTTAAACTGAGCCACTCCTCGCCAAGATCTCTGCTCAGTTCTGATTGAATTGCATTGGGTTATGTCACAACGAACATTAACCAGAATAACCAGATTGCAGTCTATCAGTACGGCTACATGTAATGGATATCAATACTATGTGATATTTATTGATGACCTTTCAGTATGTAGGTTTCTCTTAAATTTACATCACAAGTCTGAAACCTTTGAAAAGTTCAAAGAATATACAACTTTGGTTGTCAACTAAATTGATAGAAAGATCAAACGAATTTGATATAATCGAGGTGGATAGTACCTCTCAGATGAATTCAAGGAATACCTTCAAAAGAGAGTAATTGATTTTAATCTCACTCCTCCTGAAACTCCTCAAGTAATGTTTGTTGCTGAAGACATAATAGGACTACAGTGGATATGATTTGATTAATGATGAGCAAAGCACAATTACCTCTTTTTAGGGGGGATATAAAATAGGAATTGCAATATATATATCCATGACAAAATTCCAAGAAAATCAATACCCAAAACCCCTCATGAACTTTGGTTTGGAACCAAGCCCAGTGTTAGACATTTAAGGAATTGGGGTGCTTGGTCCATGCCAAAATTATGGATGCTACTAAATTGGAATCTCACACTTTGGAATGTTACTTCAGTAGGTATGTAAAGGATGGTATTGGATACCAACTTTATGACCTTGATGCTCAAAAGGTATTTATCTCTAGGGATGTAATATTCTTGGAGGATGACTTCATTAAAAGTCAAGACAAGAGTGAATGGAAGAACTTATAAAATGATCTAAGAATAATATGAAACCTAAACCATAAATTGAAGAGTTAGTTGAAGATGAAACACTCATACCACTTTGAAAGAGTTCGAGGGTGGTTGTGATACCTGAAAGGTATGGATCCCATGTGTCACAAAAGTCTAACAATGATCCTACTTCATATTGTGAAGCACTCATAGATCATGATATGGATAGGTGGATGCTAGCTATGAAGTAAGAAATAGATTCCATGTAAAAGAATGTTGTATGAACCGAAGAGGATCCGCCTAATGGGGTAAAATCCATTAGCACAAATGGATATTCAAGATATAAAGGAAACCTGGTCAGAAGATAAAGACCTTTGAGGCACATAAGAAAAGGCATCGTCTATGATAAGACCTTCTCTCTTGTGGCCATGCTTAAGTCCATGGAGACACTACTTGATATAGCAGCACATCTTGACTATGACATCTAGCATATGGACGTCAAGACTATATTTCTTAATGGATACTTTTAAGACGATATCTACATGGAGCCACCACAGGGGTTGATGATTGAGGAAGGCAAAGTGTGCAAGGTTAAAAGGTCCATATACGGTCTCAAACAAGCTTCTCATCACTGGAACATCAAATTCGATGAAACTGTAGAGAGTTACGATTTCGTTCAGAATCCTGATGAGACATGTGTATACAAGAAGCTTAGAAAGAGTGCCATTGTGTTCATCATGCTTTACGTAGATGACATCCTTATAATTGGAAATGATAATGGATTATGACCAGTGCTAAGATCTGGTTGTTCCATCATGAATG
Source organism: Ottelia alismoides (assembly GCA_037367405.1). Classification (NCBI taxonomy): domain Eukaryota; kingdom Viridiplantae; phylum Streptophyta; class Magnoliopsida; order Alismatales; family Hydrocharitaceae; genus Ottelia; species Ottelia alismoides. The sequence goes on along the minus strand of JAZKJV010003626.1, from coordinate 212,276 downwards.
CATGATTCATCTATTCTGTTTGGTTACTTTAGCAAAATCCCCTTCATAATTCACTTATTAATCCCCTTAATTTTCATTACTTACAATCACTAATAACGATAAAATTAGGATTATTATTCCGTAATTAAATAATCTTATTTTAACCTTGCTTGAGCTTATTATTTTATGTACAAAAAATAATCTATTTTAATCTAGTTCTTCTCTAAAGTATTCTTCGATTAGTTAAATAACATGAGATATATAATTAAAATCAATAAAAATAAGAAAATAAAGAGAAAATAGGAAAATAGGAAAAATTTACATTGTATCTTTATCGATTTTATTTTATAATTTTACAACCTATAAAAAAATCCATAAAAACTAGATGAAATATGTATATATATTGTATATAAATTAATTCCCTTATTGAAATCAAAGTAAAAAAATAAAAAAAATCTGAAATTGCAAAAATGCGATATTTTATTATATATAGAGTACCTCCAAAAATACTTTTTTGTATAACTGACCGCTTTTAATTTTGGGTCCTTCATGAACATTATAGATCTCGTCGAGATGAGCAACTTTTGTGTTCACTTTTTTATTTGACTTCATTTACTATTTCTTTTCTATTTTTTTATTAATATTAGTTATTCTTGTTTTTATTTTATCTTCATTTAATTTTTATATTTTTTTTAATTTTTAATCCTTAATTTTTATTTATTATTATTTTTTCATTTTCATTTAATTAATTTACTTTTTAAGTTTCCTCCCTCTTCATTTATCTCTCTTTCCTCTCTCCTCCCTTCTCTCTCTTCACCTCTCTAGGTCACGTGCACGACACATGACCTCTCGTCCTCTCTCCCTCACACATACCAAACACATGTCATCTCCCTCCTCCTAGGCACGTGTTGTGCATGTGACCTTCATCCTCCCCTTCCTGCAATGCCTCGAGATGCCCACCTCAACCGAAGTGCCTCCCCTCCGACCATTACGGATGCCCCCTCCCTTCTACGATCATTACCTTATCTGCATTCTATGAAGCTCCTTCCATCGCCCTCGCCTTTTGCTATCCACCATCAATTAATATTGAGAGGGAGAGTTGAAGTAGAGATCGGTGACATGGGTCTCATTCTCTGACGACGATTCCATCTTCTGGCGAGATCCACTGAGGAGCTCCTAGGTATTGTTGTTCCTACAAGATCAACCAAGCTTGTTCCTTCGCTGAGGAGCTCGAGCGACAGCCTGAGTCGAAGGTATGCTCTTCCTCCACTCCCACACAACTTCCTCCACCCATTTTCACCCTTAAGTAGATCACACCTCCAAGTATTCTTCTCTTTCTTCCTCCTATATCACTTGCAATTCTGGCTTCGTCGTGATTGTCTCTGACCTCGCAAAGGTCGGAGCTTTTACTGCTCCTCTGATCTACATTTACAACATTGCCACTGACCTTCACCTTCTCTCGCTCCTGCAACTACATGCTTTACGGAGCTCCACCCTTTCACCACCCACCTCGCATCGACCACTGCACTGTCCCACCAATCTATATTGACCACCTTCATCCTCGCACACCTCCGCCTTCGAGCGACACTACTGATCCCCTCTTCTGCTCGACCTTTGCTCCACCGTCGTCTGCTGCCTTAACCGAGCTCCTCTGCTTCTCCTTCTACGCCAACCACCGGTCAAGCTCCTTTGTGCTTCGCCCTTGGCTACCTCCAACCACCCTTCAACATATCTCTCACATCGTGTGTCGGCCGAGGGATCAACCTCTGCCACCGTGGAGTCCTTTACCCAAAAACCTCAGTTGCTCACGTTGCATCTAGACACCATTGGATCGTGGGCAAAACCTTTTGATGAATGGTCCCTAGACAGTCGTATGGATCACCCGATACTCATCCCACACCGCGAGGCTCGGGTCAGTCGAAGCATCGATCCCTCTCCACCTGGAGGCTTGGTGATCAAGCCTAAGCCTCTGCCTCCACCTGAGCCAGCACCTTACCCCAAGCCTATGTGGCACATGAGAAACATATGCTATGAGGGTAATTTGCACCTACCCCCTACCAATCCAACAAATTACTGAAAGACCCATGCTGCCCAAGTCATGTGCGTCACACGTGGCACCTTAGAGAAATTACATAAAAAATCTTGACAGGTTTTGAATATTGCAGATAAGTCACTCTAGGGACCTCGATGAGATAAAAACTCTTTTTTTATTGCATTTTAGTCGTTGACACTTTATTTTAGCGTATATTTTCCATATGAACTCCATGTTTTACGTACAATATGTCATTTTGAAGATTGTTGAATGCTCTATCATTTTATCTATCTTATATATACAGACTAGAGGCTTTATTATGATGATTATTATTTAAAATATCTAATGATATGTGCAGGCTTTAGTTGATATAGTTGTATGCTATTTCATATTGAGAAATTTATTGATAGATTTCGTAGGGACTCAATTGAGATGAATTAATTTGATTAATACTCTCTTGGTTATTGAACACATTCTTAAAGAAATTAATCTTTGTACGGGTGCAATCAAGAAGGAACTAATTTAATCCCTTGATATTTTATGTTTTTAAACTCCATTTACTTGAGGACTAAATTACAAAGAATTTTGAGGTCATCTTACTTGAGGATTATTTTTTATCTCTTTATTTACAGGATTATTCACTGATTAATATTTAAGCATGTAGACTGAAATTAAATTGATAAATATTTCTAGATTTTATACAATCTGTGATTTCATTTGAGGATTAACTGATTATTTGAATTAAGGACTAAAAAGATATAATCATAGATCTTATGCTTCATCATCTTCTCTATTTATTTTGTTCATATGTTATCATTATATTTCCATAATTTTATTTTCTCTTTATTTTTTGAAACAATGACTAACATCGCTATTAATCAATTATTGAAGTTAATTTAAAATCATGCAACTAAGTACACAAGATTCACTATATTCAACCTTGGTACACTTACCATGTAAAAATTATTTGCAATATTCATGGATTGTGGTTTTTTCTAGATAATTTTTTATCTCCTAGACTACAATTATCGATTATTAATATAGGTGAAAATCACATTCATCAGATGGGGCAGTTGTTGAGGAACAACACATTTTAGTGTTTTAGACTAATTTTTTAATTAACTATTATGAAATTAATTTCAATTTCATGTTTATTTTTTTTGCATTTTTTGCATTTTATTTTCATATCTCTATCACTCCAGATATTAACAACACTTTCTCTCTTTGAAGATAGGTTGAAGCAATTTTTTAGACAAAAATTAAAGATCTCTGAAGAAGACTTTAGTTTTATTTTACATGAGAGAGAGCTTAGATTAGGTTTATTTTTTATATCATTTACACAGTCTCTATCTGAACCATGCTTTTTGTAATAATTTGGCCTGAACTTTTTGTGGTGTAACGGGTCAATTTCAATCCCTACTGTCTAGTTGGGACCTGACTTGAGTGGCATAGAAATTAGGTGCACATATGCTAGTTTAAATGTTTATCCTTGCTTGTGCTTGTAATTTTTTTGTCACACATTTCCACTAACACAATGTTCTAGTAGCTCGTTTGACTTAGCTAAATTTTAATGCATAATTCTTCCCTCTAACAGAAGTATCTTCCTAGGGCATTTTCATCTATGCATATCATTTAGTGTAAATTTTAATTCATTATCTTGCATACCGCGTGAAGAACATGAGGAATCACTGTAAGTCTTCTTCTTAGCATGCATCACTGATTTAACACTTGCATTGGCATTCTCGATCCTTTCTACCTTAGTTTTACAAAATAGGATTTAAATGAATTGGGATTGCTCGTTATGCGTTATATTTTTGTGCTCATTTAAGACCTTAGTGGTAACCTTAAACTAAAATCGGGACTGATAAATAAGGTGACTATAAATAAACTGACATAAAATATACCTTGTGACTACTCGATAGAAACCCACTCATTGTTTGTAGGAAAAGAAGCACATACTTAGGGTAGACCAAAACCTAGGAGCCTCATTCTGACTACTGAATTTAGAAATGACTAGCTACTTCTCAGTGAGAGAACTACGGTCTCCCTTAGCAGATTGGGTGGTTAAAGGACAATGTGTAAGGCACCTCCTGAAGTAATATGGGTAGCCATTTTACGGTCCGTACTTACACCCATATTGGCTGAAAGTAGATACAACTAGCTGGATTACTTTCGTCCAGTATTTGTGACACTCTCCAAAACCTAAGTTCCACTTAATTTTCTCAAAGATTATTTTAGCACTAAATTAAATTGAAAAGATAAGAAGTCGAACTCTAACATGCCTTCACAAATGCCGAGTAGATGAATCTACAAGTTTGTTTTGTGTTTGACTTGTGTGAATCAAAGTCCTTGCAATCGCAAACATATCATGGTTCACAAATCCTTTACCATCGCTCTCTTGAGATGATTTTGGTTCATTAGTCTTCCTAACCAGACTTCGTAGGCCCGATGCACACGACCATGACCCAATACCCTTCAACCCAGGTGAACTCTCTCTTTGAAATCGGTCCCCCTCAACCATCATTCTCAACCCCTTACACTCCACCCTGTGCCTACACTTCTTCCTTGATTCTACCTCTCTCACATTCTGACTCTCACATGAACACAATAGAGGGAGCAAGTTTGATGATGGAAAATAGAGTAACCAATTGTGACAGATAAACACAATTTCTGATATGGACTTTCCACCATTTGTTGCGTCACATACTCAGGATTACTCTCTTCTTGAGTGCAACCAATTTTCCTTCGATAATTCACGAGAAATTGAAAGTCTAGAAAATAAGACTCATGACCAAAGCACAACTATAATGGATAAACACTATTCGTCTCAGAACTACATGTCAGAGTCACAGCATGCGGATTACAATTACTCATCACTAAGTCATGAAATGTTTGAGGATGATATTGCTTGAATCAACTATAGAGCAAATTCTTTGACAAAACAAATATATAATATCATTCAGTCAATGAATACGCAAGAAGAATTGAGGACCCCACCATGTAAACTACAAATCCATCATGTGACATACACTCAAACACAACTACGACTGACCTCTGACCATCCTACTGACCATCACATCGAAAATACCAAAGAAATGAAAAATAAGAAAATTTAAAAAAAATAGACAATTCTAAAATGGAAGAACTTTGCAAGAATATGATCTTTGAGTTTCCATTCATCAAGTCCATAGAATATGTTCTCGGTCTTAAGAGATTTGTGAAGAGTCGATGGAACCCTAAATAGACAGGCGAGAAACGATCAAGGACTGAATATCATGTCATATCCATGGCTAGTTAAGAATCATAAAATCAAAAGCCATAAAGTCAAGCAGTTGACTTGATTGGTGACATGGAGGATTCCATGTTACCCATGTTCGGTTGGATGACTACTCCACATAAACTCCTCTCTAAGTTCGTCTTTGATCAACTCGAGCTCGGACAACTCAAAAAGACAAGGGTGATCATTCAACTACTAGATTGATCAATCAAAAGACCACGAGGAATTGTTTCTATCGTCAGAAACATCCACGATAACAAACATGATGTGGACTTTATTGTCCTTGATATTGAACACCATGGAGAATTGTCTGAGTCTCCTATCATTATGGGAAAACCATTATAAGCCTCTTGTAAGGCAATTGTTGATTACAAGACACAAGATATAAGATTCCCGAACATGGAGAACAATGAAGAAGCCCTAAATGTATATGCCTAGCCATGAGACAACCCAACCATCAGTTGACAGTCATCATCAGGACAAGAGAACTCAACACAACCAGACCTCTCCTCATAAATCACAAACACAAACCCTAGGAGAAACACCTAAGAGATTGGTTATTAGAATGACATTCAATTCTCACCACACCACCCACCCTGATATTGCTCCTAGGAGGAAACAATATTCAGAAGATTATGAAGAATTGGACCATGTTTATGCTATTATTTGAGTGGTCTAATTTTTTAAGTCGGTAGTCATTCATGAAATACTTGAACGATACAAGGAGACGACTCAAAAGATGATATCAACATCTCCAGCCACCAAGGACACTAGGAACAAGCTCCCCCTCCCGAAGCATGTTATGACCCTACAAGAATTGGTCAATTTTTATAAAGAATCATCTGACGAGGAACCGATAAATGCCGCACCTGTTACTCATGATAAGGAGAAGAACTTTAACCATCATCCTCTCGATGCTTCATATAAAACAAGCCAACCAAGAGAGTCACCTTTGACCTTAGAAACGAGGTGATTCTGAAGAATCTTCTTCTGGTCCTAATGTGGTTCATCAAGTAAGTGCAATCTGTACCACAGTTATCAAAGGATACTTACCTTTAGTTGACAGTAGTTTGAGATCCTCTACATATGACTACTATTCTTCTTAGTACAACTTTGATGATGGTTGTACATCTTCATCCTCACCCTCTTCACCACCCTCTACATATCCATACTATCTCCCACTACACTCTCACAAGAAGGTTCATTCACAAACCTCCTTGACCGTGTACATCCATATCAAATCTACTCAATCGTCCACTTGTAATTACTCGACCATACTAAGGCTAACTTGAGCGTAAGTATATAGGGTCCCATGTCATTGTATATACATCAATTCTATTCTTTTCTTTTCTCACCCGCGACCACCACATTTTTACTCTTATGTTATACTTAGTCCCTCACAATCCTAAGTATAAAGGGGAGAGTCGACTTCTTTTTCTGTCACTCAACTATGCTTAGTATGAGCTATGACTTCATTTCACTTTCTACCATGAGGACATATCACAAGCTAGTATAGGGGGTGTATATATTCTATATACTTTATCCATAGCTCATACTTTAATTATTTTCATAAAAATGGGTATGTGTATAAGTTGCGTATATTATGTATATTATACAAAATTCTAGTGTAGATATTACCTACAAAATTAGTGTACCCGTCTTAACTTTTTACAAAATTAGGGGGTATAAAAATCTAATTAAAAATATAAAAAAACCAAAAATCAACCAAAAACCTTTTTTACTAACTTGAAAAAAGAAAGAAAAACTTAAGGTTCTTTCGCTGAAACTTTCACTATCACTCAAGGCTTGAGGATTTGAGAAACTCGGGTTTTTTAGGACCTTTGATTCATAGTTAACCGACCTTAGTCATTAGGGTTTGAAACTTAATAATTCACACTACCCTAAGTTGGAAAGATATGAGCACTATATTGTACTCAGTCTTCACCTTTAAAGAATATGATCAGCACATCACATACACAACTGCACGATTGCTTATATAAGTTGAGATTTCACTTGAGGGACTAAGACTGGAGATTTGATTCTAGACTCGATTTAATGATGCTCAAGGATGGGATAAAATTTACGAAGGCATAATGAGACCTGAGTATCAGCAAACCCTATCTAGGATGTAAACAAGTCTGCATGCTATCTTTTGATATTGACCTATTTGCTAGGGTGCGATGAAATAAAATAATTGTTGATCAGTGTGTGCTAACTTGGTAATAGTAGTGGAACTAGCCTACAAAAAAGTGCTCAGAGCTCTAAATTATAAAGTCAAAGAGCTTCAATCAAAGGCAAGCACTCCCAACCATTTCAAAGTGTCCACAAGGACAAAATCTAATGAGAACCATTGAGTCGGGCTAGTACCTCAAAAAGGGCTTTGCATCGTAAGCGATACAAGTCTGGGTGTGAGTATATTAGATACTTAAAGAAGACACACCTTAATGTACTCCCACGAAAATAGGTACATATGACTCAACAACTTTTCACAGTCACATTAGTCAGCAACCAAAAAAACATGTGTTGAGTAATAATGCACTCGAGAGGAAACTTATTCCAATGTGAGGGAGAGAAGAAAATACACAAACCTAAGCCCTCCATCAATTGGCCTTCCATATACATTTTCAAGTTAGACGAACTACTGAGGATTAGATGCAAGAACTGATTTATTCCCTAGTGTTGAGGAATAGGACATGAGGAGAGTCTCTTGGATCATGACATTTGGTGAAGTTTCAACTCAACTCTCATGATTGTAGTCCACACTAAATGTCATATGTCTTATCTTGTATGTACAAACAAAGATTCTAATAATTAGAGAAGTTGGATTCATTTTGACTAGATCATGATTGAGCCTAGAATTTTAGGACGACTAAAATCAAGAACTCTTAATGAGAGAAGTCTTGATATTTACACGTGCACAATCATTGATTCAACCTTCCAACTCATTAAAAACTTGCTTGGGGACAAGCAAAGAGTGAAGTATAGGGGAGTGATGAATCCATGATTCATCTACTTTATATGGTTGTTTTAGCAAAATCCCCTTAACAATTCACTTATTAATCTCTTTAATTAGTATATAAGAATCACTAATAGTGCTAAAATTAGTGTTAAAATTCTATAATTAAATAATCTTGTTTTAACCTTATTTGAGCTTATTATTTTATGTAAAAAACAAATTATTTTAAAATTATGTAATTAGATAATCTTGTCTTAACCTTGATTGAGCTTATTATTTTATATAAAAATCATTTATTTTAACCTAGTTCTTTCTCTAATTTTTTGATTAATTAACTAACATTACATCAAGAATTAAAATCCATAAAAATCAGAAAAAACAAGAGAAATATTAAAAAAATTAACATTGTATATTTTGTACATATTTTATCTTTGTTGATTTTATTTTTACAATTTTCTAACTTATAAAAAATCCATAAAAATTAGACTAAATATGTATATTATTAAGAAAAAGGAAGCAGAAGCATAAACATGGAAAAATGAATAAAGAACGTGAAGAACAAAAAGATTTATCGTGGAACCCTACTCCGTGAGGAGCGAATGAAACCACGTGAGAAGCCATCAAAGGGGCATATGCTTTTATTGCTTTTCTCAAAGGATACAGGAGGTCTGGGGCTCCTTATATAGCCTCTCCAGAGCCTCCAAGTTCCACCACTGGACAATGTGGGACTAAACACTGGATGGGGTAAATGGATCTTCTCCAGGATCCATTTACCCTGCTACAACTCAATAGGCGCACATACCAAGTACTCCAACACTCCCCCTCAAGCTGGAGTATGTAATGTTCAGCTTGGACAAACAGAAAGAAACTCAACCCACGCTACAAGACACTACGGACAATATCAACCCAACGCGCACAACTGTTGTTGTCGAGGACATTGCTTCTCATGCCGTGTAGGTGAGGAGGACGAATGGGCTGGAGTGTGAGTCTGTTGAATCTCCTCGTCGAAGAGCATGCATTCTGAACTACGCCTATCAGAGTCACTGCAACTGGAAATGAGTCTCCTCGTCGGAGTACTTTAGACCGCCATAATAATGTGGACAACTGCTCCATCTCTGAAAAGGGCCTAACTGGAAAAGAGTTGTGGATGTGCAATCCACTTCGGAATCCACGGTCGTTGAAGAATGGAGTCTGAAAAGTCTCCTCTTCGGAGAACTGGGTCTCTCCCATCTAGCTTAGAGAATGGTGCACTACTCTGGTGTACCTATGATACCACATGAAAACCCTTGCCAACATGGCATAGGGAATGATCCTCTACTCTGGAGTCCCTATGGCTCACATGAAAACTCTTGCCTACAAAACGAGAAAGGATGGGACCTCGGAACTTATGGCAAACATGTGCTCATCTGAAAATGACCGCAAACTCATGCATGTCTAAAAATGAGTCTCTCTCTGGAGAACTCGAAAATGGGCCTCAACATGGAGTGCCTCGAACGTGGACTCTGGCCAATCTATCGAGTCTGAACAACTGCGCATCACACATGTGGACTCGGAAGCTGAACATCGAGTCTGAATCTTGTGCATGAAGAATCTTCATCTGAAAACTGTAGAGTCTAAACAACTGCTTGACTGGTCTGAAACTGGATCATGGAACAATGTAACAGACATGTGACTCTACATAACACTCCCCCTTTCTCCCATATTTGTCGGAAAACATGGACATCAACCATGTTGGGAGAAGACTAGATAATATGGGGGTAAACATGAAAACTTGTGGTTTTTCTTCAATTTTTTTAAGCCGTCCAAGCACATATTTTTTTAAGCCGTTGCAACATTTTTTTACGGCTTTTCTCTCATTTTTTTTCAATTTGCATACAGCTTTTCTTGTACATGCTTTTTTTCCTTTTTTTCCTTTTTAAACAATCCAACCCCCTTTTTTTATATGCACGACACTCTGCTCCCCCATTCTTTAATGATCAGCCTGTCATTTTTTTAATCGCATCTGCCAACCCTACGTAGGGTTCCTATTGAGAACTCTTTTCACAAATGCCGCCTGCTAGGATATATGTTCGCGCCACCACTGGAGCACCGCTATGGTTTGGGGTGTACGAAGGGCTTGTAAAGAGGGCTAGGGCATGCGCGATCGACGGATTCTTGCGCTCGATGGATGCATGTGCCATGAGTATTGTATGCTTGTGCGCTCATGTGAGAACTGTGGTCGCTCGAAGGGAGAAGGCTGCGATAGGATCCGCGCCGCCTAGAGGTTTCGCTATGGTCGCGGGCAATGCCACCTGGACAGGCCGCACATGGGGCTGGCTACTGCGGAGCGGGAGAGAGGTGCCGGCGGCTGAAATGGAGGGCTCTGCCTGGGAGCAAGAGTGCCTGGCGGTGCTAGTTCTTGAGGCCAGAAGGGATTGGATGCGCCTGGCACGACTGTAAGGAGATTGTCGATTGTCCTGCACGTGGAGCTCGGCGATGGCTTGGGTAGCTGGTGTTGACGCACGCGGAGCCCTAGCAGAATTTGGAACATCCTCCTTTTGATGCTGCATGGAGAAGCATATCAGAGGGAGATCATGCCGCCTGCGTGATGGGACTGCGTCCCCAGGAGGGACCTTCCTTGACAATGCTAGGGTTCTGAGGAACCCGCCTGGGACTTAGAGGAAATCACCTGGAAGGAGATGCATGGGGGTGCAATGCACCATGGAAGGAGATTCAACGGGGAGCCCCTCTGGGCTCTTCTTGCCCGGAGGCCTCGCGCGAGGGTTCTAGGCTTCGAAGGAGGCCTTGCTTCGAACAGGATGGTGCCCTAGCGCGGCCTGGATCTTGCCGCCTGGAAACTTGGAAGCTATGCAACTTGTGAGAGACCCTAAGAAGAAATTAGGGTTCTTAAAACCCCATAATAAAATCTGGAACCTGAACTATCCCGATCATAACTCGGAATATAAATATTCAAGACAAATGAACAATGGATATGATACACGAATCTCGAAAAAAAATATTGAACATAAACCCCTTGAGAATAGAACCCGCTCTGATACCATGTTAAGAAATATGAAGCGGAAGCATAAACATGGAAAAAGGAATAAATAACATGAAGAATACAAATATTTAATGTGGAACCCTACTCCATGAGGAGTAGGATGAAACCACAGGAGAAGCCCTCAAAGGGGCATATGCTTTTATTTCTTTTCTCAAAGGATACAGGAGGTCTGGGGCTCCTTATATAGCCTCTTCAGAGCCTCTAAGTCCCACGACTGGACAATGTGGGACTAAACACTGGATGGGGTAAATGGATCTTCTCCAGGATCCATTTACCCTGCTACAACTCAATAGGCGCACATACCAAATACTCCAACATATATATTGTATATAAATAAATTCACTACTTAAAATCAAAGTAAAAGCACAAAAAAACACAAAATGCAAAAAAGTGATATTTTATTATCTATAGAGTACCTCCAAAAATATATTTTCTACAATTAACCTCTTTTAATTTTTAGTCCTTCACAAAAGTTATAGACCTCGTTTAGAAGAGAATCTTTTGTGCTGACCACTTTTTTATTTATATTAATTTATTATTTCGTCTTATTTTTAATTTAATTTTAGTTATTTTTATTTTATCTTTTTTTAGTTTTATATTTTTATTTTACTTTTTAATCCTTAACTTTTATTTATTATTATTATTATTTCATATATAATTGATTTTTTATTTATTTTACCCTTTATTTACTATTTATAATTCCCTCTCTTCTTTCTTATCTCTTTCCTCTCTCCTTCCTTCTCTCTTTTCCTCTCCAGGTCACATGCATGGCAAATGACCTCTCCTCCTCTCTCCCTAGTACGTGCACCCCATGTGCCATCTTCCTCATCCGAAGCACGTGTTGCGCACATGACCTTCATCCTCCCCTTCCTACAACACCTCCAGTTGCCCACCACGACTGTTGCACCTCCCCTCGGTTGTTACGGCTGCCCCCTCCCTTCCATGGTCGTTACCACCTTTGCATTCTATAAAGCTCCTGCTATTGCCTTCACCTTTTGCTATCCACCATCAATCGAGATTGAGAGAGGGAGAGTTGGAGTAAATATCAGTGAGCGAGGTCTCAGTCACTAGTGATGACTCCATCTTTTGGAGAGATCTATGGAGGGTCTCCTTCATGTTGTTGTTGCTCCTCCTCTAATCTGTGTTCCCCACAACACCACGGACCTTAACCTTCTCTCACTTCGGCCACTACACGTTCCATGGAGCTCCTTCCTTTTGTCACCCACCTCGCGTCGACCAAGCGACACTCCCGATCCCTACTGCAGCTCGGACATCACTCTACCACCATTCGCCCACCTCTATCGAGCTCCTTCGTTTCACCCTCAACACCAACATCCGATCGAGGTCCTCCATGCTTTGCCCTTAACCGAACTCCAACCACCCGTCAAGAGCTCACTCACGCCATGTGTCGGTCGAGGGGTGGACCTCTGCTACGACGGAGACCTCCACCCGACACCCTCCGTCGTTCGTCCCCACATTCATCCATAGTCGGATTGATGGAGGACCATTGATCCAACAGTCCCTAGATGTCCACGTAGACCACACGAACCCTGTCCACGCGGACCACACGAGCCTTGTCCACGCATCGAGGCTCGGGTCAGCTAAATCAATGCTCCCTCACCACTTGGAGGCTCGGCGACAGAGCCAAAGCCTCCGCCTCCACCCGAGACTATACCTTGCCTCGAGCCTACATGCTCCTTACGTGTTGCAGGAGTAATTTGCACCAAGGCCCCTACCAGTCCAACAAATTACAAAAATACCCCTGCCGCCCAAGTCAAGCGGGTTGCACGTGGCAGTAAGAAGAAATTGCACAAAAAACCCAATCAGGTTTCGAATATTGTAGATAAGTCCCTCCAGGGACCTCTATGAGATAAAAAGTCGTATTTTTGTTGAATTTTAATCCCTAACACTTTATTTCAGCATATCTTTTCCATATGAACTCCATTTTTTACGTATAATATGTAATTTTGATGCTTGATGAATGCTCTATAATTTTATCTATCTTGTAGACATGTTAGAGGCTTGGTATTGATGATTATTATTATTATTATTGTAAATATCAAATAATCTATGTAGGATTTAGTTGATAGAGTTTTGTAATATTTTTATCTTGAACAAATTATTGATGGACTTCACAAGGAATATGTTAAGGAGAATTGATTTGATTAATCCTCTCTTGATTATATATAATATTCTTCAATAAATGAATCTTTACAGGGGTGTAATCAAGAAAGAAGTAATTTAACCCCTCAATATTTTATGTGATTAAACTCTGTATTCACTTTCCGTGTATGCCTCCGTTGTTTACTTGAGGACTAAATTACATAGAACTTTGAGGTCATCTTATCTATTTAAGGATTATTTTGATCTCATTATTTGCAGGATTATTCACTGATTAATTTTCAAGCTTCTAATTTGAAATTAAATCTATAAACATTTCTGGATTTTATTCGATCTATGATTTCATTTGAGGATTAAGTGATTATTTAAATTAATGATTAAAAAATATAAACATAGATCTTATGCATCATCATCTTCACTTTTTATTTTGTTCACATTTTCATCACTACATTTCCTTCATTTTATTTTCACTTTATTTCCTGACATAGATATTAAGATAATAATTAATTAATTATCCATGTTAATTTAAAACTGTATAACGAAACTGCAATGTTCCCTATGTTCTACCTTGGTACACTTACCAAAAAAATCTCCACAATATTCAAGGATTGTGTTTTTTGATAGAGTGTTTTTCATCTCCTATACTACAATTAACATATTATTAGACGCGAAAATCACGTTCATCACATACCTTCGAGATGAAATATCTTGGAGAAGCCTCTTACATCATAGATCTGAAGTTATTCAAAAATTGACAAAAGATGTCTTTGCGAATATCACAATTAGGGTACACTAAAAGATCTTGGAAAGGTTCTATATGGAACACTCTAAGAAAAGCTACCTTCCCTTAAGCCATGGTATACACCTGTCTAAAGTGATGGCTCCTAAAGTGTGGAAAGAAAGGCCATGGTTGGATGCCCTTACACATCAGTTGTAAGAAGCCTAATGTATGCCGTGATGTGTACCAGATCTGATATCTATCATGCAGAGGGAGTGGTAAGCTATTAATAATCCTGTTATGGAGAACAACATTTGAATGCATTAAAGAACATTTTCAAGTATATAAGAAGGAAACAACATTACCATCTTGGTCTATGGAGATATAGATCTCCAAGTCTTAGGATGCATAGATTCAGACATCCAATATGGCATTGATGACCAAAAGTCAACTTTGGAGTTCATATTCCTATTAAATGGTGGTGTTGTGAGCTTGAGAAACATGAAACGTGACACTACGGTTTATTCAATGATATAAGATGCATACATTGCCACATTGGATGTTGCAAATGAGGTGGTGTGGTTATCCAAGCTTATATTAGACATGGATGTAGTTTCCTTACATACTTCCATCTCGTTACTCTGTGATAACATGAAGTAGTGAACTTAGGTGGCATCCAAAGGGCAAGCACGTTGAGGGGAAACATCACATCATCCAGGGGATACAAAAATTTGGTGACATCATATTAACCGAGGATGCCTCCCCGACAACTTCATTGATCCCCACAGACAACCATTGTCCCAAAAAGTTTTCGACCAACATGTAATGACTATAAGGATAAAGATTGTACCTAATTGGTTCTGAGGGATAGTTGGACATTGTTAGACATGTGAGCCCTTTGCGAGCCATTTTTATAGTAAATGTTATTGTGAATTATTTGCCAATAAAAGTTATAGATTTATTGAAGTGTACGGGAAAAACCTGTAGCATTAATTGCTCGATGCAGTGAAATTTAAACAAACATTAAAAATGATGAAACCACATGATCCAAGAACATTTCTTGGATTGTTTCATTTAAACCACAAAGTAGATATAGGAATACCTCTTGAAGTGTGGTTACGATCGTGTCTCTAAAGTAAGAGACATCTTGTCTCAAATCTGATCGAACGGAGGAGACACTTGCGAGTGCATTGATAAAACTCGTGCTCCTCGCAATCCAAGTTGATAATCCAAGTTATGAATCTCCTAATCTCTTCCTATGAGATCCGAAATATTCTTCACGAGCGAGGTGCACCTAAGGAGATGGAGATCCATGAGCAGTCAAAGCAGCGACACAATGGCATGGCGACGACGACGATCTTCTCTAAGAAAGAGGTGGATGATTACTCCTGATGGAGAAAAGGGGTGTGTATGAGAATATGAGAT
This sequence comes from Ottelia alismoides, assembly GCA_037367405.1. Taxonomy (NCBI): domain Eukaryota; kingdom Viridiplantae; phylum Streptophyta; class Magnoliopsida; order Alismatales; family Hydrocharitaceae; genus Ottelia; species Ottelia alismoides. The sequence continues at coordinate 196,728 of JAZKJV010003626.1, read as the reverse complement.
AGAGAGAGATACTATTAAATTGTTGTAAAAAGAAGAGCATGGGTTGCATCTTCTTTTATAGTATTTTGGTAGTCCATCGATCACAATCCATGTGAAATACAAATCGATGGTTGAGATTGATTTGTTTGTCTATTCAATGGTTATGATTTTATTATATAAAAATACAACAATAACTAATTTAATTTGAATATATATGAATTATCATCACCATAGTTTAATTTAATAAATTTGGATAAGAGGAAGAAGAATGAGTCAACATTCTAAATATAGGTCAAGGGTAACTGGTCATCCTCCATATATAGAAGGTGAGTCATCCTTTTTATTTATGTAGGATTTTATCTCATATGATCTTATATATATTTGCAACAACTTTTATTGCAATTATATTAAAAACATAATTCTAAATTAATTTGTGAATATTCCTATCATGCCATTAAAAAATGAATCATATTCATATACCTAAAATAACATGTAGATTGTATTTTACATTAATTATCTAATGTGAATCCAATTTGCAATAATTAATTTATAAATACTATTTACAATTAACTATCGTTAATATATTATAAATCACATTTATAATATATATATTATGGATAGTTCTGTCCATTATTCATATCCTTGAAAATTAAATTATATTTAATTATCTTAGATCATCATTATCATGCATCTTAATAATATGAAGCATATTCATATTATTCATGATAATTAAATCACATTTACTTATCATTTTTTCAATGATCAGATACATAATTCATCAATGAAATTATTATTGAACTCTTTCAAGAATAATATGCTTTCTCTACAGATACTTGGAGATGAGGACATGAGGATTGCACATTCCATGTACAATGACTTGGATATTGAGATCACATCTCAAATCCAGATCTTGGGGATCTCCCATAGATGTTTGATTAAATGAAAACCATAAATCTAATCTTCTCATTGAATCTGAATCACATTCAGATCAATGCACAACATTCGGACTAAGTTCTGATCATTTCTTTACTGAGAGGAGTCACTAAAATCTAGACTTGATTCATCACTTCCTCAGAATGGGAGCATCATGGTTATACAATTATTTATGATAACATCACCTTCAAGTATTCGTAACGCTTGTACATCTTGCATACTAGAATACCTAGACTAAACCCAAAATTCTAGATCTCCTTTTAGTCTCTTTCCTTTAGGGTTTCATCATTAAGTTGCTCATTAGATCATTGGGAGTTGGTATCGATCATATGCTTTCCAAAGCATATATCATGTCTACAAATTGTTGCCATGCTTTTAAAGAAAGATGATCATCTATGGAATTTGATCGATTCTAATACTGCATGTATGAGCTCATATCTTCCGATTCACGAGTGAACATGTATGATCCCCTTGAGGAATCATATCACTCATATGTCCTTGTATGCACAACAACTCACCAATGTATAGACCTTGATTTTTCCATCAACCTATCAGTCTGCCAAATGTACACATTTAGATATATAGTAATACAACTGTCTCTGATCAGAGGTTGCATGCATATATCATGACAGCATATGACATGGTTCTTGTTTATCTAGATCTCGCTAAGTCAACTCTTTGACCTATCTTATCTTACACCTTTGAATCTTTATTCCTATGTAGAGAACCTACATCAATAGGTCGGTTAAATATCAACCAAAAGAGAAAGGATTGACATCTCCTACTTAAGATGAAGATCATCTCTTAACAATCATTTGATGGTGCTTGATGAGTCCTCAATCTAACCCTTTAGATATCATCCAAGCATCAACCTCTATGATTCAACAATTGAATCAATAATTATATGATCATAAAATGACCATGGTACATAACCCTAATTTTACTAAGGGACCTATTATGAAAATTAATTACTCTTCATTCCAGATCAGGGAATGAATTGCAATAACATTTATTGCATAATGGCTCGTTGTGGACTTGCATGTCCAATAATATCTTACTAGACAAAAGGGCCATTAACGGGATACTCTTTAAACCCGCTCTCACATGCTAATAATAAGATATTTAAAAACGTAGCTAGGTAAGCTGACTACTCACTCTGTTCCCTAGAGACTATGCCGATTCCTTTTACGGTAATTGCATATCCTCTAGTAACAATGCTTACATCCAATGCGAATGTTGCATCTTAAGCAACCAATACTCAATTTTATTAAAACAATTACAGTATTCTCTAAACTACAACTCAATAATTATTATAACAAGTATGTAGTTTCTATTATCCTTCTCAGAATGTCCTTATTCCTGGAGATCTCTATCTCCTAAGACTAAGACCCAGTCTTATGTCTTATAAGGCATGTACAGTTAAGATCTTTTAGATCATTGTCTATAAAGTCTTAAGCTCTTGAAGATTAGACTTTGATATCACTATCTCAAAAGTCTTATCCTCTTTGAAGGTGGTTTTATTACCGCAATCAAGTATTTTTTCCATAGTAGGATTAGTAACAGTTTACTACTCCCACTATATGGTAGATATCTGACTTCTTTACACATCTAGCGTACACCAGGCTTTTCATAACCGATGCACAAGGGCAAGCAGTTTTAGCATTCACTTCCTCAACTCTTTGAGGCTATCCCTTTACATAGGTCAGTGCCATATCTTATGGGAAGTAAGCCTTTTTTGGAGTTTTCCCAAAAATGGAACGAGTCTAAGGTGTACCACTAATGTGATGGTCCCAATGCCATCTTCTCTTTGTTTATGAAAAACTTTGAAACCTAGATCAAAGAGGCATCCTTGCGATTATATCTCAAGTTATGGAACAACCAGATTATAAAACACTTATTCTCATCCTTATATCATTCCAAATGATTGGGATATTATCTACATTTAGCATGATGAACACAGTGGCACTCCTACTAAGCTTCACATGGTTCATCAAGATTCTATCTGAAATCATAACATTTATAATTTCATCAAATCTAGTGTTCCAACTACAAGAAGCCTATTTGTGTCCATAGATTCTACATGTCTGGAAATGTGGTGGAGACTGAAAATGAGGTTGGTGCCGGTGTTGATATGGTCTACCTCCACAAAACTAGAGAGCTGGCCTGGTGGCGACTTGGGAACCTAACTTAGACGACTTTGAAGTATGGGTCTGTCTGAGCTCCTAGATACTCCAAATGTCATTCACCTCCTGAATGTGAGGTGGAGGTGGAAATTGCTGCTCTGAATAATATGGAGTCTCTTGCTGGTACATCACCATATTGCATGTTATTGTTGTTGTGGTCCTTGATCTAGAGTCTGCACGTAGTACACGTGTTGAATAGTAGGAGGTACTAATGAACTATGTTGTGTTGAAGTAGAATAATTGTGCCCAGGTGTAGAAAACTCGATTGCAACACTCAAATTATGACATGAATGGATAGTGCTAACCAACAAAAATAAACAATTAAAAATAAAAATAAAAAATACATATGCATCTATACCTACATATAATAATAATATAATGTAAATACGTTATTTATTTTTCAAAAAAAATAAATAAAAATCACTAAAAATAACTTGAGAAATAATAAACATTTTACATGTTTAAACTTTTTTGAAATAAAATCATTTACTAAATGGCGCTTCTGATTGGTCCACGAGGGATGTTGATCCCTAGTCAACTCCCCCCCCCCAAACCACTTTCTACTCGGACCCAACTCCACCTTCGGGACCACTCAACAAACCTTTATTTACCCTGAAGGGGTCAAGGTCCACAACTGCCACCTCCATCGGACCTCTTTCTCTCCACCTCATTTCACATCAAATTCACCTTAATAAAAGCCGAGCACATTCGCCTTCGCTTTCCTATGCTTTTGCATACTTTTGCTGGGACTCGAAGAGCCCATCTAAGGGCTAAGGACACTCTAGGAGCACCTCCAGGACATCCAAGCTCCAGGGCTTCGTTGATGAGATCTGGACCCATTTGAGGACATATCTAGCTACGAAACACCACCAGGGAGATGATGGGAAGCCTTGCAACTTCTGAGGAGCACGGATGAGGAAGAATCGAGGAATTGAAGCTTGGGGGAGGCAACCTTCTTCCATGTTCTTCTTGTGAAGCAGCAACCGTTGGATCGAGCTCCTCCTCTAGTTTTGAAGCCAACCATTGGATCAAGGCCCACTTCAGTCGTACGATGAGATCCAAGATCTAATCTTGACCTTCGATCAATGAACCGGCATCGCATAAGGAGAGCAACACGACTCATGGATAAGTAGGGCACCTGGATTGTCGTTCCGCACTTTAGTGGGAGTAAATTACAGAATACAACCCCTACCGTTTTGCTAATAATATTTTGTCCTATAAAATATTTGTATTCCATTTTTGTATTTAAAACTTAAATATTAGTTAAAACTTTTTTGGTATTTTGCAAAAACAACCCCGTATTTATTTTAAATTGCAAATGTACCCCTATTACTTCAATAATTTGTGTGTTATTGAATTTTTATAGATACTATATGTGCTCAATTTTTTTTTAAAAAAAAGATTAGATGTGTGCTAACATGTACTTTTACATTAGATTTTTTTCATTTTAGGCATTTTAACTGTTTACTAAAAATAAAAATAGCACAGAAAGTCCCTGTTTGCAGTAAAAAACCATAAAAATATAAAGCATTTTTAAAAAATTCTAAAAAATTTATATTTTGTGTATTTTTGTATTTTGTAACTTCAAACAAAAAATACATAACAATAGAAAAAGAAAAATACTACAAATTTAAAAGCTCCAAAATCTAGTAAAAAATACATAAAATCACCAAAAATACGAAAAAACTTTTTTTTATCTAAATTTTCGTTTTATATATAATATTAATTAAAAATAGTTTGGAAAATTTTTGTTGTATTTATTCTTTTTAAAATCCAAAAAAATATGCCTATTTATTTAATCCCTCTTTGTGGAATTTTTTACATTAATAATATATTAAAATTAGCAAAAAAATCCCCAAAAGAAAAAAATAGTAGAAGATTATATAAAATTCAAAAAAATAATATTTTTCAATTTTTATTATTTTTAGTTGTTTTTATAATTAAGTTATCTTATATTATATATATAGTTTTATATATCCCTTTATATTTTTTAAAAAAGAAAAATATATTAAAAATAAAAAATTATAAAAAGAGAATAAAAATTACAAAATAAAAAATATAAAAATTAAAATTCATAAAAAATACAAAATTCAAACCCACACAAACATATTAAAAGACAAGATAAAAGGAGAAAGATTTGGATTACCTTCCCAATCTACCGTTTGGTCCTTGTGTTCGACAATCTACACATACTTACAACTATACATACATTTGTAGAGTTATAATTAATTTTAGCTCCACAATCATTATTTGCATTGCTATATTGTATTTGTGGGCTAATTGTTGAATAGAAGGATTTTTGTGGGTTGCCACTCTGACTGTGTTTTTGCCTTGTGTGGATATATCTGCCCCTTAATTTTTCCCTCTTTTCACATACAAATCCAATGTTGTTGTCCTATTGCCTTTTTAATTTTCATTCCTCATAATTATGAGGCAACTTGCACATTGCAACCATATACATTATGTGTTCAACTGCAAGTGCAATATCTTGTTCGTGGATCCCACCCATGATATTTTACTGGTAATTATTGAGTATAGTTTTGAGTGGGTTTAATGTAGGTTACCTGAAATAATAAATATTGCATAAATACATATTTTTATTTTTATTTAGGATTTTTATATCAAAGTTATCTTGTCATGTCAACTTTGAAAGTTCATTCCCTTATTCACTTTCAAAGTAAGAGATATACTTACCTCTATATCTCTAGCAAGATCCGAGATCTCCTTTTCTACCTTTGTTACATATTAATAATATGATAAACTAAAACTCAGGTTAAAAGAAGTGGGAACCCATCTGCTTTGCAAGTCCAACTTGTATTTCCCAATTCAGTCTTTAACATCGAGGCCCACCATCCCTAGGCGATGTTGAGCCATTGCTAATTGAGCCAACCGTCAACAGGAATAGAAGTTGATATGTGTAATCCAATATTACCCCAAAAATATGAGGAACTGATATTGGGGTCACTACACATACGAACATACTCTTTCGAGAAGTAAAGAGCCTGATCCATGTGCGCTTGTATGTAGGAGTTGTCTCTTCGGACAAGCATATCCTACATACAGTCCATGGAGATGAAACCCTTCGTCTTGATGGAAGACCATGGATGTCATTATTTGATCCTCCATATCATGTTCTAATTTTAACCAGATATTATGAATAATATTCACATAATTAATTCCTCCAAGGGAATTACAATTCTATTCATAATAGAGTGTTTATTTTAGTTGGATCTAATTAATTTAATCATATTTAATCAATTATCATTCCAATCAATCAACCAACAAACAATCTTGATTGTTACTTTAAGGATGTATAATATCAAAATATGTACAATTCAAATTTTAATAATCATAAAAATACCTCATGATCATTTCAAGCATTATCCTTTCCTTACCCACTGTCATGGCCATTGCGCACAGGATGTGGGACAAACCGCTCAGGGAGCAACCTGCTACCCCAACGATACTTGACCAAATACCATATCTGCCTCAAGTTAGGATAATGTAATTTGATCATTTTGTATTTGAGATGATATTCGATCTTTTAACCGAAGTTATACCATATCATATTTATCAAAACTATTTTGATTAACACTATAAGGACATTTCCTAAGAAAATCCCAATACTATTCAAGTAACAATGTTTTGCATGTATAGATTGTCCTACAATGATTGTAGGATAAATTAGGATTTCATGAAACATATATTCAATGTCCTACGATGATTAATCAATTATTTAATAATTATTAGGCATTATAATTAATCAATACAAAATTCACAATTTCCATCATTTCTATTGATTATAAATACATTGAATGAAGAGAATTGATGAGCTAATCATCTCCCACCCAGCTCTACTAAATATGGATTATCTAGGGTCAACAGAGTCAAAATTGCACGAAATAATTTCGAGCGGTTTGTAGTTTAATTATCTACTTAATCCAAGTGTTTATTTAATGATTCATGTTAGGAAAATAGTAAGCAAAATTAATATCTTACATATTCGTGAATTCATGCAAAACATCTTTCATATCGAGATCTTTTTGATCATTTTCATGCACTTTTGGTACCAATTATAGTTTACTATTTTTGGAACATATTTAGGCATTCTAATTACATTTATTAACAAAAAAAGATGTCCAAACACTTCACAAATAGTAGGATTTATTTTAGTAGAAAATCAATTTGAATCTTGCATTCAATGCAAAAACAACAAGTTCCGCGCATCCGAATCATGAACCTTGATCACATAAGATTTCATATCATATCTAAGGCCTTGACCATGGCTCTAATACTACTTGAAGTTTATAGAAAGAAACTTAAGTGTATCATAGAAGCGTAAAGATTACATCACATGCGATCAAGAGTGACTAGTTGCACTAGTTGGTCGGTGCAACCGAATTTTAAAAATATGATGAAACCACATGATCTAAGAATATTTCTCAGATTGTTTCACTTAAACTGCTAAGTAGATATAAGAATACCTCTTCAACTGTGGTTGTGATCGTGTCTGTAAAGCAAGAGACCTCCTGTCTCAAGTTCGATCCAACGGAGGAGACTCTTGCGAGCGTGTTGATGAAACATGTGCTCCTTGCAATCCAAGTTGATAATACAAGTGGTAGATCTCCTGTTCCCATCACATGAAATCCGACATCTTCTTCATGAGCGAGGTGCATGATGACACGAAATCTGATGCGGTTAAGGTAGAAGATAAATCACAATGTCGTTGTCCTTAATCGATCAATTCGGTCAACGGAAAAAATTGTATTTTAAACCACTTAATAAAGATAAATCAAGAAAACAATGTAAGCGGTTTTCGCTATTCTTTTTACCTGGTATAGCGACCAGGGTCGAACACAAGGAGCGCGATTTAAAAAACTAAGTAGTCAAATTTCAGAGTTAATTTTTTAGTGGTTTTTGAATTTTTTTATTTTTTTATTTTTCGAATAAGCACAAAATGCACAAAAACACACACACCACACTATTTTTGTATTTTTCAGAATATTAAAAAATATAAAGAAAAGTCCAAAGAAAATGTTTTTGTGTTTTATATACTTTTAAATATTTTTGGTAATTTTTTCAAATTTTTCTGATGTTTTTGTAAATCTCTAAAAATAAAACAGTGGAAAATAAAGCAAACAATGCACTGTCAAGATTATTTTGCAAATTAAAAATCTGTTACGGCTCAAAATCCTGAAACTTATTTTTAACAGAAACTAGAAAGCAATATCTACAATTAGAAACTGAAATCAGGGTTTTTGGATTTTTCCACAATTTTCTATAATTTTTTAAAGATTTTTCATTTTTCACATTTTTTTTGGTTTTTATGAATGGGAAATGGACAAAAATTGGCCAGAAATTAGAAGACACAAAAATACACCTACATTAATTTTTGTGGAATTTTGAGACTATTTTGTGAATTTTTATGAATTTTTAAAGTTTGACAAACAAAAAGATATTGTTTTTGATTTTTTAAATATAACAAAAGGTAATAAAATGCAATGAAAATTTTATACAATGACTAACACTATAGCAGGAGCATCCACAAATTTTATCAAGATTTTTAGACATGATAAACATTTATTCCATTCAGAGAGAGAGAGCAAGTTATTGTTCTGGAAACAGGGACTAAACTGCAAATAATTAAGGTTTTTGCATTCAAGAAATAACATAAAATAATCAGAAGTTGAAATGTGCAATTTACCCAGTATTATGCATGCTAGCATGTGACTTACTCTGAAGGGGACTTCTTTAATATTTTGGGAACTTCCAGGGACGGATCTGTAATCTTCCCAATTTTTTATTTTTAAACTCCAAATTCCCCTAGGGTTCCTGTGATCTTTAGTGCATTCAAAAGAGAACCAAGGGGCCGCCGCCGCCTCTGGAGCTTCTCTCCCACGCGCGTGGGCGGCGCTCTCGCGGCGGAGGTGGATGGCTCGGGCGTTTGGGCAGCCTCAAGGCGGCGCCACGCGGCTGCAGAGCTGAAGATCAAGGGTCGCGGGCGCCTGGGAAGACGTGGAGGGCGGCGCCGCACCGCGGCCGCTTGCTGCGCGGAGGAGGAGACGCGAAGTGCACGGGGCTGGGTGCCGGCGCGCGGAAGCAAGATCGCAGGGGCTCGCATTGCCACGCGGCGGCAGGAGTCCAAGGACGAGGCCTGGAGGGGGGGTGCTGGCAGGCCGTGGTCGGCGCCTCCACGCGGGGATGACGAAGGGCGCGGGGGAGCGGGCACCGGCGTCGGGACGATGGCGCGTAGCTCTCCGAGGAGGGTGGCGGGGGTGATGACCCGCCGTCCACCTGCGTTTAAATTTTTTTGTTTTTTTATCTTGTATCCTGCAGGAAAAGGTTAAAGAAAATGTATTTTTTTTGTTTTTTTTAAATATCAAATGTAAACTATATGTGCAAAGGAAAAGAATTTTTTATTATATTTTTTTAGTTTTCCTGCAAAACAGTAGTAGAGGTAAAAAAATTATTTATTTATTTTTATTTTACCTGCAAAACCAACGTTAGAGATAAAAGAATGTTTTTTTATTATTTTTTTAGCCTGCAAAATAAAGGTTAGAGAGAAAAGAATATTTTTTTAATTCTTCCTGCAAAAATAATTATGGGATAACAGGAAAAAGAGTTTTTTTTATTTATACACAAAATGGAAAGTGTGAACGGGTTCGGATCCGCGAAATGGGAGATAGATCCGTGTCTCCGACCACCGTGCGTGGTCGGAGGTGGAAGGTTGCGTGAGGTAGAAATAGAACGCGTGGAGATTGCGACGTGAGATGAAAAATTAGTGTCGAGCGAAAATGTATGGAGATTTTTTTATGATCTATATTCTAAAAACTACACCTACGCTAACATCTAAACCTACAATTTACCTACGAGAAACGACAAGTAAAAGTGGATCTCACCTCGTGGTTTGGACACGCCATGATGGCCTCGACGAAGCTCAAGTCGCTGTCACCGACCGGATCGGAGGCTAGGACCCTCTTCAATAAGAAATCTCTCGGAAACCGGGCTCCTCTCCACCAAAAATCGATCAAGTGTGAATGAGGGAGGAGGAACCCATTAAAAAGAGAAGAAAAATAAAAAAGGAAAGTATCTACAAAAAGGGAATGTGATTATTGGTTAATTAAATAAAATAATTAAATAAATAAAAAATTTAATTAATTAATTTCGAAATTCGGATTTAAATTAAATAAATAAATAAATAAATTTATGGAAATCAATTAGCCACCATAATGGTGGCCAAATATGGTGTGGAATAAAATCATATATACAAGGCAAGTTATTAAACCAAATAAATTAAATAAATTAAATAAATTAAATATGAAATTCGTAATTAAATAAATTAAATTAATTTATGTGAGATAATTAATTCTTTTGGTGAATTTTATAAAAGGAAGTTAATCATATACATATATTATACACATATAATACAATATACATAGGTACAAATAAGGAAATAATTTTTATAAAAGATTTTTTTTTTATTTTTAATTTTTTTATTTTATTTTTAATGAAAACAATATTTACAAATATGTACATTATGTATAAAAGTAAATATGAATAAAATATATACAACAAATATATGGGAAAACTGCACAAAACACCCCAGAAAACTGACTTTTCAACCGTAACTCCAAAAATTATAAAAACAGCCATTTGAAAGATAATTTAATTTATAGTATAATGGAAGTGAGTTTGGTTCGATTTGAACTCGTATGGAGCCGGAATTGATGGTTCAATTATTTCTTTGCGGCTTTATCCAGGTGTGATTATTTGCACTATGTACATTATTTTATTTTACACTTATTTTTATTATTTACAACGCATTTTTATTTACAACTTTTATTTACAAAAATAATTAGTTTGAGGTCAAATTATGTACAAATAAAATAATGTAAGTTTTGTACAAATATACATGAGAAATATTTATAAGATATTTTTGGTTTTTCTAACAGAAGACCCTATCTCCCCCTACTTTATTCCTGGTCGATCAGGTCAAGTCTTGACCTTCTCTCGGGGTTAGGGTCAGTCTGCATTTATTGCATAAATACATCCTTTATTTTTCTTTTCTTCTTTATTCTTTTATTTATGTACAAAAAGTGTTAAAAATGCAATTTTAGCAAATGCATGCAAAATGGTAAAATTATGAAATTAATGGGTATTTACAGGTGTTTGACTAAGAAAATGAAGCTAAAATAAAAGAATAAAGGCGATGAATCGTGGATTCATCATTCCCCTATACTTTACCTTTGCTAGTCCCTTTGCAAACACTTATTTGGAAAATAAGTGAAAATGAAAATAAAGAAAAGAAAAAGGAAAGAAGTTAGAACAATGTTGACTTTCAAACTTATCTTCATAAAAATGTAGTCTGGAGCTCTGTCGGACCTTTGGATTATTAGTATGTCGGAACCTTAATGGGATGTGGATTTAAAACCTAACAGCCTCTAAGTTCCACAAGACTCCTATTCAGGTCTCCTCAACAGTCAGATCAGAACAAGTCTACATACACAAATTCTTAGGACTATGAAATCTTACTTGTATGATGTAAGTGAATATAGCTCCTCATCTTAGAAGTAACAAAGAAACAGCCTCTATCAACAAGGTAACTCTAATCCCCCGGTCTATCAACTCTTTCCTCGAGAAGCGGGGTATTCCCTTCTAAGTTCAAGTGCAACCGGCTCAGGAAGAGGGGGAATAAGAGGTATAGAATTTTGGGAGCTCAACCAGTGTAGCTAAGTCTCCCGCTGCAAGCTTCATGAGATGGAATCCATGAGTCTTTAAGCTTTTGCTTATTTGCACTATATACATACTCCGGTGGGATTATCATTTTCTATCAGACCCACCACTTTTTTGGAGTTCTTTTTGCTTTTTGCTTTTTTTTCAAGTGCATCTGTACAACATATCTACATGGTGCAGCATATATACAAGAAATTTTCCTCTTGAGCCAGTAGACTATCCCTCTTTTGAAGCTTTATTGCAACCCACAACTTCTGTCTTTAGACTTCATCACCACTAGACCAAGTTGAGACGCACTTCCTTCACTAGAAGAAGAAGAGAGGTTCCGCCTAGAAGTACTACCCTCATATGCTACCCCAAGCCAAAGGAAACTGCCTCCTCACCACCTCCTCCATGAAGAGCTACGTGTAAAGTGCATTGTCCAAGGTAAGCCACGGTCTAAAAGAATCATGCGTGTGTTGTTAAATATTCTACTTAGACTCATCGAGATGACATGTGAACATAGTCGTGTGGACTCAAATAATTAAGTCACTAGGACCTGAAAAGTCTTAACTCCACATCTTATAAGGTTCCTCTGAAATTAAGTGGATTAAGGTCCAACTAACTCCATTCTTCAAATTTATTCAGACTTAGTTTAATTATCAAGACTATCCTGAAAAATGCACATGTCAATGCAAGAAAATATGTACAATGCGAAGAAAAATAAAAATCTTTTTGTGAAATCACTTTCAAAATTTTGAACTTTTTATGGATTTTTGAAAAATGATGCACATGCAAAAGTTTTTTTTTTTGCAAATAGTCAGAAATATCTACAAGTCTATACAATTTTTTTTAAAAAAAAGATAAAGGTTAGGGATTATATACACCTATTTACAAAGGAGTGAGTCAATTATTTACAAGAGTCATGAGACAGGATTTACAACTTGAGTAATTTATACAAGCATATACATAGTTGGTTTTTTTTAGTTTTTTTATTTCTTTTTTTTAAATTAATTAATTTTTTTGTGATGCATATATTCCTCAAATTTATTTGAAAAAAATTTTACAAATAATCTTCAAAACTATAGTCCAAAATATTTTTTCACACAATTTTACAATCATTTACAATCATTTGAAAATATTTTGCAAACATTTTTCAAACAGTATATATAGATTTTCAATAATTTTTCAACCATTTTTCCAAACATTTGCAAATAGTTTTACAAAATCATTTTATTTCACACAAAGAGAAAAAAAATTTACAATCCGCAATATTTTTACAAAGGTTGAAAATATTTTTCAATCACTTTTCAAATAGTCTTCAAAAGATTTTTCAAATAGATTTTCAAATTACTTTCAAAATATTTTTCAAAATCTTTTAACCTGACTTATTAGCCATTATGTACAAGGAAAAATTTTGAGGAAATTTCTGCATCTCCTTTTTTTTAGAATTTACACAGTATATTAGCCATATTAAAAATATGAAAGTACGAGTTATGGCTAAAGTTTATATACAATATATACGACACCCCCCTATACTTAGCTCGAACTATGTCCTCACAGTGATCAAAGAGCTGGAAATAAAGACATAACTCGTGCTTTGTATAGAAAAGTGAGACGAATAGTATACTACAACGACGAATAAAAGAATAAAATCAATAGAAGTCGGTGATCGCCCTATACTTAGGATCAAGTAATCCTAAGTATAGAAGATTGTACTCAAGGGGAAAACTGAGGGGTAGAATGTACTGAGTTTACCCCCCCTATACTTAGGGTAAAATATCCCTAAGTATAGGCAGCAAAACAGAGGTAAAAAGAATCAAATGAATAATCACTAGGCTGACACCCCCTATACTTAGGGTAAAGTACACCCTAAGTATGGAATGATCATGAGATGGATATGGGGTGTCAGACAGAAAGAATGTATGATATGGACAGATGATCTATACAACTGCGAGTAATCAATGTTGAGGTGCCTCTCAACGAGCGCTAGAGTTTACGCCCCTAGCTGGGCGCAAATGCTAGGACAACGTCGTATCGAGGTTCAGGACGGCATCTGTCAGTCGAATACCGTACTGTCTTTGCAGTCTCGGTGGGAGAACAACAACGAGGTCAATAGAGTCAAGAGAGTAAATGATAACACCCAGATAAACAGTCAGGCGGGTGTTTGCTACCGGGTAAAGATATGTGCAGATGAAGTCAAGCTCCTGTAGCACAAAAGAAATCGTCGGCTCAAGATCTGTATGGAGTGAAAGGGTAGAGCCGAAAAAGTCGAACGTGGAGAAGGAAGGATCTGTCAGAGAATCCTCCACGTCAATCACCATCTCGAATAGATATGGAAGGTTATGATCAGGAGACTCAATATAAAGGTTGATATCTGATGTATATAATGTAGACAAATCAGTGAAAAAATCGAATACCTCAAAGATCGGCTCATCCTCGCGAGGGTCGTCGAGGAGAGAATCATCAAACTCATTATCACATATATCAGAAGACTCGGTCTCGTGATCCGACAGATCGGATGCACTCTCAGAAAGTGAAACCGAGTACACAGGGTCCGTGACATCCTCCCACAGATAACCCTTGGGGAGTAATGCCAAATCATCAGGAAATTGGGGACCAATGCTGTCAAATGTCATGTCCTCCAAAAATATATCGACCTCATCAAATGGGAGGACACAAGGCTCAAATACGGGACTATCAAGGTCTGTCGAATGAAAAATCGGTCCCTCATCAAGCTTGCTTTGCTGAGATGGATCCAAGTATATCCCCGAATCTGAGAAGATCTCCTGAAGACAAGACACTGAATCAACTGTGTATGGATACTGGAATGACTCTAAGGATGGCTGAAATGTGGGCTCCTCATGTATCTCTTGGGATCCTAGCAGATATAGAATCGAAGAATCTTCTATGTGAAAGAGCGGGACTGGCTCAAAATCTGACTGTAAATTCATTCGGTCCTCAACCAATATCCGGCTCTGAGAACTCACAACAATAGGCAACACATCCATCAAATGAGAAGTATCAGCATCCATATCCTCTGATTGGTGTGTGATGTTTGAATCACAATGATGCATCACACACTCAACTGTTGTCATCTCTCCCTCATGTGTTGTCCTGAATAAATCATCTTGCGAATATGGAGTATCTGAAAGTGAATCCAAGATGGTCTCAATTAAATCCAGGTCAGGACTGTGGTGTGAACCACCATACGAGGTAATGACATATGCAATCTGCTCTGCGGTCCTCCCCCTCATGGCGATATGGATAAGGTCAGTCATCGAAAATCCGTGATCTAGAAATCGCCTCAAAAGTTCTTGTAACCTCAACCATGTATCTATTAATGGCTTCTGGGGGTTAACTGAAAAATCACGAATACAAGACCGCATCATCTCGGCTCTAAGTCGGGGGTAAATTTTCTGCAAAAACAACGATCGTAAATCTCCCCACGTAGCAATCTTCCTTCCCAATCGTCTGTGCCAAGTCTTGGCTCTACTCTAAAGTGTGAATGGGAAGGTGATTAACATCAAGTCCTCAGAAGTGATATCAGAATATGATCGTGATCCACAAAAATCCTCAAACTCATCGATATGCAAATAGGGTTCCTCGTGCAATTCCCCAGAAAATTTTGGCAGTAGATCAATGAACTCCAAATCCAAAATGAATGGTCTCAAAGTAGAAGTGGACCGTGCTTCTTGATTATGGTTTTCATCCATCATCCTAGGATAGAAGTCATGTAAAGCATGTAACTGCACCCTACGATTGTCTATGGGATGCACTCTCATCTCAACAAGGTGAACACCCGGGTCTCGTATTTGGTCAATCTGGTATCCTCGGGTTTCACTCACAGCATATCCTGAATGGAAGGGTGGGTAGGGAGAAAATGAGAAATCGGGCGGAGTTCCGACCTCCCAAGAGAGTGGACGGGAATGATGGGCATGAAGATAAGAAGCCGCGAAATCGGGCTGGAATGGAATGTGACCCGTCATGAATAGAGGGAAATGAAGGGAGGGAGGGTGGGATAGAGGTAGAAGGTGACTGCTAATGATTTAAAGAATGCTCGTAACTGACTCACACCAAAGACATTCAAAACACAAAGCAAACCCCCAGTTCACCAACTCAACACAAATCTGACCGTGAGAGTTCGGTCTTTATCTTTTCAATTTTAAGAGTTAGGTGATCAAACAAAAGTTATACAAACACTTAGGAGACTTGAATAGGATTTGGGCACTACTCCTTAGTGTGTACGCGAGCAAATAAAAATGCAGACAATGAGGGTGTTGCTCTCCCAATACAGTGAGGAATTGGTTACGTTTAATTTTAGAGGTCAAGTTCAATTAGCAGTCCCATTTTTAAATTTTTGGTTTTTCTATTTTTTTGGATTTTTTTCCAGAAAATAACGCCTAACGAGTTTTTTGATTTCCTCTTTGATTGATTTGAGTCCAAAAACAGAGGGAGGAAGTCGAAAAAAGCCAATGCACGGTCAAACACAATGATGCATGTAGAGATAGAAAATGCGTACCTTACTCCAGCACTCTACATGCAATATGATCCGCGCATAAAATTAAAGACAGATCATAAACTAACTATATGATGCACGAAGAAATCGGCCTTAGACAAGCAACTTCTATGGATCGTGAAGAACAATAGTTAGCTAACCGAATCGAGTCCGGAGTCCGATCTTGAGAGTCACTCGGTGCCCGCCACAACGGGTCCTGCCAGCGCTGTATGTGACTCCTCACGGCACGTGGTCTCAAATCCAATTAAACTAACTTTTTCAGTGAATTTTAGTAAGGTCCAATTATGTTCTATAGGAACAGATATTCTATTAGGTGTTGGGCCTTAGAAATTTTACGTCACAATCAACAAAAATCCTACGTCTAGGGGCCAAATCCGCGCGAATCAAGATAGCAAGTTATGGCATGAAATCAAAAACACGGAAAACAACGGTAAGGTCCCCCAAGTACACCGGCACTTGGTGAAACAGACCCCGAGAAAAGTCCAAGTCCACAAGTTCAAAATCCTAAATTATTACAAGAAATAATTATTCTCTCAAATAAAATAATATTCTTCTTCTCGTCTCTACTCTTCCTCCTGTGCGGGTTCTCAAAAAAAAAGAAATTCCAAGTCGTCCAAGCAGTACCTCGCACAAAAATCAAAGAGAGAAGGTCAGAAAACAATTATAATATAGAGAGACAAAATGGAAAAATGACTACAAAGCCGTGCTCCCCGGCAACGACGCTATTCTAATGACACGAAATCTAATGCGGTTAAGGTAGAAGATAAATCACAATGTCGTTGTCCTTAATCGATCAATTCGGTCAACGGAAAAATTGTATTTTAAACCACTTAATAAAGATAAATCAAGAAAACAATGTAAGCGGTTTTCGCTATTCTTTTTACCTGGTATAGCGACCAGGGTCGAACACAAGGAGCACGATTTAAAAAACTAAGTAGTCAAATTTCACAGTTAATTTTTTAGTGGTTTTTGAATTTTTTATTTTTTTTATTTTTCGAATAAGCACAAAATGCACAAAAACACACACACCACACTATTTTGTATTTTTCAGAATATTCAAAAATATACAGAAAAGTCCAAAGAAAATGTTTTTGTGTTTTATATACTTTTAAATATTTTTGATAATTTTTTCAAATGTTTCTGATGTTTTTGTAATTCTCTAAAAATAAAACAGTGGAAAATAAAGCAAACAATGCACAGTCAAGATTATTTTGCAAATTAAAAATCTTTTACTACTCAAAATCCCTGAAACTTATTTTTAACAGAAACTAGAAAGCAATATCTACAATTAGAAACTGAAATCAGGGTTTTTGGATTTTTCTACAATTTTCTATATTTTTTATGGATTTTTCATTTTTCACATTTTTTTTTGTTTTTATGAATGGGAAATGGACAAAAATTGGCCAGAAATTAGAAGACACAAAAATACACCTACATTAATTTTTGTGGAATTTTGAGACTATTTTGTGAATTTTTATGAATTTTTAAAGTTTGACAGACAAAAAGATATTGTTTTTAATTTTTTAAATATAACAAAAGGTAATAAAATGCAATGAAAATTTTATACAATGACTAACACTATAGCAGGAGCATCCACAAATTTTACCAAGATTTTTAGACATGATAAACATTTATTCCATTCAGAGAGAGAGAGAGAGAGCAAGTTATTGTTCTGGAAACAGGGACTAAACTGCAAAAATCAAGGTTTTTCCATTCAAGAAATAACATAAAATAATCAGAAGTTGAAATGTGCAATTTACCCAGTATTATGCATGCTAGCATGTGACTTACTCTGAAGGGGACTTCTTTGATATTTTGGGAACTTCCAGGGACGGATTTGTAATCTTCCCAATTTTTTATTTTTAAACTCCAAATGCCCCTAGGGTTCCTGTGATCTTTAGTGCATTCAAAAGAGAACCAAGGGGTCGCCGCTGCCTCTGGAGCTTCTCTCCCACGCGTGTGGGCGGCGCTCTCGCGGCGGAGGTGGATGGCTCGGGCGTTTGGGCAGCCTCAAGGCGGAGCCACGCGGCTGCAGAGCTGAAGATCAAGGGTCGCGGGCGCCTGGGAAGACGTGGAGGGCGGCGCCGCACCGCGGCCGCTTGCTGCGCGTAGGAGGAGACGTGCACAATACCTAATTGCAAATATGACAAAAATATTTTGGTAACGAAAAAATCAGAATCTTAGTACAAATAAATTTGTGAACGAAAAAATATTTTTTTTTCGAGAAATTTTTTTCTGTTTTTTGGTGTCATGTCAAAACAAAATATGTAGTACAAAAATAGATTGACTATAGCCCTTGGTAGATTTACCAAAGAAGAAAATGATTTATTCGATATTATGGATGACTGGTTAGAAGTGCACGGGGCTGGGTGCCGGCGCGCGGAAGCACGCATGGTCGCGGGGGCTCGCACTGCCACACGGCGGCAGGAGGCCAAGGACGAGGCCTGGAGGGGGGGTGCTGGCAAGCCATGGTCGGCGCCTCCACGCGGGGATGACGAAGGGCGCGAGGGAGCGGGCTCCGGTGCCGGGACGATGGCGCGTGGCTCTCCGAGGAGGGTGGCGGGGGTGATGACCCGCCGTCCACCTGCGTTTAAATTTTTTTGTTTTTTTATTTTGTATCCTGCAGGAAAAGGTTAAAGAAAATGTATTTTTTTTGTTTTTTTTAAACAGCAAATGTAAACTGTATGTGCAAAGGAAAAGAATTTTTTATTATATTTTTTTAGTTTTCTTGTAAAACAGTAGTTAGAGGTAAAAAAATTATTTATTTATTTTTATTTTACCTGCAAAACCAACGTTAGAGATAAAAGAATGTTTTTTTATTATTTTTTTTAACCTGCAAAATAAAGGTTAGAGAGAAAAGAATATTTTTTTAATTCTTCCTGCAAAAATAATTATGGGATAATAGGAAAAATAGTTTTTTTTTATTTATATACAAAATGGAAAGTGTGAACAGGTTCGGATCCGCAAAATGGGAGATAGATCCGTGTCTCCGACCACCGTGCGTGGTCGGAGGTGGAAGGTTGCGTGAGGTAGAAATAGAACGCGTGGAGATTGCGACGTGAGATGAAAAATCGGTGTCGGGCGAAAATGTATGGAGATTTTTTTATGATCTAAATTCTAAAAACTACACTTACGCTAACATCTAAACCTACAATTTACCTACGAGAAATGACAAGTAAAAGTGGATCTCACCTCGGGGTTTGGACACGCCATGATGGCCTCGACGAAGCTCAAGTCGCTGTCACAGATCAGATCAGAGGCTAGGACCCTCTTCAACAAGAAATCTCTCGGAAACCGGGCTCCTCTCCACCAAAGATCGATCAAGTGTGAATGAGGGAGGAGGAGCCCATTAAAAAGAGAAGAAAAACAAAAAAAGGAAAGTATCTACAAAAAGGGAAGGTGATTATTGGTTAATTAAATAAAATAATTAAATAAATAAAATAATTAATTAATTTCGAAATTCGGATTTAAATTAAATAAATAAATAAATAAATAAATAAATTTATGGAAATCAATTAGCCACCATACTGGTGGCCAAATATGGTGTGGAATAAAATCATATATACAAGGCAAGTTATTAAACCAAATAAATTAAATAAATTAAATAAATTAAATATGAAATTCGTAATTAAATAAATTAAATTAATTAATGTGAGATAATTAATTCTTTTGGTGAATTTTATAAAAGGAAGTTAATCATATACATATATTATACACATATAATACAATATACATAGGTACAAATAAGGAAATAATTTTTATAAAAGATTTTTTTATTTTTAATTTTTTTTATTTTATTTTTAATGAAAACAATATTTACAAATATGTACATTATGTATAAAAGTAAATATGAATAAAATATATACAACAAATATATGGGAAAACTGCACAAAACACCCCAGAAAACTGACTTTTCAACCGTAACTCCAAAAATTATGAAACCACAGCCATTTGAAAGATAATTTAATTTATAGTATAATGGAAGTGAGTTTGGTACGATTTGAACTCGTATGGAGCCGGAATTGATGGTTCAATTGTTTCTTTGCGGCTTTATCCAGGTGTGATTATTTGCACTAAGTACATTATTTTATTTTACACTTATTTTTATTATTTACAACGCATTTTTATTTACAACTTTATTTACAAAAATAATTAGTTTGAGGTCAAATTATATACAAATAAAATAATGTAAGTTTTGTACAAATATACATGAGAAATATTTACAAGATATTTTTGGTTTTTCTAACAGAAGACCCTATCTCCCCCTACTTTATTCCTGGTCGATCAGGTCAAGTCTTGACCTTCTCTCGGGGTTAGGGTCAGTCTGCATTTATTGCATAAATACATCCTTTATTTTTCTTTTCTTTTTCTTTTCTTCTTTATTCTTTTATTTATGTACAAAAAGTGTTAAAAATACAATTTTAACAAATGCATGCAAAATGGTAAAATTATGAAATTAATGGGTATTTAAGGTGTTTGACTAAGAAAATGAAGCTAAAATAAAAGAATAAAGGCGATGAATCGTGGATTCATCAGTGCACCAAGGAGACTGAGATTCATGAGCTGTCGAAACAACATCATAATGACGTGGAGACGACGACGATCTCTAGGGAAAGAGGTTGACAACCACTCTTGATGGAGAGAACGTGCATGTATGAGAATATTAGAGAGAGATGTCATTCAATTGTTATAAAAAGAAGAATAGGGTTGCCTCTTCTTTTATAGTATTTTGGGAGTTCATGGATCGTAATACATGTGAAATACAAAATCAATGGTTGAGATTGATGTGTATTTCTATTCAATGACCATGATTTGTGGTATAAAAATACAACAATAATTAATTTAATTTAATTTAAATATATATATATATATTAAATAATCATTAGCATAATTTAATTAAATCAATTTGGATAAGAGGATAAAGAATGAGTCTGCATTCTAAATATAGGGGGGACGACCACTCTTTATCAAGTTAAGGGTGGCCATCCATCCTCCATATATGGAAAGTGAGTCATACTTTTTATTTATGTGGGACTTTATATCTCACATAATCCTCTATATATTTGCAACAACTTTTATTGCAAATATATTCACAAACATAAGTCCAAATTAAATTTGTGATTATTCCAATCATGTCGTTATAAAAATATGAATCATATTCATATACCCAAAATAACATGTACGTTATATTTTCAGTTAATATCTAAAGTAAATCCAATTCACATCAACAATTAATTCGTAAATACTATTACAATTTACTCTCTCTAATATATTATAAATCACATGTAAAATATATATAAATAATATGGATTGTGTTATCTGTAGTATTCATATTCTAGGTAATTAAATTGTATTTAGTTATCTCGAATCATCATTCTCATGCATCTATGTAATATGAATCATATTAATATTATTCATGATAATTAAATCACATTCAATTATCAATTTCTCAATGCTCAAATTCATAATTTATCAATAGAGTTATTCTTGAACTCTTTAAGAAAAATGCGCTTTCTCGCGGATACTTGGAGATAAGGACATGGTGATTGAACGTTCCACGTACATTGACTTCGATATGGAGATCACATATCAAATCCAGATTCGGGGACCTCCCATAGATGTTCTATTAAATGAAAGCCATAAATCTAATCTTCACATTGCATCCGAATCACATTCAGATCATTGTCCAACATTTGTACTAAGATCAAGTCACTTCTCTATCGAGAGGAGTCACTAAAATCTAGACCTATTTCATTACTCCCTCAGAGGGGAAGCGTCATGGTTATACAATCATATATGATCACATCACCCTCAAGTATCCCCAATACATGTACATCCTGCATGTTGGAAGACCTAGAATATACCCAAAGTTCTAGATCTCCTTTTAGATTGTCTCCTTTAGGGTTTTATCATTAAGTTTCTCATTAGATCATTGGAAGTCTGTATCAATCATATGCTTTTTAAAGCATATATAATACCTACAAATACTTCTCATGCTACCAAATCAAGACGAACAATCATGCATGGAACATGATCGATCCCTATACCTCATGAATGAGCTCATGTCTTTTGATTAACAAGTGAACATGAATGATCCCTTTGAGTGATCGTATTACTCATATGCCCTTGTATGCACACTAGCTCAACGGTGTATAGACCTTGATTAAGCCATCAACCTATCGGTCTGCCAAATGTACACATTTAGACATATTGCAATATATCTGCTTCTTGTTAGAGAATGCACGCCTATATCGTGACAGCATACGACGCAGGTCTTGGTTATCGCAATCTGCCTAAGTCAACTCTTTGACGCAATTTATCTTACACTTCCGAATCTCTATTCCTATGTAGAGGACATCTCCTACTCAGAAGATCATATCTTAATAATCATTTGATGGTGCTTGATGAGTCCTCAATCTAACTCTTTAGATATCATTCAAGCACCATCCTCTATGATTCAACAATTGAATCAACAACTGTATGATCATAAAGATGACCATGGTACATAACCCTAATTTTACTAAGGGACCTATTATGCAAATTAATTATTCTTCATTTTAGACCAGGGAATGAATTGCAATAACATTTATTGCATAAGGGATTGTTGTGGGCTCGTATGTCAAACATTTATCCACTACTTTCTTGATATTGTAATATGGATCCACTTATTTGGTCCCTATGTACAAATTGGGTTATGTACCTTGGACATCTTGAGATCATATAAATGTTAATCTAATTTTTTGATCACAGATGGTGGTGCTGGTTGAATATATGAAGTGCTAGATTGAAGAATTAACCTCATTGTCAAAGTGATTATCTAGAAGAGATTTGCAACCTAAGAAGGAAATGTAAATACTTATTCTAAAGATTGACATATGATGAATCCACGATTCATCGCCTTTATTCTTTTATTTTAGCTTCATTTCCTTAGTCAAACACCTGTAAATATCCACTAATTTCATGAAATTACAATTTTACATGCATTTGTTAAATATGCATTTTTAACACTTTTTGTGCTTAAATAAAAGAATAAAGAATAAAAGAAAAAGAAAAGAAAAAGAAAAGAAAGGACGTATTTATGCAATAAATGCAGACTGACTTGAATCCCGAGAGAAGGTCAAGACTTGACCTGATCGACCAGGAATAAAGTAGGGGGAGATAGGGTCTTCTGTCAAAAATCCAAAAATAATTTGTGCATAAATTCCCTATATATTTGTATAAAACTTGTACTATTTTATTTGTACATAATTTGACCTCAAAATAATATTTTTTGTAAACAAAAGTTGTAAATAAAAATGTGTTGTAAATAATAAAAATATTTGCAAAGTAAAATAATGTATATACTACAATAAATCACCCTCAGATAAAGCCACAATGAGATCATTGAAATATCAATTCCGGCTCCATACGAACTCAAATTGAACCAAACTCACTTCCATTACACTCTAAATTAAATTATCTTTCAAATGGCTATGGTCTCATAATTTTCGGAGTTACGGTTCAAAAGTCGGTTTTCTAGGGTGTTTTGTGTAGTTTCACCATTATCTATTGTACATATTTATTCATATTTATTTTTGTATACAAAATGTACATATTTATAAATATTATTTTCGTTAAAATATATATATATATATAATAATTTTTTTAAAAGAAGTGTTTATAAATTATTTCCCTATGTATATATGTGTATAGTGTATTATATGTATATAATATGTGTATACAACTAAATTCCATAAATAAAAACCACCAAAAATAATTATCTAACATTATTTAATTAATTTAATTTAATTACGAAATTTATAATTAATTATTTGATTTATTTGATTTATATACTTACCATGTATATAGGATTTTATTCCTTACCTTTAATGACCACCATTATGGTGGCTAATTGATTTTTGGAAATTATTTAATTTATTTATTTTAACTAATTCTGAAGTTTGTTTTTAATTAATTGTTTATTTTTTATTTAATTAATTTATTAATTAACCACTAAACACCTTCCTTAAGTGCATATACCTTCCTTTTTCATTTTTTTCTCTTTTTAACAGGCTCCTCCTCCTCATTCACTCTTTGATCGATCTTTGGTGGAGAGGAGCCCGATCTCCGAGAGCATTCTTGTTGAAGAAGGGTGTCTAGCCTCCGAGCCGTCTGGTGACAGTGCGTCGGCCCTCATCGAGGCCATCAAGGCATTTCTGAACCCCGAGGTGAGATCCATTTTATTTCTTCTCTTTTTCCCGTAGTTAAATCTTAGATTTATTTCTGCTTAGACATAGTTGTTCCGTAGATATTAAAAATCATCACAAAAATATTCACCACATGATTCTTATCCGAAATCAAATTTTTCATCTCACATCTTGATCCCTACATTTCTTTTTCTACCTCACACAATCTTCCACCTCCAACTACGTACGGTGGTCGGAGACTCAGATCCATTCCTTACATGTTTGTCGGATCCCCATCACATCCTCTTTTGTGCACAAATAAAAAATAAAGAGATCACATAATTATTTTCCTGTTCATCTCACATTTGTTTTTGCAAAAAAAATAATTGTTTTTCTTTTCTCTCTAACCTTTGTTTTGCAAAAAAGTTGTAGTTGCTTTTTCTCTAACATTTGTTTTGCAGGATCAATTTTACAAAAATAAAAAAAGAAAATAAACAAAAAGTTTATTTTTCTATTTTTGTTTACATTTTTTTGTTTCAAAAAAATAAAAAAATCTTTATCATCATTTCTATACATAAAAATAAAAACAATAAAATAAAAATAAGCAGGCGGCATGTTCCCAACCACACCGCCCGTACGCCAGCGGCCCACCGCCGACTAGCTACGCACGTGCGTGCGGCCGTGTGCCGCCCTTTCCCCCGTGCAGGACCCACACCTCCCCTCTAGGCACGGCCCCCTTCTGTTCGCTTCCACCGTAACCGCCGCCTGAGTAACCTCCAACGGACGCCGACCTCCGTGCCTCCACCGCCTTGACGCGACCCCGCTCCCTCTGCCCCAGCGTGCCCGCGCCGCCATTGAAGAAGGGGTGGGAAGCTGCGCCCCTCCAGATTGTTTGGAGTTTGAGGGAACAAAGGAACACCCTTGTCATTTTCAACAATTGCCTCAAAGTTCCTACCAGCCTACAAAGCACGTGCCCCACAACATGTATACTAGGTAATTTGCAATTGTCTCCTGCATTTTATTTCAATTAATTGTCAGTCTAAAAACTTTGCATATTTGCGTTTCGGTCCCTGCTTTTCAGACAATAAACTTTGCATGTCTTTTGTGATCAAATAAATATTTTTATTTTTTGAAAAATTCTAAAAAAAATAATGTATGCTCCTGCTATGTGCCTTAACTTTGCATAAAGTTTTCATCAATTTTGTTATTGTTTGATATATTAAAAAAATAAAAAAACAGTGATATTTTATCTTCCCGAAATTGCAAAATTCATAAAAATTCTAAAAATAGCCTAAAAATTCAAAAAAAGAATAGTGTAGGTGTATTTTGGTGTGTTTTAATTTCTGACCAATTTTATTGCATTAACTCTTTATAAAAACCAAAAAAAATACGAAAAACCAAAAATCTTAAAAAATGTAGAAAATTCTAGAAAAATCCAAAAAAACTGATCTTGGTCTCTAATTGTATATATGTCCCTGTAGTTTCTATTAAAAATAATCTTCAGGATTATTAGGATATTTAATTATTTTTAAATTGCAAAATACTCCTAACTATGCATAGTTTGCTCTATTTTTCATTGTTTGATTTTAGAAAATTACAACAACATCAGAAAAAATTCAAAAAAAAATACCAAAAATATTTTAAAACATATAAAATACAAAAATATTTTCTTTTGACTTTTCTGTATATTTTTGAATATTTTGAAAAATACAAAAATAGTGTTGTGTGTGTGTGTTTTTATCCTTTGTGCCATCTTTGAAAAATAAAAAAAATAAAAAAATAAAAACCACTAAAAATCATTTTTGTAATTCGGCTACTTAGTTTTTATATCGTACTCCTTGTGATCGACCCTAGTCGTTATTCCAGGTAAAAAGAATAGCGAAAACCGCTTACATTTGTTGTGATTGGTTTATCTTTTATTAAGTGGTTAATACAAATTTTTCCGATTGACCGCGCTTGGTGATTTGGGTCACAACGACCATTGTTTATTAGCTACTTAACCCGAGTCTCAGGCACGTCATCAGAATGGCACCGTTGCCAGGGAGCACAGCTTTGTAGTCATTTTTCTATTTTGTCTCTTTATATCATAATTGTTTTCTGACCTTCTATCTTTGATTTTTGTGCGAGGTACTGCTTGGATGACTTGGAGTTTATATTTAGAGGACCCGCACAGGAGGAAGAGCAGAGAGGAGAAGAAGACTGTCATTTTATTTGAGAGAACAATAATTGTTGTAATAATTTAGGACTTTGAACTGTGGACTTGGATACTTTTTTCGGGGTCTGTTTCGCCAAGTGCCGGTGCATTTGGGGGACCTCACCGCCGTTTTCTGTGTTTTGATTTCACGCTATAACTTGCTATTTTGATTCTTGCGGTTTTATCCCCTCGAAGTAGGAATTTTGATTGATTGTGACGTAAATTTCTAAGGCCCGACACTTAATAAATTATCTCTTCCTATAGAACATAATTGGACCTTACTAAAATTAATTGAAAAAGTTAGTCTAATTGGATTTGAGATCACGTGCCATGAGGAGTTACATACAGCACTGGCAGGACCCGTTGTTGCGGGCACCGAGTGACTCCCAAGATCGAACTATGGACTGGATTCGGTTAGCTAACTATTGTTCTTCACGATCAAAAGAAGTTGCTCGTCTAAGGCCGATTTTTCCACATGCATCATATAGTTAGTTTATATTTTGTATTTAATTTATGCGTAGATCATATTGCATGTAGAGTGCTGGAGAAAGGTACGCATTTCCTATCTCTGCATGCATCATTATGTTTGACCGTGCATCGGCTTTTCGACTTCCTCCCCATGTTTTCGACTCAAATTAATCAAAGAGGAAATCAGAAAGCTCATTAAGCATTATTTTTGAAAAAAATCCAAATAATAGAAAATCAAAAATTAAAAAAATTGGGATTGCTAATTGAACTTGACCCTTAAAATTAAATGTAATTGATTCACCATTGTATTGAGAGAGCAATCCCCTCATTGTTTGCGCTTTTACTTGCTCGCGTACACACTAAGGAGTAGTGCCCAAATCCTATTAAAGCCTCCTAAGTGTTTGTAAAACTTTGTCTTACCACTAAAATCTAAAATTGAAAAGATAAAATACCAAATCTCACGGTCTTCACATTCCGTAGAGTTAGTGAATTGGGGGTTTGTCTTGTGTTTGAATGTCTTTGGTGTGAGTTGGTTACGTTTATCCTCTATCATTAGCAGTCACCTTCTATTTCTATCCCACCCTCCCTCCCTTCATTTCCCTCTCTTCATGATGGGTCGCATTCCATTCCAGCCGGATTTTGTGGCTTCTTATCTTCATGCCCATCATTCCTGCCCACTCTCTTGGGAGGTCGGAACTCCGTCCGATTTTCCATATTCTCCCTACCCACCCTCCCATTCGGGACATGCTGTGAGTGACGCCCGAGGATACCATATTGACCATATACAAAACACGAGTGATTACCATGCTGAGATGAGAGTGCAATCCATAGGAGATCAAATGGGGCAGTTGCATGCTTTAGATGACTTTAATCCTGAGATGATGGATGAGTACACCGATCAAGAAGCGCACTCGGCTTCTACATTGAGCTCCTTCGTTCTGGATTTAGAGTTCATTGATCTACTGCCAAAATTTTCAGGGGAAGTGCGCGAGGAATCTTATTTGCATATCAATGAATTTGAGGATAATTGTGGATTACGATCATATTCTGATATCACTTATGAGGACATGATGTTGACCACCTTCTCATTTACACTTCAGAGTAGAGCCAAGAGTTGGAACAGACAATTGGGAAGGCAAATTGCTACGTGGGGAGATTTACGATCGTTATTTTTGCAGAGATTTTACCCCCAGTGTAGAGTAGAGATGATGCGGTATTGTATTCGTGATTTTGCAGTTGACCCCCTGGAGCAATTGATAGATTCATGGTCGAGGTTACGTAATCTTTTGAGGTGATTTCCATATCATGGATTTTCGATGACTGACCTTATCCAAATCGTCATGAGGGAGAGGACTACAGAGCAGATTGCATATGTCATTACCTCGTATGGTAGTTCACACCACTGTCCCGATCTGGATTTAGTTGAGACCATCTTGGATACACTTTCAAACATTCCATATTCACAAGATGATTTATTTGGGACAACACACGGGGAGAGATGGCTCCAGATGAGTGTGTAACACATCAGGCCGATCTTGACAGCACACACCGATCAGAGGATATGGATGCTACTACTTCTCATTTGGTGGATGTGTTGACCACCACTGTGAGTTCCGAGAGCCAGACATTGGTCGAGTTTACATTGGATTTACAATCAGATTTTGAGCTAGTTCCGCACTTCCACATCGAGGATTCTTGGATTCTAGATCTTCTAGTATCCGAAGAAATAGAGGAGGAACCCACATCTCAGCCATCCTTTGAGTCATTCCAGTGTCCATGTCAAATTGATTCAGTGTCTATTCTTCAGAAGATATTCTCAGATTCGGAGATATACTTGGATTCATCTCAGCAGAGAGAGCTTGATGAGGGACTGATTTTTGATTTGACAGACCTTGATAGTCCCATATTTGAGTCTTGTGTCGTCCCATTTGATGAGGTCGATACATTTTTGGAGGACATGATATTTGACAACATAGATCCCAAGTTCCCTGATGATTAGGCATTACTTCCCGAGGGTTATCTATGGGAGGATGCCACGGACCCTATGTACTCGGTTTCACTTTCTGGGAGTGCATCTGATATGTCGGATCACGAGACCGAGTATTTTGATATTTATGATAATGAGTTTGAGGTTTCTCTCCTCGACTACCCTCGTGAGGATGATCTGATCTTTGAGATATATGATGATTTCACTGATTTGTCTACATTCCATACAACGGATATCAACCTTTATAGTGAGTCTCCTGATCATGACTTTCCATATCTATTCGAGACGGTGATTGATGTGGAGAATTCCCTGACAGATCCTTCCTTCTCCACGTTCGACTTCTTCGGATCTGCCCTTTCACTCCATATAGATCTTGAGCCGACGATTCATTTTGTACTACCGGAGCCCGATTTCATCTTCCCATATCTTTACCAGGTAGCAGACACCCTTCTGATTGTTTATCTGGGTGTTATCATCATCGACTCTGTTGAGTTCATTGTTGTTCTCTCACCGAGACTGTAACGAAAGTATGGTATTTGTATTACAGACATCCTGAACCTTGATATAGAGTTATCCTAGCTTTTGCGCCTAGCTAGGGGCGTAAACTCTAGCGCTTGTTGAGAGGCACCTCAACATTGATCGCATATGTATATCTCCATCTGTTCATATCATACATTCTTTCTCACATCCCATATTCATCTCATGATCATTCCATACTTAGGGTGTACTTTATCCTAAGTATAGGGGGTGTCAGACTTGTGATTATTTATCTTATTCTTTTTACCTCTGTTTTGCTGCCTATACTTAGGGATATTTTACCCTAAGTATAGGGGGGGGGGGGGTAAACCCAGTACATTCCACTCCTCGATTTTCCCCTTGTGTACAATCTTCTATACATAGGATTACTTGATCCTAAGTATAGGGGGATCACCAACTTTTATTGATTATATTCTTTCATTTGTCGTTGTAGTATACTATTCTTTTCACTTTTCTATACGTAGCATGAGTTATGTCTTTATTTCCAGCTCTTTTGAGCACTATGAGGACAAAGTTCGAGCTAAGTATAGGGGGAGTCGTATATATTGTATATATACTTTAGCCATAACTCGTACTTTCATATTTTTAATATGGATAAAATATTGTGTAAATACTGGTTAAAAAAACTAATAAAAAAGATGCAGAAATTTCCTCAAATTTTTTGTACATACCGACTAATAATTCAGGTTAAAATATTTTGAAAGTAGTTTGAAAATCTATTTGAAAATTCTTTTGAAAACTATTTGAAAAATGTTTGAAAAATATTTTCATCCTTTGTAAAAATATTGTGGCTTGTAAAATTTTTTTCTCTTTGTGTGAATTTTTTTGTAAAACTATTTGCAAATTTTTGGAAAAATGGTTGAAAATATTTTGAAAATCTATATATACTGTTTGAAAAATGTTTGCAAAATGTTTTCAAATGATTGTAAAATCGTGTGAAAAATTATTTTGGACTATAGTTTTTATTTTTTTCAAAATTATTTTAAAATAATTTTGAGGAATATATGCATCACAAAAATTTAAAAAACTAAAAACTAATAAAAAAAGAAAAAATTAAAAAATATGACTGTGTATATACTTGTATAAATTACTCAAGTTGTAAATCCTTTCTTACGACTCTTGTAAATAATTGATCCATTTCGTTGTAAATATGTGTATATAATCCATAACCATTATCTAAAAAAAGATTTGTATATACTTGTATATATGTCTAACTATTTGCATTAAAAAACTTTCGCATATGCATCATTTTTCAAAAATCCATAAAAATTTCAAAATTTTGAAAATTATTTCACAAAAAGATTTTTGTTTTCTCTTTGCATTGTACATATTTTCTTGCATTGGCATGTGTATTTTTCAGGATAGTCTTGACAATTAAACTAAGTCTTGAATAAATTTGAAGAATGGAGCTTAGTGGGACCTTAATCCACTTAATTTCAGAGTAACCTTATAACATATGGAATTAATACATTTCTGGTCCTAATGACTTAATTCTTTGAGTCCATAAAACTATGTTCACATGTCATCTTGATGAGTCTAAGTTGAATATTTAGAAACACACGCATGATTCTTTCAGACTGTGGCTTACCTTGGACAATGCACTCTACACGTAGCTCTTCATGGAGGAGGTAGTGAGGGGGAAGAATCTTTTGGCTTGGGGTAGCATACGAGGGTAGTACATCTAAGCGGAACCTCTCATCCTCCTTCAGGGAGGGAAGTGTGTCTCAACCTGGTTTGGTGATGTTGAGGTCTAAAGGCAGGAGCTGTGGGGTTGCAATAATGCTTCAAAAGAGGGATAGTATACTGGCTCAAGAGGAAAAACTCATTATGTACATGTTGCACCTTGTATATATTTTCAAAAAAAATAAAAAAAAATGCAGAAACTCCAAAAGTGGACAAGCTTGATTGAAAAGTAAAATGCATGCCGGAGTATATATACAAGTGAAAAAAAAGAATAAGAGCTTCAAAGTCAAATATTTGTGAGCTTACAGTGGGTGACATGGCTACACTGGTCATGCATCCAAGGATAGGTAACTATATAGGTTACCGTCCATTCTCTTCTCCATCCCCTCTTCTTGAGCTGGTTGTACTTGAACTTCGAAGGGAATATCCCTGCTCCTCGAGGAAAGAATTGCTAGATCGGGGGATTAGAGTTACCTTGTTGAGAGAGGATGTTTATTTGTTACTTCTGAGATGAGGGGCTATATTTTTCCTTTATACCGTACAAGTAAGAATTCATAGTCATAAGAATTTGTGTATGTCGACTTGTTCCGATCTGACTATTGAGGAGACCTGAATAGGAGTCTTGTGGAACTTAGAGGTTGTTAGGTTTTAAATCCATTTCCCAATAAGGTTCCGACACATTAATAATCCAAAGGTCCGATAGAGCTCCAGACTACATTTTTATGAAGATAAGTTTAAAAGTCAACATTATTCTAACTTCTTTCCTTTTTCTTTTCTTTATTTTTGTTTTCCCTTATTTTCCAAATAAGTGTTTGCTAAGGGACTAGCAAAGGTAAAGTACAGGAGAATGATGAATCCACGATTCATCGCCTTTATTCTTTTATTTTAGCTTCATTTTCTTAGTGAAACACTTATAAATACCAACTAATTTCATGAAATTACCATTTTGCATGCATTTTTTAAATATGCATTTTTAACACTTTTTGTGCTTAAATAAAAGAATAAAGAAGAAAAGAAAAAGAAAAGAAAAGAAAGGATGTATTTATGCAATAAATACAGACTGACTCAAACCCTGAGAGAAGGTCAAGACTTGACCTGATCGACCAGTAATAAAGTAGGGGGAGATAGGGTCTTCTGTCAAAAAATCAAAAAATAATTTGTGCATAAATTCCCTATATATTTGTATAAAACTTGTACTATTTTATTTGTACATAATTTGACCTCAAAATAATACTTTTTGTAAACAAAAGTTGTAAATAAAAATGTGTTGTAAATAAATAAAATATTTGCAAAGTAAAATAATATATATACTACAATTAATCACCCTCAAAAAAAGTCACAATGCAATCATTTAAATATCAATTCCAGCTCAATACGAACTTAAATTGAACCAAACTCACTTCCATTATACTCTAAATTAAATTATCTTTCAAATAGGTGTGGTTTCATATTTTTGGAGTTACGGTTAAAAAGTCGATTTTCTGGGGTGTTTTGTGCAGTTTTACCATTATTTATTGTACATATTTATTCATATTTATTTTTATATACATAATGTTCATATTTATAAATATTATTTTCGTTAAAAATAAAAAGAAAAAATACAAATAATTTTTTTAGAAAAAGTGTTTATAAATTATTTCCCTATGTATATATGTGTATAGAGTATTATATGTATATAATATGTGTATACAACTAACTTCCTTAAATAAAAACCACCGAAAAATTAATTATCTAATATTATTTAATTAAT
Organism: Ottelia alismoides; assembly: GCA_037367405.1. Taxonomy (NCBI): domain Eukaryota; kingdom Viridiplantae; phylum Streptophyta; class Magnoliopsida; order Alismatales; family Hydrocharitaceae; genus Ottelia; species Ottelia alismoides. The sequence continues at coordinate 163,618 of JAZKJV010003626.1, read as the reverse complement.
TTAATTAATTACGAAATTTGTAATTAATTATTTGATTTATTTGATGTATATACTTACCATGTATATAGGATTTTATTCCATACCTTTAATGACCACCATTATGATGGCTAATTGAATTTTGGAAATTATTTAATTAATTTATTTTAATTAATTCTAAAATTCATTTATAATTAATTAATTTATTTATTTAATTATTTTATTAATTAACCACTATACACCTTCCTTAAGTGTATATACCTTCCTTTTTCATTTTTTTTCTCTTTTTAATAGGCTCCTCCTCCTCATTCACTCTTTGATCGATCTTTGGTGGAGAGGAGCCTGATCTCCGAGAGCATTCTTGTTGAAGAAGGGTGCCTAGCCTCCGAGCCGTCTAGTGACAGTGCATCGGCCCTCATCGAGGCCATCAAGGCATTTCCGAACCCTGAGGTGAGATCCATTTTAATTCTTGTCTTTTTACCGTAGTTAAATCGTAGATTTATTTGCCACTTAGACATAGTTGATCTTTAGATATTAAAAATCGTCACAAAAATATTCACCACATGATTCTTGTCCGAATCCGGATTTTTCATCTCACATCTTGATCTCTATATTTCTTTTTCTACCTCACGTAATCTTCTACATCCGATCACGTACGGTAATCGGAGCCACAGATCCATTCTTTCATTTCACCGAGATCTGACCCATTCACCGACTCCCTTTTGTTTATAAATAAATTTAAAAAAAAGAATGTATCTTGTTTTCTAACATTTGTTTTTCTAGGATACAATAAAAAAACATATATTTGATTTGTCTCTAATCTTTGTTTTTGTAGGGAAAATAAAAAAAAGTTTTTCGTTTCTTTCTAATCTTTATTTTGCAGGTTCATAAAAAAATAAAAAAACAATAAAAAAATTAATCTCCGTTTACAGTTGCTGTAAATAAAAAAACAAAAAAAATACAAGTTTTTCCCTCTACATCTTCCTGCAGTTTATAAACAAAAAAAATAAAAAAACTAACAGCCGCATCCTAACGGCAGGACGCCACCAGCCTATGGTCGCGCGTCCGCCCCGCCGCCCGTACTCCAGACCGGACCCCCGCCTTGGCCTCCCCGCGCCGCACCCCCGCGCACGGGCCGTCCCCCTGTCGCCACCATCCTCACGCAGGCCCCTCCCTCTCCAGACGCACCGTGCGCGGCCTCTGCCCCCTCCGCGCCCGCACCTCCGCCGTCAACGTCGCCGCGACCTCCTTCCGCGGCCCGCGCCCAGCCGCATCAACTGCCGCCCGAAGCCTCCAGCGGCGGAGGCCAGCGCCGCCCGAAGCCTCCTCATCCATCTGCAGCGGCGGCCCCTGGATTTTGTAATCAAAGGAGGTTCAGGAAACCCTAGGTTAAAAAAAAAAAAAGGAATAGAAAAATTACAAGTTTATCCTCTAAAGTTTTGAGATTTGCAAAGAGTCCCTGCCTAGAAGTAAATGTTTTGTACGCCGCCACTGGGTAATTTACACATTCTGTCCGCATACTTATTTTTATTATATTTAAGATAGAAACTTTAATTATTTACGTTCTAGTCCCTGCATTGGATTTGCTTGTTCTCTTTGAATGAAATAAATGTTTTTGTTGACCTGAAAATTCTTAAAAATTTTGGATATGCTCCTGTTGTAGTATTTATCATTGTGTAAATTTTTCATGAATTTTTTTGCCATTTAATATATTTAAAAAATAAGAAAAACAATAACTTTTTGCCTACCTGAAATTGCAAAATTCATAAACATCTTAAACATTGCTTAAAATTTCCAAAAAATAGTGTAAGTGTGTTTTGGTGTATTTTAATTTCCAACCAATTTTCATGCATTAACTCTTTATAAAAACCAAAAAAAATTGTGAAAAACAAAAATTCTTAAAAAAATGTAGAAAATTCTAGAAGAAATTCAAAAATTGTGATTTCAGTTTCTAATTGTAGATATTATTTTGTAGTTTAATATAAAAATAACTTCCAGGAATATTGGGTACTTAAAGTATTTTTAAGTTGCAAAATATTCTTGGTTGTCCACTATTTTCCTTATTTTTCACTATTTGATTTTTAGAAAATCGCAAAAACATCAGAAAATTTTGAAAAAAAATACCAAAAATATTTTATTTATATAAAACACAAAAACATTTTCTTTGTACTTTTCTGTACATTTTTTAATATTCTAAAAAATACAAAAAGTGTGGTGTGTGTATGTGTGTGCTTTTATCCTTTGTGCTTGTTTTAAAAAAATTAAAAAAATAAAACCACTAAAAATCATTTCAAAAATTTGACTATTAAGTTTTTAAATCGTGCTTCTTATGTTCGACCCTGGTTGCTATACCAGGTAAAAAGAATAGCGAGAACCGCTTGTATGGCTTTGATTGATTTATATTATATTAAGTGGTTAAAAATACAAATTTTTCCAATTGATTGCGCTTGGTGATTTGGATCACAACGACCATTGTTTATTTACATACTTAACCCGAATTATCAGTCATGTCATTAACATACAAGTAAACTCTCTATGTAGATATGATATATACTTTTGGAAAGTATTTGATCGATATCGACTTGTAATGATCAAATGAGAAACTTAATGATAAAATATTGAAGAAGACTACTTAAGTGACATTAGAACTTTAGGTTTAATCATGTTCTTCTTGAATATTGGATTTTATAGTATGCATGATGTACGTGTATTAGGAACACTCTAGGGTGATGTGATTATAAATTAATTGTATACCATGACACTTTCATTCCAACGAAGTCATGCAACATGCTTGGATTTTATTGACTTTGCTCACTAAACTAGTTATCCAATCTCTCCGACTGTTGGAGATTATTCTAAATTCGATTTCAGTACAATGATAAGATAGGATACTTTGTATGATCTGATCAAACAACACTAAGAGGTCTTTTAGATATTGATATGAGATTGAATCTCAATATCCAAGTCAATATACATGGATACTACAATTACCTTGACCTTATCTCCAAGTATCCGCTAAGAAGGCTCACTATCCATGAAAGAGTTCACAGATTGTTCCTAAAGAAAAAAGTTAAAAAAAGAGAATTGAAACAATCAAAATTGGATTTAATTATCCTACATAAAATTAATGTGCATAGTAATATCCACAATAATTTCAAATAATATGGATAAGATTTACATTAATATATTCAGACTTCTTTATGAATGATGATTCACAAATTATGTTGTATATGTGAATGGGATTCACATTCCAATATAAATGTAAATATGATTTACATTTTATTGTGGACCAATGGATGTGACTTATTTTTCGATGACAAGTTTGTAATTATCAAAAATATTTGAGAGTTATTTCTTGATAATTAGAATTCTTTTTTATCAATAAGAAATTTATGATGTTTAAAGAGATAAAAAAACATAAGAGATAATTAAAAAAGGGGCGTCTAGATTGGTCCTACCATAAGCGACATCCACTCTTAGTGTTGGAATTATTTAATGTTGTTATTCTCTTCTTTTTTTTAACCTATTTCTTGTTGATAATGTTCTGAATAATTAGAATTGAGAATTAGTAGTCAACTCTTATCCTAGAACTTTTTGGAAGCTCTCTCAATGCCAAAAGTTGCTGAGAGATCCTTCAATCATGGCCATTAATCTTGCAAGGAGGATTGCAATCCTAACAACTCATTTTTATGTAAAAGGAGAGGCTGAGCCCACTTTCATGTACACGATAATTAATTCTCTCTACTCTCTCTCCTTATACATCACACTCTCCTTCTCTCTCTAATTGTGGTCATCCCATGTCCCAAGGATGGCGAGGAAGGAAGTTTAATTGTTTTCTGGATTGTGAGAGCTACGCAATCCATCCCTACGCCGATAAGTGCTGTCTATGTTGGATCATACTTCAAACATGAGGTTTCTTGCTTTAGAGATTAGAGGATCACAAACACACTTCAAGATATAATTCTATACTTGTGTGAACTTGATGAAATAAGATTGGAAAGATTCTTAGTTCATGTAGTTTCATCTTTTTTTCAATTCCGTTGGTATCCAGATTCGTATGACTGAATCTAGTTGTTCAATAGGATGCAATTTGATATACACGCTTCCGTGATGAATGAGTTCAAAATACCTCCCTTCACATATGTACTCTCTCCTCTCTCTTTATTATTATTTTCGAACTTTTTGTAAATTCCATTTTTTAATTTTTTAAATGTTAAATAGTGCTTATTATATACAGATGCATGGATGCTAAGGATGAAAAATAAATATATGATAGCAGGTGTTTAATAAGTTTCTACCTCAATTTTCAATTATTAGATGCATGAAAAACGATTTCATCACAAGTTTGTATGACAACTAAAGCCCAATTTAAGTGAATACAAACTACTACGATAGTTCAAGCGATCTTGTCAGATAAGTTGACAAGAAGAACTTAAGATGTGAGTGTTTTTCCTAAAATGAATACCAGGTTACCAAAAAAAGGAAAACACTCTTCGTGTTGAGGAAGAATAATGTAACTACCCCTTGATGTGATATATTAATATAGATACATAACGATTTCTATTATTTAAATCAAAATCCTTCATTTATGTCCTTTTCAACATAGTACGAGATTTTTATCGCTTCTTCGCTAAAAGCAAAACCACTTGTTTAACAACCTCAAAGAGAACATGACTCCACACCGGACTAACAAGCAAAAAAGTGAGGATCCTATTCTTTCTTGCAGGACGATGATCGGATGGCGATGGATAGTGAACGAAAGGACCTTTCATCCATGGCTCATCTATCACCTAGCCAACTAAATATTGCATTGACATTGATTGTGTGGCCAACCTCCAATGATCCAATCAATTACTTTGCTTTAGGTCCTTCTAGCTCTATGATTGGTAGACTTAGTGAGGAGATGTACAACTCTCACATTACCGAACAAGGCAGCCATTTATTGCCATCACATTGAAGTGCCCTAAGAGAGCCGGCAAGTGAATGTATGATAGTTTTTTTAAGTATTTTCGTTATGGACCGATCTTTTTGGTCCCATTCAGCAAATTATTAGACTCGTTGCCATGCATCTATCGTAGGATCAGATCGGCTGTTCGACCAAAGGTGCCAACATATCTATAAATGTACAAAAGCCTGTAGCGTGTGCACTGCAATCGATTCTGGTAGTTGAATCGACTTTTCAAAGGTAATAGTACCAACACTATTGCTAGGGCAAGAGTGTGTAACTAAAACTTTCTCTGGGTTGTATATAGGGATTGTAGTATTATTATACACATTCAATCTGATCACACCTAAGAACTCCTCTAAAACTAGATGCTATTAATGTCAGTTGCTCTACCTGCGTCTCTAAAAAAAAGGGGTTTGTGACACAACAACAAAATAGACTTACACAGTATCGAATGTTTCAGAAATATTCGAAAATGCTATATTGCTAGCAACCGTTTATATAAAAATGATAAAATATACATCAGATAATTTGTCTAATGATATAGCAAGGAATGCATTTTTTGTTGCAAATTTCAAAGTATATCATTAAATTTTACAATAAATAGTAGTCGCTATTGTAATTTTCTTGCCGAAAGATTTAACCCCCCTCCCCCCCCACACACACACACACACAAAAACCCTAAGTAACCAACGCACCAACAGAAGTGTATTAGCACATAACAAGTTTGCAACAAACTATACAAGCTTGGAAATTTAGAACCCAAAAAACCTGAAACTAGCAGGGCCATCGCGGCAACCTCAAGCCAACATTCTTGTGAGTTCCAGAGTAACACATCGGACGCGAATCCGAATGCGAAAGTACAGTAATGGGTGTTGCAGATGCTGCATAAGAATAAGATAGCAATGAAAAGGTAACAGAAAGGATAATCAAGTAACACGACTCAGGATAAATCACGAAAGAGCATCGATATTAAAACATGGGTATATCGCTACCCAAACGCACCGGTGCTATCAAACTTTCTTCCATGCAAATCCTTGGAATGTGAATTGGAAAGTTTTCAAAAGTCTTCATACAACGGGCTTGCCAAATCAACCACCAAATCATTCCCTTCAAAACAAGATTAATCCAGGTACCATGAAAAAAACCCTAAGGAAAAAAATGGCATGCGAAAAAATATTAACATTGATAGTGTTTGGATCTATCTCCAGCTTTAACATTGATATTAATATTTTGAGTTAACATTGTTTATGTAACTCAGCCATAGCCGGTTCCAAGCAAGGGTAAATGAGGAGGGTTACGTTAGGTAGTCGACAATCAACATAAAACAGTCGGAGACAACTTGTCCCATGACAATCGGATCTTTTCAATATAGATTTAAGCAAACATAGAGATTTCGTTGGGGCGTTCCCTACATGCGAAGCGTTGCATCGCCTGAATGTAATGAAAAATTGGCAAGGGCCGCTACATCGCAGCTTGGATGTAGTTCGAAATTTTCAAGAGTTCTCGCATGAGGAATGCATGCGGGTAATTAAGCAAGTTCCCCTAGAACACCGCATGAATGATATCCAAAATTTGCAAGGGTTCTCGCATAATGGACACATGCGAGTAAAGAAGTTAGTCCAAACGAGAATGCAACGGAAGTTGCGGTTTGGTAGTTGTAATATTGGCACTTTAACTAGAAAATTGATGGAGATAGTGGATACGATGGATGAAATGAAGATTCATATACTATGTCTTCAAGAGACTAAATGATTTGCAAAGAAAGCAAGGGAGATCGAGAAGATGTGCTTTAAACTTTGGTATTCAGATAAAAATTAAAAAGGAAAGTATACACAAATAAGGAATATTTTTATTGGTTAACTAGATAAATAAATAAATTAATTAATTAATTAAAAATGAAATTCGGAATTAAATAAAACAATTTATTTATAAAAACTAATTAGCCACCTTAATGGTGGTTATTCAAGGTATAGAATCATATCTTTATATATAAAGCATGTTTTCAAATCAAGTAAATGAATAATTTTAATAATTAAATAATTAAATCCAAAATTTTGCAATTAAATTAATTTAATTAACTAATGTTAGCTATTTAATTTTTAGTGATTTTTATATAAGGAAATTAGTTGTATAAGTATTATATACATATAGTACAATATATACATGTACAAATAAGGAAATTATTTTCAATAATTTTTTTAATTATATATTTTTTACTTTAATGATGAAAATCATATTTACAATTATGTATATTATGTATAAAAAATAAATATGAATAAATATATACAATAAGTAAGTGGTAAAACTGCAAAAACCACCACAGAAAATCGGCATTTCAACCGTAACTCCAAAATTATGAATCCATAACCATTTGAAAGATAATTTAATTTAGAGTACAATGAAAGTGAGTTTGATTCAATTTGAGTTCGTAGGAGCTGGAATTGATCTTTCAATTGTCACTTTACGACTTTTTCCAAGTGTGATTATTTTTAATATGTACATTATTTTATTTTACAATTATTTTTATTATTTTAAAAAAATTTTGTTTACAACTTTTGTTTAGAAAAATATTTAATTTGAGGTCAATTTATGTATAAATAAAATAGTGTAAGTTTTTATACAAATATACAGGGAAAATTTTACAAATTATTTTTGAATTTTTGAATTAAAGACCCTATCTCCCCCTACTTTATTCATTATCGATGAGGTCAAGTCTTGACCTTCTCTCAGGATTCGGATCAGTCTGCATTTATTTTATAAATACATCCATTATTTTTCTTTTCTTTTTCTTTTCTTATTTATTTATTTATTTGAGTATAAAAAGTGGTAAAAATGCATATTTAACAAATGCATGTAAAATAGTAATTTCATGGAATTAGTAGGTATTTACAGGTATTTGACTAAGGAAATGAAGCTAAAATAAAAGTATAAAGACGATGAATCATGGATTCATCACCCCATCCACGCCCCGATGTGCTCGTCTTCTTTGTTATTTCTTGTAGTGAAAGTTTTTTCCATCAACAAATCATATATTAATTCGATGTCAGTTTTTGATTTAGTTTATATTGACATGTGGGATTGCAGTGAAGCTCGACCTCATCTACAATCTTACAGACCTAGATTTCTATAGAATCAAGTTCTCTTCCTTACTTGAAGAGGAGCTCCAACACTCCATACACCTTTTATAATCATTTACAAGAAAATAAGATATCGACATTCTCAATATGATATACAATGTAGATTGAGGTCAAATAAAACAATCTTCAAATTTATATGTGCGTGATCGCTACAATATATCACAATGCCAAGGGCTCCTTCTTTTTCAGATAAAATAGAGTTAAAGCAAGTAGGAGACTTTATATTTCTGACTGGAAAGATAGATTGAATTATTGTAGATGAGCATTGACAACAATGCGTCAAAGTGTCCTATACAATCCCTAAGTATGATTGTGAGCACACATATACAATCATTCCTTAGTGCGTGGTTGTTTGTCATAAGATTGCTAAATGGGTGTGGATGAGTGATAATTTTTAGTATCACGATTGCATACTAATTGTATGCTTGTTTTAATGACATCAAATTATGCGATTACAAATAGTACTACATATTTCATGATAACTTTACTCCATGTCTGACGCATAAAAGAGCAACTTTATATAGAATTTAAAAAGGATGATAAAGCCATACTCAAATGACAAGTTGAAAGCACTGGTAAAAAGAAGAAAGAAGACTTTTGTAATAGGAATATGTAAATGGTATCAAATATATATGCATGTGTATCATGTAGGCATATTAGGTGTAAGCCATATTAATTGATCAACTTTCTATGATTGAATAATCCTATTTGACTTGATCACCATCATTGATTGACCAATCTACTTGACTTGATCGGTCACCCTTAATCGAACACATTATATTTAATGAATTATCACTTTTTTAACACATTATATTTTAGGACCACTTTTTGAATTCAAACTTCCAACATCTCTTTTATGATCGATCAGTCTAATCAACATGATCAATCAATTTGAGGATGATGGATCATCCTTTTTACATGATCAATCATATGTTAAATCTCGTTGATTTTTCTTAGATTTGTTTCCAACATCTATATTTTTGAATGGGCATACCAATTACTATAAGTAGATGCCTATTGTAGTCAGACACCTCAACACGTTCTCTCTAGCGAAAAAGAAACCATGTCATTACTTGTATATCGTTCACACCCTCCATACTCATTTGAAGGTTCATAAAATCTTTTGATGAGACATCATCCTTATTGCAACCTATATGATTAATAGGGTACTTTCATATGTTCTTATTAGGGTAACTTCATTCTCCTCATTCCCTAATGGTGATGATTTTTTCCGCTACCCTTGTTGGAATTTCATTGCACTGCTTTTGTCTATAATTCCATGATGTGGATAAGCTATTTGCATATGCAATCAAGTATGTGTTCTTAAGGAAGGGATTGAAGAACTCGTAAGGATATATGTTTTATTACCTAATTAGGTGTCGTTCTAAAATTTCAATTGATGTCACCTTTTTTCGAATGAACTAGCATATATTCTAGGTTTGTCAATCATATTCAGTTAACACTTTTATCCTTTGCTCCAAATCTATCATTTGACGCACCACATAGAATATGTTTCTTTACCAGTTCCTATAATACATGATGATGAGCCTCCTTCAAATGCTATCTCCACTATATACTCGAATAATACCTTCTTCCTCTACAGAACATCTCATTACTCAAAGATATCTAAAAATTATGTTTCCTATGTCACACTTTACTTCTTTGATGAATTACTTAAATGTGATAGAATACTTTTATATGATCTTATGGCAACAACTCTTCCACGCAAACATCACATGGCTCTTTTGGATCCAAAATGGAAGTAGCTATGGATACGAAGATTGATGCTCCTGTCTCAAGGTGCACTTGGGATCGCAAATCATGCCCTATGGATGTTGCACGTGTAGCTGCATATTGGTCTTCATGACCTATCACGGTCCAAATGTGTCATTATACAGAATGAATGCTCGATTACTAGCAAAAGGCTCAACTCAAATGTATGGCATGGACTATTTTGAGACTTTCTCTCCATACCTCTGAAGGACCTTAGTCACATATGGTACTTTCTTAGGATTGAGGTTATTTGTACCTCTGGATGACTACAACTATCCTAGTGAGAGTACTGCCTTGACATTCTTGCATATGCTAGTTTACTTGGCCATAATCCATCCTCAGTAATTATTGAGTTTCAAAGTCATGCAACTTCGATGGACACCTTATTCGAGGATACTACATGATAGATGATCATAGTGGTATACCTAAAGTCGTTAAGCTCAATATCTGTTGTGCGGTGTGCAAAGTCATATAGTATATAGATAGGCCATAGTAATTGGCGTGATATTCTTCTCATATTCAGTTACCTAAAGAATTCTCCTAACAAAAGATTATTCCATGCTACTAACGGTCACCAACATTATATCATATGCAGATATAGATAATACCATTTCTCTTGAATAAAGATGATCCACACATGTTTGCCATGTTTGTTGGTGAGAACTTTGTTATTAATTGGTGCAACAAGAAGCAACGGAGAGATATTATAGATTGATGGCTCAAGCCATACGTGAGATTAGTTGGCTTGTTACCTTTCTAAAGGAACTCTAGTTGTCCCTCATAATTTTGGTTACTCTCTTTTGTTGTAACAAGTCAGCTTCCTAAATTACCATCATCTTGTCTTTCATGTATGCACCAAGTACATTCAGGTAGAATTTAATTTTATTAGAAATGCGGCGCATGAAGGGAAGATTATCACTGGCTATTATATATCTACAAAGCTACAACTTGCGGATATCTTTACCAATGCTCTTCCAAAGAAATATGTTTCATTATTAACCTTAAAGATGGACATCATTATCTATAGATATACTCCAACTTGAGGGGTATTAGTGTTTTACAAATTTAGACACGTCTATTTATGTGTACATGTGTCCTTTCTATTTCTAGTTATCTGTAAGATCACTATTGTATTTTCCTCTTTTATGTGATTAGGGTTTAGGGTTTCAATCTATATAAGAATCCTACCCATGAGTAAAATTATATCATCTCATTGTCTCCACAAAATTTAACAATGACTGCACAATGATAGATTTCAAAAAAATCTCAAATTTGTACTCATACTACTTGGTTGGTTCAAGAAACTTTGAATCTAAAGATGAAGAATGACCCCCGATGATCGTTGCTCTTTGACCATAACCTGAAGTTATGAGAAGTTTGTTATGTGTGTACTTGCGATCGGCTATCATCATAAAACTAGATGGTGCTCAATGTACTAGCTAGATTGTTTTGTAAATGTACGTTTTTTTATTTTAATTCTTGGATTGCTACCTTCGACGACGTGACCCATCAGGCATCCCGATATGGGTGCAAGAGTATTAGTAGAGATATTTCGCAGAGATCGCCATGCATTTAAGAAGTTAGTTGGGACACTATCTGTTACTAGGAAGGTCCATCAAGACACAAGCTCAAAGATTTCACTCCTGCGTAGTATCCCCATGTGAAATCCTCCAAACTAAATGGGCATGGAACCCACTGAATGCATAATTTGAGAGGGTGGGAGCCCTCATTGGAATCGAAAGGTGCGAGTTTATGAATGCAGCACAGCTAAGCATGAAATGATTGACATGTCTCCTTCCACAGTTAGGTTGGTCATGCATGAAGAAGCCGTACACCGTGGGGTAGGGTTGGGCTCCATCGCTGCAAATGCCCCTTGGATTATCGGATGGACACCATATGTATCATACCCATTTATTATTAGAGACAACGAACTCATGGACTTAGTTTGTCTACATCGAGAGAAACATAGTCTCGTCCTCCCAAGGCTAATAGTACGTGTGGATGGGATCCGGATCGTCTGCTGTAATACAGCAGGTGCTGTATTACAGTGGACCGTCCGATCATCTGTTATATTACAGCAGACGATCGCGTGGATGTAGGGTCTCTATTATTACAAACATCATTGTTCGTGCTCTTTTAAGAGTTTTAAATGCCTATAGAATGCGAAAAGAATCGTCAGATGTGCTACTGTCTAAAACAAATGCACAAACGAATCTCTTGTTTATTTATTTTATAAAAATTTTATGATTCAATGATAAAAAATGCGTGAAATGTGCATTTCTCATTTTCTTTTAGTTACATACTGTTTTTCAATCAATGCGTGGTAGAAATGTAATTAAGACTAAGAATGAATAACTCGACGAACCATTGTAACATCGTTCCATACCAAATTTACAATAAATAAATAATGTTTATTGAATAAGCGATGATATACGTTGATATATGCAACGAATTATCACTACAAGAAAAATGAGTTGTGGACACAGAATGTGGCTACGGAAACTTATGGCCACGATAATTTCGTAGCCACTAGTTTCTCGTATCTACAATCCGTGGCCAAAGTCTTCATATAAGAGTTGTGGCCACGGTAACTTCTGTGGCCACTTGTAGTGGCTACGGCATATTCGTGGTTAGAGAACTCTCGCGACGAGAGTTGTAGCTACGGCTACTGGCCACGATATGTCGTGGCCAGAGCCCAATTCTGTGGCCACAAACCCCATATCCGTGACCATAGTTTTGTAGCCACAACTTATTTTCCTTGTAGTGTATCGTCATTGATATTATGAAATACTAGAAGAAAGTTCGGTTTAGGTGACAGGTGATATAACTATCCCTAATGTTCCTCCCCAAACGTTAGTCATCTCTTATGATAAGTAAGGTATGGGTGGGACTATTAGCGATGTAATATTTCCTAATTGTATTTGTGAAACTATTTGTTGGGAACGGATTTCTGGTATAGATCGAATCACGGAAATTTATCAAAGTTGATAAGCGGATCATACATGATATATCACTATAACTACAAAAAATAATTTTAGGTATATAAAGACACTCTTTAAATACTAGGACTCTTCCACTAGATAATAATAGTTTGAGGTCCCGACGGCAATTATTGCAACACTTGCATCAGATCGCATCTGGATGATTATCTCCCCTTCTTCTAGATTCGTAGTTTCTTGAAATAGATGCAACAAATCGCATACATTAACATAAGTACCAGAATCAACAACCCAACTTCCTTCTCGTCTAACGAGAAAGCTAGTTTCAATGATGAAAGTAGATTTCATACCTGTTGGGGCTTTATCCTTGTCGACCGTCTTCAAGTATTCCAGGCAATTACGCCTCCAATGCCCCGACTTCTTACAATGGTGTCAAACATCGGTTTTCTTCGACGCTATCAACGTGGATGCACTAGAAGATGAGCCAACACCTTGACTCTTCTTATTTCTCTTCTGGGTCATGCCCTTTCCGGAACCTTGCTTCCGACCACACTTTCCTTTGACTTGAGCAACCATTGCACTAGCAGAGGAGCCATCCTTCCTTATTACGTCTTCAACATACTTTAATGCAGCTAATAGTCCAGTGTTAGTAAAATCAACTTTGATCATGTGGAACGTGACTACAAAGTTGTTGAAAGACTTAGGGAATGACGACAGAATGAAATCAACTTGCATGTTAGAATCCATGAATCCTCCCAGGGTTTTCAATTCAGAGAGGTACCCAAACATTTTGAGTACATGTTCTGTAACAGAGGTCCCTTATTACATCTTGCAACCAATAAGTTCTTTCATTACATTATAGCGTTGTGTGCGGTTCACGTCATCGAACATTTCTTTCAAATTCAATATAATCACTTGGCAATGGTTCATCTTCACATGCTACTTCTGAAGCACATTGGATAATGAACCAAGAATGTAGCATCTTTTCAGATTATAATCTTCATCATATTTTTCATTAAATTTGATGTCTTCCAAAATTTAATGTCTTCCAAAGTCTTTGTTAGCAATGTGAGCCCCGGGCGAACCATTTCTACAATAAATGTTATTGTAATGAATAAATTATCAATAAAAGTTATTGTTTATTTTTCACTCCCCTTCTGAGATTAATGAATGAATGCACTATAGGGTCCCTCTGTACAATAAGGGTTATGTACCATGGCCAACTTAATGATCATACAGCTGTTGATTCATTGGATGGATCATAGAGGCTGATGCTTGGATGAATATCTAAGGAGTTAGATAGAGGACTCATCAAGCATCATCAAATGATCATTAAGTGATGATCTCCAGTCTGAGTGGGAGATGGCAATCCTATCTCATATGACCGATATCTGACTGACCTCTAGATGCAGGTCCTCTGCATAGGAATAATGATTCAGAGGTGTCAGGTTAGTTAAGTCAATGGGTTGACTTGACGAGATCGAGATAACCAAAGACCTACGTTGAATACTGTCACAACATAGGCATGCATCCTCTGACTAGAGACAGATGTATTGCTATATGTCTGAGTATGTACATTTGGCAGACCAATAGGTTGATGACCTAATCAAGGTCTATATACCGGCGAGCTGGTGTGCATGTAAGGACATATGAGTAATACGATCTCTCAAAGGGATCATACAGGTTCACTTGTGAACCGGGAGACATGAGCTCACTCATGAGGTATTGGGACTGAACAAATTCCATGCATGGTCGTCATGCTTTGGAAGCATGACATGAATTTGAAGGAAAGATATATGCTTTGTGAAAGCATATGATCTATACCAAATCCCGATGACCAAGATTGAGAAACTTAATGATCTAACCCTGAAGATGACAGTATAAAAGTGATCTTTATCTTCAGGATGATCATGAGTCTTCCAGTATGTAGGATGTGCAGGTATTAGGAATACCTGAAGGGTGATTTGATCATATACGATTGTATAACCATGACGCTTCCATTCCGAGGGAGTGATGAAACAGGATTGGATTTTAGTGACTCCTCTCATTAGAGAAGTGACCTAATCTTAGTCCATGAACTGGACATTGGTCTGAATAAGATTCAGATGCAATGAGAAGATTAAGTCTACGGTCTTGATTTGATCAAGCATCAGTGGGAGGTCCATAGGATCTGGAGTTGAGTTATGATCTCAACATCCAAGTCACTATACGTGGAACAATACAATCGCCCTGTCCTTATCTCCAAGTATCTGAGGAGAAATAGCATTGTTCTTAAATGGTTTAAGAACAATTCCATAAGATCTAAGCAAAGAGAATTTGATAATTAAAAGTGTTTTAATTATCATGATGTATGAGAAATTATCCAATATGATTAAATGTGATTTAATTAGTTTGGATAAGAATAATGTGGATAGAGATATCCAATTATTCATGATATATTATAAATGTGATTTATAATGTATTAGAGAGAGTTACTTATAATTTATATGTGTTGATTAATTATGATGTGTATTGGATACACATTGTGTAATTAATTAACAATATGAATTACATGTTGTTTTGGGTTGTGAATATGATTCACAAATTATTCCATGGCTAGATTGCAATTTTCTCAAAGATAATTGTGAATTATTTTTTGAGAAATAAAACCCGAATTATTTTGTTGCAAATAAATAAGAGAGGGATTACATGGAGATTACAATCTCCATGCAATCCAAGGTGGGCGGCACACCACTCCTAATTGGAGTGGGTGTGCGCCTACATGGAAGGCACATGGAGATGAAATCTCCATGTGTCTTCTCTCCTTATTTGTTGGGTTAATTTAGGAGCTAATTATATTTGATTTTATTAAATATATTTTGACCTAAATTTGTTGCTTTTGACAACAACAATCTCAGCCATTGGATGAACATAAATCAATCTCATCCATTGATTTTATGTGTCCCATGGATTGAGATCCATGGATCCCAAAACCCTATAAATAGAGAGGCATACTTGGCTCTCTCTTTACACATGCTATTGTAGCAAAACTCTCTCTCTCTCTCTCTTTCTCATATACACGACAGCCCTCTCTCCTTCTCTTCTTGGTGGCCGTCCACCTTGGTGGAGAGGAACATCGACGCCCGCGCCATCGTGCTGCCGCTTCGACTCTTTGCGGTTCTTTGTCTTCTTGGAGTGCTTCACTCACGAAGGAGACGCTTGATCTCGTGCGACGAGATCAGGAGCAACCGCGCTTGGATCATCTTGGATTGCGAGGACACCGCGACTCATCTCCGCGCTCGCAAGCCGTTACTCCGACGATCGGACTTGAGACAGGAGGTCTCTTTTCGTAGAGACTCGATCAACCACGCTTCAAGAGGTATTGCATTATACTTGATGTGGTTATAGATGAAACGATTTGAGAACGGTTCTCGGATCATGTGGTTTCATCGGTTTAAAAAATTTTAAAATTCCGCTGCTCCGAACAACTAGTACGACTAGTCGTTCTTCGTCGTATTCGATACGACGATCACGCTTCCGTGATGCGCTTGAGGATTTCACCGTATCCTTCAAGTGGTATCAGATCCTTAGGTCGATGGTTTCGAATATGATTCGAAAAACCGAGGACGACTTGGGTTCGTTTAGGTCGCGAAAGTTTTCATCGCATTTGATTTCGCAGATCTGTTTAGTAAATAAATTCGGTACTGTTTAAATTGTTTAAACACGAATTTAATACTTGTTTTTTGTTCCCCATTAAATAAGGAAACCATAGGAACTGAGTTTGCGTAAATCGGATTTCGTATGCTCTAATTATGGTTGTTTTAATGGACATGTATGCACTGTTGCGGGAACAATAGATTTTAACATGATTAAAGAGTTAATTACTGTTATCATCTGCCTCGAAATGCGTGCAAATCCACTTAGGTTCTGTTTTAAATCAAGTTAGCAATCTATGAAAATTGAGTTTGCTTAATTTGGATTTAAATTGATTGAGATATGCCAATTTTAGTGAATAGGGGTCATTACTGAAATTGCATTCCTAATCTAGAACCAAGTGATTGTCAATTAGTGAAATTAATTGTTAATTTCGTGAAATAATCTTGAATAATATTTGTGAAATATTGAGACATGATTATTTGTCTAATTGACATGGCCCCAACCAATTAATTGATTAAGATGTGATCTAAATCATAAATTGGAAACAACAATCTTCAAACTTGATGCTTGAATAGGATTTGGGAATTTGTCTAGCAAATTTCCTTATAATCAAAAATGTTTTGATTATTACTATATGGTACAATTTCGGTTGAAAAACCGATGATCATCTCAAGTACAAATTAATCAATTTGGCATTATCCTTTCCCGAGGCGGATATGGTGCCTAGTCGGAGAGCATTGGGGTTGCGGGTTGCAACGTATGTGGTCCGTCCCACTCTCGTCGGTACTGGCCATGACAGCGGGTAGGGCCGGGATAATGTCCGAGGGATTAAGATGTATTTTTCTAATTATTAAAATTCGAATTAATACGTATTTTGAGATATTACCATATATGTATTCAAGTAAAATAATCAAGTTTGATTGATTGAATTGGATTGATAATTAATTTAATATGATTAAATTGATTATGTCCAATTGAAATACTCTAATATGATTAGAGTTATTAATTCCCTTGGAAGAATTAATTATATGAATGTGATTCACGATAATTAATTAAAATTTGAATATGAAGATGGAGGATCACATAAGTGACATCCATGGTCTCCCGTCAAGGCGAAGAGTTTCGTCGCCAGGGATTGCATATGGGAGACGCCTGTTCGAAGTGACAGCTCCCGTGTGCAAGCGCATCTGGATCGGGCTCTTTGCTTCTCGAAAGAGTAAGGCCGTATGCGTAGTGACCCCAATATCGGATCCTCATATTATTGGGGCGATATTGGATTGCGCATAGCGAGTACTATTCCTGTTGACGGTTGGTTCAATTAACAACGGGTCAACATCGCCTTAGGGGTGGTGGGCTCGGGTGTTAAAGACCGAATTGGGAAATTGCAAGTTGGACTTGCAAAATGGAATGAGTTCCTGCTTTTCTTTATTGGAGTCACAGATTCTCATATTATTGGGATGTGACAATGATAAAGAGGAGATCCCAATTCTTGCTAGAGATATAGCGGTAAGTATATCTCTTACTTTGAAAGTGATTAAGGGAATGAACTTTCAAAGTCGACAATGCAAGAATAATTTGATTTAAAATACCTTAATCAAATATCATAAATTTGAATATATATTTCTATATTCTAATATAGTGCATTCTTAATTTCAGAATATGAAGTCTTTGAACCCACTTAGTAGGCTTCTTGAGGTCAACCAATTGACCGGCCCAAATTATTCGGATTGGATCCGAAATTTGGAGCTTGTTCTCTCTGCTGAGCGCATAAGTTATGTGCTATCCGAGGACAAGCTTGAGAACGCTAAGTCCAAGGAAGAAAAAGCATTTAATGACAAGTATGATGAAGATCATGTCTTGGCTAGGTGCTATATCCTAGGTTCTCTCTCCAATGTGCTGCAGAAGCAACATGTGGAGATGAATACCTGTCAGGAAATAATGCAGAATCTTAAAGATATGTTTGGTGACATTAACCGCACTCAGCGGTACAATGTTATGAAAGACCTCATTCGTTGTAGAATGCAGGAAGGGACTTCGGTCCGTGAACATGTACTCAAAATGTTTGGGTACTTGTCGGAGCTGGAGACTCTTGGGGCAACGATGGATGCAGACATGCAAGCTGACTTCATTCTGCTGTCATTGCCCAAGTCTTTTAATAACTTTGTAGTGTCATTCCACATGAACAAGTTGGAATTGACAAATGCTGCTCTCCTTGCTTCATTAAAGTCCGCAGAGGACGTAATGAAGAAGGATGGTCCCAGTGGCAGTGCAATGGTTGCACAGGTCAAAGGGAAGCGTGGTCGGAAGCATGGTTCTCGGAAGGGCCCGACCCAGAAGAGAAAGAAGAAGGGACAAAGTGTTGCCTCTTCTTCCAATGCATCCACTCTCATGGCGTCGAAGAAAACCGACGTCTGTCATCACTGCAAGAAGCCGGGGCACTGGAAGCGTAACTGCCCAGATTACCTGAAGCCCTCAGACAAAGGTAAAGCCCCAGCAGGTATGAAATCTACTTTCATCATTGAAACTAGCTTTCTCGTTGGACGAGAAGGAAGTTGGGTTGTAGATTCTGGTGCTTCTGTTCATGTATGCAATTTGTTGCATTTGTTTCAGGAAACTAGGAATCTTGAGGAAGGGGAGATAGTCATCCAGATGGGATCTGATACAAGTGTTGCAGCAGTAGCCGTCGGGACTTGTAGACTATCATTATCTAGTGGGAGAGTCCTTATACTTAAAGAATGTCTTTATGTACCCGAAGTCGGAAGGAACTTGATATCTGTATCTAAGCTTGTTAGAAGCGGATATTCTTTCCTTTTCTGTAATAAATTAGTCATAAGTCGTTATGATAAATATATTGCGGATGGTATTTTGACTTCTGGTGGACTCTATGAATTGTGCATTGATAAATGTATTATGAATGTGACAACCACTAATAAAAACCCTAAAAGATCCAGAGAGGATAAAAATATCTCAAATGAGATATGGCATCAAAGGCTTGGTCATTTGTCTGTTGATAGGATCAATAGATTGATAAAGGATGGACCTCTAGATTTTCTACAGGTTCAACCTCTGCCCACTTGCAAACATTGCATACAGGGCAAAATGACTAGGACGCCTTTCCGTAACAAGGTTACGAGATGCGAAGGTATTATTGACCTAATACATACCGATGTATGTGGTCCCTTCAGTACCGCGACTCGAAATGGATACCGATATTATTTGACGTTTATCGATGACCATTCGCGATACGGGTTTATCTTCCTACTACGTCATAAGTCTGAAACCTTTGAAAAGTTCAAAGAATTCAAGGCTTTGGTTGAGAACCAAACCGATAGGAAGATTAAACGGATTCGATCTGATCGAGGTGGTGAGTACCTATCAGATGAATTCAAGGAATACCTTAAGGAGAATGGAATTGTTTCCAATCTCACTCCTCCTGGAACTCCCCAACTAAATGGTGTTGCTGAAAGACGCAACAGGACCATCATGGACATGGTCCGATCAATGATGAATAAAGCAAATTTACCTCTTAGTTTCTGGGGATATGCAGTAGAGACTGCAATATATATCCTGAATAAGATTCCTAGCAAATCCGTGCCTAAGACTCCTCATGAGCTATGGTATGGAACCAAACCTAGTGTTAATCACTTGAGGGTTTGGGGTTGCTTGGTCTATGCGAAGAACGTAGACGCAAGTAAGCTAGAATCTCGCTCTCGTGAGTGCTACTTCATTGGGTATGTTAAATATGGTATTGGATACCAACTTTATGACCCTGAGACCCAAAAGTTTTTTGTTTCTAGAGATGTGAAGTTTCTGGAGAATGATTTCCTTAAAGGTCAAGACAATAATGAAGTAGAGGAATTCTTTGAATCCCCTGAGGATTCTGAACTTCCTAGACTAGAAACGGAAGAGATAAATAAAGATGAAACACCCATACCTCTTCGAAGGAGTTCGAGGGTGGTTGCACCACCTGAAAGGTATGGATTCCATGTGTCAGGTAAAACTGACATTGATCCTACTTCATTTGATGAAGCACTCGCGGATCAAGACATGGATAGATGGATGCTAGCAATGAAGTCAGAAATTGACTCCATGCATAAGAATGGTGTATGGACCCTAGAGGATCCACCTAAAGGGGTAAAACCCATTGGGTGTAAATGGATCTTCAAGAGAAAGAGGGGACCTGATGGGAAAGTAGAGACTTTCAAGGCACGGCTCGTAGCCAAGGGCTACACACAGAGAGAAGGCATCGATTACGATGAGACATTCTCTCCTGTGGCTATGCTTAAATCCATCCGGACATTGCTAGCTATAGCTGCATATCTTGACTACGACATCTGGTAGATGGACGTCAAGACGGCTTTCCTCAATGGATACCTCGAGGAGGATATCTACATGGAGCAGCCCCAGGGCTTCATGACTGAGGATGGTAAAGTATGCAAGCTGAAGAAATCCATCTATGGGCTCAAGCAAGCTTCTCGTAGTTGGAACATCAGATTTGACGAAACCATAAAGAGTTATGATTTTGTGCAGAATCCTGATGAACCTTGTGTATACAAGAAGCTTAGTGGGAGCGCCGTTGTATTCATCGTGCTTTAGGTAGATGACATCCTTATCATTGGGAATGATACAAGGATGATGACCAGTGTAAAGATTTGGCTGTCCCATACCTTTGAGATGAAAGATCTTGGAGAAGCCTCTTACATCTTAGGCCTGAAGCTGTTCAGAAACCGAGAAAAGAGGATTTTGGGATTGTCACAACATGGATACATTAAGAAGATTCTTGAACGATTCCGTATGGATAGTTCTAAGAAAGGATTCCTACCCTTAAGACATGGTATCCACCTGTCTAAAGGAATGGCTCCTCAAACTGTTGAGGAAAAGAAGGCCATGGCTGGATGTCCTTATGCATCAGCCGTAGGAAGTTTAATGTATGCCATGATGTGCACTAGGCCAGATATCTGCCATGCAGTGGGAGTGGTAAGTCGTTACCAATCCTGCTATGGAGAACAACACTGGAATGCAGTAAAGAACATATTCAAATATCTAAGACGGACGCAAGATTACATCTTGGTCTATGGAGATGGTGATCTCCAAGTCTTGGGATATACAGATTCTGACTTCCAATCGGATGTAGATGATCGAAAGTCGACATCGGGGTTCGTGTTCTTGTTGAATGGTGGTGCTGTGAGCTGGAGAAGCAAGAAGCAGGACACTACTGCAGATTCAACAACAGAAGCCGAATACATTGCCGCATCGGATGCTGCAAAGGAGGCGGTGTGGTTGCGCAAGTTCGTGCTGGAACTTGGCGTAGTTTCCTCTGATACTCCCATCCCGTTACTCTGCGATAACACGGGAGCCATTGCCCAGGCAAAGGAACCCAGATGGCATCAAAAGAGCAAGCACGTGGAAAGGAAATACCACATCATTCGGGAGATACAAAAGCGTGGTGACATCATCATCACCAAGGTGGCCTCTGCCGACAACGTTGCTGATCCTCTTACCAAACCTCTGACACAGAAGGTTTTTGACCAGCATGTAATGAGTATGGGTTTAAAGGTTGTACCTGAATGGTTCTGAGGGCTAGTGGGAGATTGTTAGCAATGTGAGCCCCGGGCGAACCATTTCTACAATAAATGTTATTGTAATGAATAAATTATCAATAAAAGTTATTGTTTATTTTTCACTCCCCTTCTGAGATTAATGAATGAATGCACTATAGGGTCCCTCTGTACAATAAGGGTTATGTACCATGGCCAACTTAATGATCATACAGCTGTTGATTCATTGGATGGATCATAGAGGCTGATGCTTGGATGAATATCTAAGGAGTTAGATAGAGGAGTCATCAAGCATCATCAAATGATCATTAAGTGATGATCTCCAGTCTGAGTGGGAGATGACAATCCTATCTCATATGACTGATATCTGACTGACCTCTAGATGCAGGTCCTCTGCATAGGAATAATGATTCAGAGGTGTCAGGTTAGTTAAGTCAATGGGTTGACTTGACGAGATCGAGATAACCAAAGACCTACGTTGAATACTGTCACAACATAGGCATGCATCCTCTGACTAGAGACAGATGTATTGCTATATGTCTGAGTATGTACATTTGGCAGACCAATAGGTTGATGACCTAATCAAGGTCTATATACCGGCGAGCTGGTGTGCATGTAAGGACATATGAGTAATACGATCTCTCAAAGGGATCATACAGGTTCACTTGTGAACCGGGAGACATGAGCTCACTCATGAGGTATTGGGACTGAACAAATTCCATGCATGGTCGTCATGCTTTGGAAGCATGACATGAATTTGAAGGAAAGATATATGCTTTGTGAAAGCATATGATCTATACCAAATCCCGATGACCAAGATTGAGAAACTTAATGATCTAACCCTGAAGATGACAGTATAAAAGTGATCTTTATCTTCAGGATGATCATGAGTCTTCCAGTATGTAGGATGTGCAGGTATTAGGAATACCTGAAGGGTGATTTGATCATATACGATTGTATAACCATGACGCTTCCATTCCGAGGGAGTGATGAAACAGGATTGGATTTTAGTGACTCCTCTCATTAGAGAAGTGACCTAATCTTAGTCCATGAACTGGACATTGGTCTGAATAAGATTCAGATGCAATGAGAAGATTAAGTCTACGGTCTTGATTTGATCAAGCATCAGTGGGAGGTCCATAGGATCTGGAGTTGAGTTATGATCTCAACATCCAAGTCACTATACGTGGAACAATACAATCGCCCTGTCCTTATCTCCAAGTATCTGAGGAGAAATAGCATTGTTCTTAAATGGTTTAAGAACAATTCCATAAGATCTAAGCAAAGAGAATTTGATAATTAAAAGTGTTTTAATTATCATGATGTATGAGAAATTATCCAATATGATTAAATGTGATTTAATTAGTTTGGATAAGAATAATGTGGATAGAGATATCCAATTATTCATGATATATTATAAATGTGATTTATAATGTATTAGAGAGAGTTACTTATAATTTATATGTGTTGATTAATTATGATGTGTATTGGATACACATTGTGTAATTAATTAACAATATGAATTACATGTTGTTTTGGGTTGTGAATATGATTCACAAATTATTCCATGGCTAGATTGCAATTTTCTCAAAGATAATTGTGAATTATTTTTTGAGAAATAAAACCCAAATTATTTTGTTGCAAATAAATAAGAGAGGGATTACATGGAGATTACAATCTCCATGCAATCCAAGGTGGGCGGCACACCACTCCTAATTGGAGTGGGTGTGCGCCTACATGGAAGGCACATGGAGATGAAATCTCCATGTGTCTTCTCTCCTTATTTGTTGGGTTAATTTAGGAGCAAATTATATTTGATTTTATTAAATATATTTTGACCTAAATTTGTTGCTTTTGACAACAACAATCTCAGCCATTGGATGAACATAAATCAATCTCATCCATTGATTTTATGTGTCCCATGGATTGAGATCCATGGATCCCAAAACCCTATAAATAGAGAGGCATACTTGGCTCTCTCTTTACACATGCTATTGTAGCAAAACTCTCTCTCTCTCTCTTTCTCATATACACGACAGCCCTCTCTCCTTCTCTTCTTGGTGGCCGTCCACCTTGGTGGAGAGGAACGTCGACGCCCGCGCCATCGTGTTGCCGCTTCGACTCTTTGCGGTTCTTTGTCTTCTTGGAGTGCTTCACTCACGAAGGAGACGCTTGATCTCGTGCGACGAGATCAGGAGCAACCGCGCTTGGATCATCTTGGATTGCGAGGACACCGCGACTCATCTCCGCGCTCGCAAGCCGTTACTCCGACGATCGGACTTGAGACAGGAGGTCTCTTTTCGTAGAGACTCGATCAACCACGCTTCAAGAGGTATTGCATTATACTTGATGTGGTTATAGATGAAACGATTTGAGAACGGTTCTCGGATCATGTGGTTTCATCGGTTTAAAAAATTTTAAAATTCCGCTGCTCCGAACAACTAGTACGACTAGTCGTTCTTCGTCGTATTCGATACGACGATCACGCTTCCGTGATGCGCTTGAGGATTTCACCGTATCCTTCAGTCTTTGGGTCTGCAAGCTTGTCCTTGGAAAGCACATATGAAATGCGCTCAACATAAAGGACAAGATCCAAAGTTCAGATCCCATCGGAATAGTTTGGTCAGGTCATCTGATTAACCTCCAGGAGCCTGCTCAGAGGGTTCACGGACTTCATTTTCTAAAATTAAGAATGCACTATATTAGAACATATAAATAATTATATATTCGTTTATTAAATATTTGATTAAGGAATTGTAAATCAAATTAGTCTTGTCTTTTCAACTTTAAAAGTTCATTCCCTTATTTACTTTCAAAGCAAGAGATATACTTACCGCTATATCTCTAGCAAGAACTGGGATATCCTCTTTATCTTTTTCAAATCCCAATAATATGAGAACCTGTGACTCGAATAATGAAAAACGGGAACACATTCCGCCTTGCAAGTCCAACTTGCATTTCCCAATTTGTTCTTTAACACCCGGGCCCACCACCCCTAAGCGATGTTGGCCCATTTTTAATAGAACAAATTGTCAACATGCTT
Source organism: Ottelia alismoides (assembly GCA_037367405.1). NCBI lineage: Eukaryota > Viridiplantae > Streptophyta > Magnoliopsida > Alismatales > Hydrocharitaceae > Ottelia > Ottelia alismoides. The sequence goes on along the minus strand of JAZKJV010003626.1, from coordinate 138,608 downwards.
AAAACACAGAATACACAATCCAATATCGCCCCAACAATATGAGTACCCAATATTGGGGTTACTACGTATACGGCCTTACTCTTTCGAGAAGAAAAGAAACCCGATCCAAATGAATTGTATACATGAGCTGTCATTTCGGACAGGCATCTCATTCATACAATTTTTTACGACGGATCCCTTTGCCTTGATGGGAGACCATGGATGTCACTTATGTGATCCTCCATCTCATATTCAAATTTTAATTAATTAATTATCGTGAATCACATTCACATAATTAATTCCTCCAAGGGAAATACACATATATTCATAATAGAGTGTTTCGATGTATATAATCGATTTAATTACATTAAATCGATTATCAATCCAAGTCAATCAACAAACTTGATTGTATCTTGAAAGGATGGTATAATCTCAAAGTATGTATTATTCGAATTTTAGTAATTAGAAAAATACACCTTGATTTTTATGGCATTATCGAGTCCGTACCAGCTGTCATGGTCAGTACCAAAGGGGTTGGGATAGATCACACACGGTGCAACTTGCTACCCCAACGCTCCCCGACTAGACACCATATCCACCTTAGGAAAGGATAATGCCAAATCGATCATTGTCTACTTGAGATGTTCATAGATTTTTCAACCGAAGTTATACCATATACTAATAATCAAAACCATTTTGATTATATGGAAATTTGATAAACAAATTCCCCATCCTATTCAAGCAAGTTTGTTTGTTAATTGTGTGACCAAGTGTGATTTAGATCAAGTCTAATTAATTGTTGGTTGAGGCCATGTGAATTAAGAAAATAATTATCACTAAATATTTCTCAAATATTTTCCATAACGATTTCAGGAAGTTAACCATTAATTTCACTAGTTGACAATCACATGATTCTTGATTAATAATGTAATTTCAGCAGTGACCCCTACTTACTAAAATTAACATATCTTAATCAATTTAAATCCGAATTAAGCAAAATAAGTTTCTAAAGTTTTCTAATTGGATTTACAACAGAACTTAAATTATTAGCATGCATTTTAAGTGTTTAAAAATAGTAATTAACTCATTAAGTATGTTAAGATTCGCAATCCCCAAAACTATAGACATATGTTCATTAAAATGATCATATCTCGACCAAACGTAATATAAATTACACAAACTCAGATCATACGGTTTCTGTATTTAATGAAAATAAAATCCAATTGAATATTTTGTGTTTAAACATTTTCAACAGGCCCAAAAATACTCACTAAACAGATATGCGAAAATTGAATTGGAACAAAACTTTTCGCAACCCTAACGAACCCAAGTCTTCCTAGGTTAATGGATCATATCCAAAACCTTCAACCTTGTTATGATACCACCTGAAGATATGGAATAATCCTCAAGCACATCACGGAAGCGTGTGGATCGTATCGTATACGATCGAGAACGACTAGTCGCACTAGTTGTTCAATGCAGCGGAATTTAAAATTTTCCGTGTGATGAAACCACATGATCCAAGAACGATTCTCGGATCGTTTCATCTAAACCACATCAAGGATAAAGTAATACCTCTTGTATCTTGGTTGCGATCAAGTTTCTATGAAAAGAGACCTCCTGTCTCAAGTTCGATCCTCGGAGAAGATGCATGCGAGCGCATGGATGAGCCACGTGGTCCTCGCTATCCAAGATGTTGATCCAAGCGTAGGAACTCCTGATCTCGTCGTACAAAATCAAACATCTTTTTTGTGAGAGAAGCACACCAAAGAAGATGGAGAACCGAGAGTCGTTGAAGTGGAGACACAATGGCTCATCCATGAGGTTCAGCTTCCTCGGTACACGCCATGTTGAGGTATCATTTCCATCACTTTTAGTTCGTAGGTTTATGTTCAACAGTTTCTATGTTTTTATTATGTGTATTAGTTTAATCAAGACCATTCGTAGTTCGTCAGAGGCTAGCTCCGGCAAACCCCTTCCACCGTGTTACCCTTGTTCTCCAACGATGCTCCCACCTCCACTTCAGTCCTCATTGTCCTCCGAACATAACCGATGAATATCCATTTCATCACCTTTATTCTATCATTTCGGCCTTAAAAATCCTAGTAAATGCGTGAAAATACATCTAATTTGTATAAATTAACATTCAACATTTATTGTACAAATTATGTATAAAAGGCAATTTTTGATGACAAAATTATAGAATAAAGAAAAGAAAAGAAAATGAATAAAATATTGAAATATTTTATGACCCTAAACCCTCAGACTTAAGCATCATAAAGACTAGGTCAACAAGGAATAAAGCAGGGGGAGATAAGGGCCAATAATCCAAGAAAATTCCATTTTATTAATTCATTCATCATGTATTTTTGGGATCTATTTTATTTTCCACTTTCTATACCTCCACTAAAGAAAATTTGAACATGAAAGTTGAGATAATAAAATATATAAAAAATTTATTTCATACAAAAATAATATACAAAGAAAAAGTTATATTCTTAATAAATTTCCAAAATCCCAACTTCCCAGACTCATATCTCTCAAAGAAATGTTCAATTATATTAAAATCACCTTTAATTGTATATAAATTTTAATAAGCTATTTAATGAAGGTGGTTCATATTTTATGGAATTAAGGTATGAAAGTTAGGTTTTGGTCCCCTATTCTATAGTATACCTGATTAAAATAATCATTTTATCTATTCTTTATTATTTTTTTGTCTTTATAATTTTGTAAATAGTATCTAAAGTATGTGTACATATTAAAATTAAAACAAAACCATAAAGAAAACACTAAAATAAAATATGTAAATAAAATACATATATGAAATACATATATCAAAACTATAAATTTGATATACCTATTTAATTAATTGTATATAATATATCAGAAAATTATAATAAAAATATATTTAAGTATATAAAAATAAGTATAATTATATAAAATTATAAACTAAATTGCTAGAATCAAAAATCCAAAATAAAAATAAATGACTTAAAAACATAGATGAATATACTTATGTTTTAACCCTAAAAAGTAACTTCTAATTATATACCTCTAAAAAAATAAAAATCATCATAAAATAATACAGAAATAAGAAACATTTTTACTTAATAAAAACAATTAATAAGATCATTTATTATTATTTTATGATTTTCTAAATAATTATGTATGAGTTTTTTCTTGTTGCTCCACATGGACCAACCAGACTTCTCTGCCTGTTAACCTGGGTCAACTCTCTGACCGAGGTCTCCATATTATCCGACCTGGTTTTTGCCTCATTTCTCAGATTTTTTGGGCTTGCTCCTAGCACTATTTCGCGACGTCCTTCATGAATTTTTGTCCTCGATAGACCTTCTTACACGCCCGATGTTTGTCTTGGGGATTTAATTGCTGCATCGCTTGTTGTTCCTTGATCATTGACGCCACTGAGTCATTTTTACACATACCTTCCTCCGACCTTCCTCTATCTTTTGAACACCCTTTGACCTAGTTTTGACACCCCTCTCTTGCTTTTCGGACATGCAGTTGTGACAAGACCTCCTCCAACTACTTGGGACAACGTCGGATGTGGCCTGAGGGGTGTCTCCACCATTTCTGGCCAACCTTGGCTGTGAGATCATCTTTGTGACCTTGGCCATTGAGGTACCTATTTTATTGCATTATCTAGTGTAGATTAGACCTAAGTATATTGTATGCTTCTATTTTAAGTGCTAATCACTTATTTAACTATAATCCTTCATCTTCGAAGTTCGTCGGACCTTGGTCTTCGGTGAACCATTCCATCCTGCACCCACTGTCCCCGACGCTTAAGACTACCTCCACATTCTTCCTCTCCGTCCTCCGATCACAGAGCCCATTTCCATTAACCCAAATTCCCTCCGGATTTGGTCCTCTGCTCCCTCTTCTCTGCCGATCGTCGGAGAGCGCCACCCATCCACCATACCTGCTCATTCTCTCCTATGAAATCTCCCACAGATTTTCCTAGATTTTGTGACTAACCCCATGCAGGAACATCAACGATGTGGCATTACTTTAAGCCCTTCGAGTGGCAGGAGTATCCCCCAGAGAGCTGCTACGTTGAGCTTCATCAATCGTCCTCGCGCTACCTGGTGGCCATCACTCGATGCGGAATCACATTAGATGCGTAAGGAATCTATATGTGGTGAAGAAGAAGCCGAAGATCATGAGTTTGTACCAATCGAAGTCCATTCATCTTGTGTTCTTCGTGCGTTCTTCCAGGGCTATCCAGAACCGTCGATTTTTCCCCCTGTTATTTGTGACACACAACAGTCGTCGGATCACCCCATGCATCAGTCGTCAATCATCTTTGAGTGATATAATCATGGCCTTCCATTTTTCGAGCTGTCATCGTCAGTTGTGGGAGCGCCACATTATTTAGTGGATCGATATCCGTCGTTCATGCACGACTCTGTGTGGGTATTTTGATATTTCACCCATGCTAGTATTTATACTTGTTATCTGAAACTCAATCATTCCTCGACAGTTATATTATTTTTGTGTATTTTGCGAACCAACTCACAGACCCTTTATTATTTGCATTTGAGTCCAGCGTCCAGTAAGCCGACATACTTGGTGTTAATTGCAACTAAGCCCTTGCAGGTTTGGTTATTTTGTGTTTGATCGGAAATTTTGAATATTACATTGGACAATTTTTTGAAAATTATAAAGTGGCCCCGAACTTTTTTTTTACAAAAATACCCTTATTAGTGATATAGTTTCTTTTTGTTGTCTCTATTTCTTTTAAACAGTTACAATGCTAAAAAAATCCATAAAAATAGACTTAGACTCCTAATTACACAAAATTTCATGCCGTTATTTTATTTTGCAATTTTAGGTCCTTTTTAATTTTATTAAAAATCAATAATATCCTAAAACATCCCTATCTACAATAGAAAATACATAAAAATATAAAAACATTCTGAAAATTTTCCAAAAAAATATATGTTGGTTATTTAAGTACATTTAACCTTCAGACAAAAAATCACTAAAAATATAAAAGAAAACACTTGAAAATAAAAAACTCAAAAACACCATTATATATATATATATATATATATATATATATATATATATATAGGGGACCTTTCAAATGAGAGGGGGCTTTTTTAAAATTGTAAAGGCCACTGTGAATTTAGTAAAAACTCTGTAATAATTTTGTAAAAGTATAAATAGCAAATTTTAAAAAAAATGAATTTTGTAAAATATAGCATCCAAATTTAAATTAACATTTCCATCCAATATAATAATATTTTTATAATTTTATTTCACTATACATGTTGTGGTAATATTTATTGGTATATGTATGAAACAAGAAATTGTAAAATATATTGGAAAGATGCCTAAATTAAGGGTGGCTCACCATATATATGGTGAGACCCCACCTCATTTGATGTTTCTCCTATATATATCAAAAATTTGAAAAATTGTGCTTTTTATTTTATATTTACCATATATTATTATATATATAAATTAATTTATTGCAATTGTGATATTTTTTTGGTATTTTTCACCTCTATTTTTATTTTGGGTATTTATTTAAACCATGGTTTTGAGTATTTTCATCTTTAAAAAATATAAAAATAGCATATTACCTAAAAAATCACAAAACAGTAACAATATATGAAAACCCAAAAGGAGTTTATTTGTTGTATTTTGACTCTTATTATATATATATATATATAATCCAATATATTGTATATATAGCATTATATATTATATCTCTTTTATAAAAAAAGAAACTATAAAAATGTAAAAATATAAAAAGAAAATAAAATTCAAAAATTAAAATAAAAAATATTTATATATAAATTAAAAGTAAAAAATAAAAACTAATAACTTACAAAAAGAAATATAGATAAATATTTTACAATTACATTTGTGCATTTTTGCTCGATCTATCTAGTAACTCCCTATGTTCGACGCTCTATACTACTTACACTATACACATCTATTGTAGAATTATAATAAATTTTAATTTCACATTTTTCATTGCTTCATTTATTTAATTGTGGGTTAATTATTGTTTGAAGCAGGTTCTCGTGAGCAGTCAACACATTGACTGAATTTCTCGCCTTATGAGATTTCTATGCCCTCACAAAATCCTCTTCAACAAATGGCACCATTGCCGGGGAGTAACTGTGCATAGATTGCTTCTTGCTTGATTGTGATTATTTTTCTATTTTTATGCTTTATTTATTTTTTTCATTATTTGATATCATTGTTGAGCAGTCTAACGTTCTATTTTGAATTTTTTATGAGGTATGGTTGGACCAAGGGATGCTCTCTGAGGAGCGCTTGTACACCCACTTGAGGTGACTCTTGTTTTTCACCAAGTTGTTAGAGAGGACTTGGAGCAAAGGAGGACTTGGAGATTTTTGAAGACAAAGCTTCACTTTGCATTTTATTTTTATTTATTTCATTTATTATTGTAATTAAAAGTGAGAGAGATACACTAATTGTAATATTCAGGACACTCTCGGGACATTACTTCACATTCACGAGGTCTAGTACCCGAGGAATTATTCCCTTGGGGGCCTCGTAGGCTTTTTCGTAGTTTTCTGTCTTTTTTATTTTGTTTCCCGATTTTATTTTCCTTACTTTGTGTGATTGAGCCCTTAGCTTTAATATTTCTTGACAATAGATTAAGCCCAAACACCTAACAACCATTGCATGCTCCTATAGTGTATGTTTGGACTTAGTCAAATTTTGAATTGCTTCCCACTTAGTCTCGAAACCACGCACTGCAAGAGTCCTCCATACAATGCTTGCAGAACCCACTGTTGTGGGCACCGAGGATACTCCAAGACCGGAACCTTAGGTTCCATTATAAGTCATTAGCACAGATTTTTCATGTTAATAGCAATTTATGAACTTGGGGTGATTTCATCGATTACATTTGCATATAGTGTAGGTTTCAATTCTATTGAGCATATTTTCATGTAGAGTGTTGGAGGAAGATGAGCATTTCTCTTTAGCATACATCATCGTTTGCCACTTGCATTGTTGTTCCGATTCTCCCTCCGATTTTCACCACCTAGGTGCTAAGTAAAAATTGACACCTTGATAGGAACATGCATTTATCATTAAAAATTCAAAAAAAGTGATAACAATAAAATTGGGACTGGTAATTACTTGACTCTAAAAATGATCTAAAAGAAAAAATTTTTCTTGGGGCAAGTAATCCCCTCATTGTCTTCGTTTTAAATTGCTCACATGCACACTAAGGATTAGTGCCCAAATCCTACCTAGACTTTCTAGTGTTTATACAATTTCTAACTTCTCACCTAACTCTAAACAGACAAGATAAAAAGATCGAACTTTCACGGTCTTCACCGAGTTGAGTAGGTGAATTGAGGAGCTTGTTTGTTTGTGTTTGCTTGTGTCAATACTAGATCGATTATGTGCATTTGTGCATTTTTCTCATTCCTCTTGACATGACCATCATGCTCTCCCAATCATTTTCTTTTGTTTCGAAATGGCTGACTGGAGCAATTTTTATCCAGACTTTAGGATCCATCATACTCTCCAGCCGGTCCGCCTCCCCTTTTCCAGGAGGACTTTGCTCCTGTTTTTCTTACATATCCGCCTAACCTATTATTTCTGGAATCGGACTTTGATCTATCATTTCCACCACGATCACCTTCACATTTTGACAATCCACTCTTCTTAGAATACCTTTATCCGAAATGTGACTTTTGTTCGCATCCACCATCCTCATTCCATTACCCTGATCCTAAGATTTTGGAGTCACCTATGATGATTTCCACACTTGAGACCTTTAATCAGATGATGGATCATATGAACTCAAGGATGAATGATCTATTTAGATTGAATAAGAACTAAAAAATCGATCCACAATTTTTGATGATATAGATTCACTTGAGGATTATTACGAGATCTTGCAATCACCCAAAATACAAAAAATGAGAAAATTTGAAAAATACAAAAAATATTTAGGGAGACACATGATTGAGTCAGACTGTGAGAAAGGTGCCCCATTGCTAGATCATTTACCAACACGGTCATTCATAACTTGTCCCATGCTAGACCCTGAGGATGACACGGTACATACTGCTCTTCATCGTCCTCGTGTAGATGATGATTCCAATCTCTTCAAGGAAGTCCAAAATTTAATAAAAAATGTTGCCTGAACCAGAAGTGGTGGCAACTATTCATGATATCATTCAAGCCCCACTTCACCAGGCCATGACCCAATTATCTACTCCTCTACCCAAGAAGAGAAAGCGAAGGAGGATATCTGAGTGTCATATCTTGACCATGGCCACTACACATGCCATCACCCATCGTCCATCTTCTAGAAAAAGGACCATTGCTACACCTTTCATTAGCTGCACCATCTTTGATTACACATGTGATCAAACTCTCCTTGACGGTGGTGCTTCAATAAGCATCATACCCTTCTCGTTGTTCTAGTCTCTTCACTTAGGGACTCTCAAGAAAATCAGGATGATTGTTCAGTTTGCGGATGGATCAATAAAGAGGCCGAAGCGTATTCTGGAAAACGTCGTCATTTCGATCCAGGACATCAGGTAGACCGTTGATTTCGATTCAGGCCATGGAGACCTCCACTAAGGAGCACTCTCCAATCATCCTGGGACAACCATTTCTCTCCTCTGCGAGGGTTGTTATTGATTATGGATCATGAGAGATTTGCTTCCATTCAGTTGATGAAGGCGAAGTTATCATCACTGCATCCATTGCCAATCATAGACTTGCACCTGATATGACTTCACTTATCTTATCTGACTCCGAGGATTATGACCTTGATGATATTATCAAAGATTTTTGTTTTATGTTGGATTCGACTCAGACCCGAGAATCCCTCTTCAAGCAAAAGACCTCGGAAAGCATAGACCTTGAATTTCCTTCTTCTGGAACTTGGCAATGTGTTGATGGCATCTGCAGGATCTGTACAATTGACATCTGAGATCGGAGGGGAGATATTTATGAGATTAAGGCTGAATTTGATCCTGTTGCTTTCATCGAGGAATCCAGGCCTTTTGATGGGCATGATGATCTGGTTGAGACTTTTGAGGATGAACATTACTCGACTACTTCCATAGATGAATTTGTTCCTTTTGGTTTTAAACTAGGAGAGACCTCGCAGTACAACCTTGACCTTACTTCTTCTGATGATGAGTTCATCCCTTTTCACTTTGATATATGCGAGACACCCGAGGCCAGGCTTAGCCATATTATTTCCACTGAACCATCTGCGCCTCTTCATCCTAGGACCACTAAGGATCTTCAGCAGGTCGATCATGATCGGTTTCTATCTGCTGTGGACCCCGATATCGACTTCCATCTTGTCAGATCCATTCCGCAACGGTCATGTAAGAAGGTTCGTTTTCTACCTTCTTGATAATATGTACATCCATCTATTGTATATTCACATCATTTACCTCTGTCCATCTTTCGTTCTGCTCATCCACCCCATTTTCGTGTGTGCCTTGCTTATGACATACTTTGCCCTGAGTATGGGGAGTGGACGAACCAAGTGTTCTGTCATCGTTCCATTTCATCACTCATATTGTTATCTATACTTAGGGACTTTTTTACCCTAAGTATAGGGGGAGTGATGTGTACTTCCTCTTTTATCTTCTTCCATCTTCACCTCTCTTTTCTTCTTTTCTTCTTTTCCTGTTCTATTTTCTTTTTCTACCGAAAAGGTGTCGCCACTTTTTGGCAGTCTTCTATATTTAGGATGTACTTTGTACTAGGTATGGGAGGGCGCTGAAGGATAAGGGTAATCCTCAAGTGCATCACAGAAGCGTGGTGATCGCATCTTATGCGATCGAAGTGGCTAGTCGCACTAGTCGCTAGGTGAAGCAGAATTTAAAAATTTTAAATCATGAGGTGAAACCACATGATCAGAAGAGCATTTCTTGGATCGTTTCATCAAACCACAAAGTATTAGAAATACCTCTTGAAGCGTGGTTGCGATCACTAGATCTCTAAAGCAAAAGATCCTCCTGACTCAAGTCCGTTCTACGAAGATGGCACATGCGGGCGCGATGATGAGACGCGTGCTTCCCGCAATCCTCAATGAAGATCCAAGCCTTGAATCTCCTGATTTCGTCCAACGAAATCCAACGTCTTCTTCTAGAACAAGAAGCCCCAAAGAAGATGGAGATCCACAAGCAATCGAAGCGACAACACAATGGCATAAATGCGATTGCTTTTCCCTCAAAAACACAAGGTGAATGGCCACCTTTAGAGAGAGAGGGAGATGGTGAGAATGAGATATGAGAGAGAGAGAGTAGACATGTGCAATATCCATATCTTACAAAGGGTAGGGTTGCCCTCTTTATATACTAGTTTGGGAATCCATGGATCACAATGCATGACATACGTAAGATCAATGGTTAGATTGATATGTGTATTTAATCAATGGCCATGATCATTGTTGTTCAAAAACAACAACATATTAATTTATATAAATTAAATATATGTTGCATTATCATCAACATAATTTAATTCAATAAAATAAATTATCACAAGATAATAGGATAATAATTAAAAGAGGAAAATTATCCACCTAAAAACATGGGGCGTTACCCATGAATCGGTCATGGGTGATGCCACCTCATTTCGTGGTTAGTTATCCACTTTTTATTTTATCTAATTATCTCTTAGTCATTTACAACAACTTTTATTGCAAAATTATCCACTAGATTAATTCCAAATTAATTAGTGAATATTTCAATCATGCTATTGAAAATATGTGAATCATATTCACAGCCCAAACTAAATTGTAAATTACATTTCCAATTAATTGCTTAATGTGAATCCAATGCACATTAACAATAAACAAATGCTATTTACAAAAGTGCTCTGTCTCTAATATATTATAAATCATATTTATAATATATTCACAGATATTATGGATAGCATTATCCACAATCTGCATTTCCTTGGTAATTAAATCCCATTGAATTATCTTGGATAATAATTCTCACAATAGCAATCCCATTCATATTCTTCCTGATAATTAAAAATCATTTAATTATCAACATCTTGTTGCTTGGATATAGAATTCATCGAAGGAATTATTCTTGAACTCTTTCAAGAATATTATGCTTTCTCCGCAGATACTTGGAGATAAGGACAGGGTGATTGTATTGTTCCATGTATGGTGACTTGGATGTTGAGATGTCATCTCAAATTCAGATGTCATGGACCTCCCACAGATGCTTGATTAAATCAAGACCGCAAATCTATTCTTCTCATAGCATATGAATCTCATACAGACCAATGTCCAACACTTGGACCAAGATCAGATTGCTTCTCTATTGAGAGGAGCCACTAAAATCCAAACCTGTTTCATCACCCCCTCGGAATGGAAGCGTCATGGTTATACAATCGTTTATGATCACATCACCCTCAGGTATTCCCAATACGTGTACATCCTGCATACTGGAAGACTTATGATCAACATGAAGATGTAGATCAATTTTACACTGTCTTCTTTAGGGTTTGATCACCAAGTTTTTCAATCTTGGTCATTGGGAATCGGTATCAATCATATGCTTTCCCAAATCATATATCATACATTCAAATTCTCGTCATGCTTCCAAAGCATGACGACCATGCATGGAATTTGATCGGTCCCAATACCTTATGAGTGAGCTCATGTCTTCCGGTTCATAAGTGAACATGTATGATCCCTTTAAGAGATCGTATTACTTATATGCCCTTACATGCATACCAGCGTGCCGGTGTATAGACCTTGGTTAGGTTATCAACCTATTGGTCTGCCAAATATACATACTCAGACATATAGTAACACATCTATCTCTGGTCAGAGGATGTGTGCCTGTGTTGTGACAGCATTCAACATAGGACTTAGGTTATCTCGATCTCGTTAAGTCAACTCTTCGACCTAACTAATATGACACCTCCAAATCACTATTCCCATGTAGAGGACCTGCATCAAGAGGTCGGTCAGATATCAACCTATGTGAGAAAGGATTGCCATCTCCTACTCTGGCTGGAGATCATCTCTTAATAATCATTTGACAGTGCTTGATGATTCCTCAATCTAACCCTTTAGATATTCATCCAAGCACTGGCCTCTATGATTCAATTATTGAATCAACAACTGTCCTATTATTAAGATGGCCATGGTACATAACCCTAATTGTACAGAGTGACCTATTATGCAAAATATTTATTCTTCATTTCAGATCAGGGAATGATATGTGCAATAACATATATTGCATAATGGCTCACCGCGGGCTCGCATGTCCGACAATCTCCCACGAACCCAAAGAGCCATTAATGAGCTAATCATTTAAACCCACACTCATGTGACAATCATAGGCTATTTTAGAAAATAGCTAGGTAAGCTGATCAGTCACTCTATTCCCACGAGACTACGCCAAGTCCTTTTACGGCACTTGCATATCCCCAGTAATAGTGCTCGCATCTAATGCGAATTTTGCATCTAATGCAACCAATACTCAATCTTATCAGTCGTAGTGTCCTTGACACTACAGCTCAAAAAATTATTATTATAACCAGTCTGTAATTTCTATTATCCTTATCAGAATACCCTTATTCTTGGAGATCTCTATCTCCTAAGGTATTCACAGTTAAGACCTTTTAGATCTCCATCTATTAAGTCTTAATTTCTTGAAGATAAGACTTAGAGATCACTATCTCTAAAGCCTTGTCATCTTTGAAGATATTGTTATTACTGCAATCAAGTGTTCTATCTCCATAGTAGGATTAGTAACAGCTTACTACTCCCACTGCATGGCAGACATCTGGCTTTTGTATACATCTAGCAGACTTTAAGCTTCTCGTAACTAATGCATATAAGGGCAACCAGTTTTAGCATTCACTTCCTCAACTCTTTGAGGTGCTATCCCTTTAGATAGGTCAATACCAAATCTTAAGGTAAGAAAGCATTTCTTGGAATGTCCAGAAAATGGAACATGTCTAAGGTGTACTACAAATGTGATAGTCCCAATACCCTCTTTTCTTTGCTTCTGAACACCTTCAGAACTAAGATCTAAGAGGCATCATTGAGATCATATCTCAAGATATGGAATAGCCAGATCATAAAACACTTATTATCATCCTTATATCATTCCAAATGATTTGGATATTATCTACATTCAACATGATGAATACAATGGCACTCCCACTAAGCTTCACATGGTACATCAAGATTCTATCTGAAATCATAACATTTATAATTTCATCAAATCTTGTGTTCCAACAACAAGAAGCTTATTTGAGTCTATAGATGGATTTCTTTAGCTTTCACACCTCACTTTCCCCAATCATGTAGCCCTGGAGCTACTTCATGTGAATATCCTCATACAGGTATTGTTAGAGGAATGCAATCTTGACTCACATCTTGAAGATGCAATAGTCAAGTTGTGTAGCTAAGGTTAGCAATACTCTGATGGTTTTAAGCATGGTTACCAAAGAGCAAGTCTCATTGCAAGCAATGTCTTCTCTTCCGGTGTGTAGCTCCGTGCCTTGAAGGTCTCTACCTTCTCATCAGGTTCCCTCTTTCTCTTGAAGATCCATTTACACCTTAATGGGTCTAACCCTTATAGGTGGATCCTCTAGGGTCCATATACAACACTTGTATATGAAGTCTACTTCATACTTTATTGCTAAAATCCATCTTTCCATGTCATGATCCTCAGGAGCTTCATCACATGAAGTCCGATCATTGTTAGACTTAACTGACACATGGAACACATCCTCAAACTCATTTAAAGAGGTATTACTGCTTCATCTTTAATTATCCCTTTTAGTTTCTGATTTCAGGAGCCTCATTATCTTATCAAGATCAAACGAGTTCCTACACTTAATTTTCATCTTGATTCTCAAGAGAGTCATCCTCTAAGAATCACATTCCCAGAGATGAGATCTTCTAAGAATCTCAGGGTTATAAAGTAGGTATCCAATATCATACTTTATTTTCCTAATGAAGTAGCACTCTCAAGTGTTAGATTACAGCTTACATGCAAGGAACCTTATTAAGGATATATATTGTAGTCTCTACTACACATATATACCTGGAAACTAAGGGATAATTATGCTAAAAATTCACTATTGATCAAATCATGTCACACATGATCCAATTGTATCTCCCTATAACTCCATTGAGTTTAGGTGTGTTAGGAGGATTGAGATAGAAATGATATTCATATCTTCATAAGGTATTCTTTGAATTCATCTAACAGGTACTTGCTACCTTGGTTAGATCAAATTCATTTAATCTTCCTTCTAACTTTGGTTCTAAACCAAAATTGTGAAATCTTTGAACATTTCAAAGGTTTCTCAGGTGAAGAGAAGAAATCTCATATCATACATAATCATCAATAGATATCACATATCCATAATGTATACTATGATACAGATGATCCACATACATCAATATATATGAGATCCCGAATACGTTGACATCTTTCACCTTTCCTAAAAAGAAGGGTGTATTGGACATTCTTCGAATACAATATTTACAAGTATGTAAGATTTGAAATTTTAGACATTCTAAAGTTTCATATCTTACTAGTCTATTGATCTCATCAGCAGACATATGTCCAAGACTTGATGCCAAATCATTGTCAAATGATCTTCATCCTCCTATTGATCTTATAAGGTTTTTAATTTTCAATATTAGAAATCTTAATGAACCATTCATTAATTTTCTAATTTTGTGGAGTCCTCTAGATGTTAGAATACTAGCCGAAATATATCCATCATAATTCTTTATGATAGTTCTATCTCAGAATTCATGTTTATTTCCAACAGATAGAATTAAAGGATGAGTGTATTATAATATCTAGGTCATAGAGACATTCTCTAAGACTAAGGGCTCTCCCACTGAGAATATAAAGTCCATCTATCCAACAGAGATTACTGCAACAATTACATCAATATCCATGCAGATGACTATTAAACCTTAAGATCAAATTTCTAATCTTCTAATATATACGTGCAACCAATTACAAATATCACTAGAAGATTGAGATATAATTATCAGACTTTATCTTATGAAATAAGTAAGTCAAAGTCAATGATTATATGTTGATTATTCTGATGCTCTATCCGAGTCCTTCACTAAGGATTTTAGAAAGACTTGATAGTCATACTATCAACACATCAACTTATTGCAGTATTGGCATTCATCCAACTATTTGGATGTCATATGGAAGTTACAGAAGTACAATCAACTCTTTGACTTTCCATCTCACATGGGTCCGATCCATGCTTCCATTGTGCTCTCTTCATCTATAAACAACCATTGTTCAAGACAAAGAATCTTTTATGTTGAATTCAAAAAATTTCAATACAAGAGTACTTCAACATTTATACATGCTTCATTAAATTCATACAAAATGATTATTATGAAACTTCATGAATGACTTGAGTATAGATAGTATAATGATGACACTCATCATATCTACATACATCTTAACTCTTAGAGACTTAGGTTCAGGTAGGTATTCAAACATTTTGAATACATCATCTCTTTCGAGCTACCAATCTGCATAATGCAGAGAACTATGTTATTCATGAGAAAATGTTTAGAGCACATATATATTCCAGAATATCTTCTTAGATTTTTGTAAGGATTAGTTGACAATTACGATCATCATCGACATGTCACTTCCAAAGTACACTCGATGAAAGATCAAGACTATAGAGACAAACAAACCCTAAGATGATGTCTTATTGTCTTATTTAATTGTCATTCCTCATTATGTTGAGGAAACTTGCACATTGCAACCACATACATTATGCGTCCAATTGCAAGTACAATATCTGGATAATGAGCCCAATCCATGATATTTTAATGGTTATTATTGAGTATAACATTGAGTGGCTTTAATGAAGGATTATCTGAAATAAGAAATTTGCATAACGGTATATATATTATATATATACATGTTTTAGTTTGATTTAGGAATTTTTATATCAAAGTTGTCTTGCCTTGTCAACAATGAAAGTTCAGACCCTTAATCACTTTCAGTGTAAGAGATATTCTTACCATTATATCTCTAGCAAGATCTGGGATCTCCTTTCCTATCTTCGTCACATCCCAATAATATGAGAACTTGGGACTCCGATAAAAAGAAGCGGGAACACATTCTGCCTTGCAAGTCCAACTTGCATCTCCCAATTCGGTCTTTAACACCTGGGCCCACCACCCCTAAGGCGATGTTGACCTGTTGTTAATTAAACCAACTGTCAACAGATTTAGAACTCGTTATGCGCAATCCAATATCGCCCCAATAATATGAGGACTCTATATTGTGGTCACTATGCATACGACCTTACTCTTTCGAGAAGCAAAGAGCACAATCCAGATGCGCTTGTATACAGGAGCTATCACTTCGGATAGGCGTCTCCTACATACAATCCTTGGCGACGGAACCCTTCGCCTTGACGGGAGACCATGGATGTCACTTATATGATCCTCCACCTCATATTTAAATTTTAATAATTAATTATCGTGAATCATATTCACATAATTAATTCTTCCAAGGGAAATACACATCTATTCATAGTAGAGTGCTTTTAATTGGATATAATCAATTTAATCACAGTAAAATAATTATCAATTCAATTATCAATCAACAAACTTGATTATTACTTGAATAGTAGGTATAATCTCAAAGTACGTACTATTCGAATTTTAATAATTAGAAAAATACACTTTGACTTCTCCGGCATTATCGAGTCCCTACCCACTGTCATGGTCAGTACTGACAGGAGTGGGACGAGCTACATCCAGTGCAACCCGCTACCCCAACGCTCCCCGACTAGACACCATATCCACCTCAGGAAAGGATAATGTCAGATAGATCATTATGTAGTTTGAGATGCTCATCGATTTTTCAACCGAAATTATACCATATAATATTCATCAAAACCATTTTGATAATATTATAAGGAGATTTGCTAAACAAATCCCCAGTCCTATTCAAGCAAGAGGGTTTTGCATGTAAAAGTTATCCTACAACTTTTGTAGGATAAACTAGGATTTTACATGAAAACAATATTTGTTGATGATTTCATATCTACCAATTGCGATCAAGGTCAACTATCTTATCATCTTGGTTAGTGAAATGTCATTCAATGAAATAATTATCTCTTTAAATATTTCAAAAATATTTATCACTGATTATTTCAGAAAGTTAGCAATTAATTTTCATCAACTTATTTGAATGACTATCACATGGTTCATGATCAAGTTTGTCAATTTTCAACAGCGACCCCTACTCACTAAAATCAACATATCTTGATCAATTTAAATCCAAATTACACAAAATCAGTTTCCTAAGATTTCTAATTTGATTTATGACAGAATACAAGTGATATTTCACGCATTTCTAGGCATATCAAAACGGTAATTAACTCATTAATCATGTTTAGATTCGCAGTTCCCGCAACAGTGAATACATGTTTATTCAAAGGGTCATATCTTGAGAAAATGAAATCCAAATTATATAAACTCAGATCCTATGGTTTTCTTATTTAATGAGGAACAAAATCCAATTGACTATTTTGTGTTTAAAAAAATTTAATCAGTGCCGAAAAAATCCAATGATACAGGGGTGCGAAAATTGCCATGCGACAAAAATTTCGCAACCCTTTCAAACCCAAGTCATCCTAGGTTTATGGATCGTATCCAAAACCTTTCCGACCTAAGGCTCTGATACCACTTGAAGGATACAGAGAATCCTAATGCTCATCACGGAAGCGTGGTGATCGCATCTTATGCGATCGGAGCGGCTAGTCGCACTAGTCGCTAGGTGCAGCGAAATTTAAAAATTTAAAATCATGAGATAAACCACATGATCACAAGAACATTTCTTGGATCGTTTCAACAAATCACAAAGTATTAGAAATACCTCTTGAAGCG
Organism: Ottelia alismoides; assembly: GCA_037367405.1. Lineage (NCBI taxonomy): Eukaryota > Viridiplantae > Streptophyta > Magnoliopsida > Alismatales > Hydrocharitaceae > Ottelia > Ottelia alismoides. Next base: position 120,688 of record JAZKJV010003626.1, on the reverse strand, counting down.
TGGTTTCAATCACTAGATCTCTAAAGCAAGAGATCCTCCTAACTCAAGTCCGATCTACGAAGATGGCACTTACGGGCGCGATGATGAGACGCGTGCTTCCCGCAATCCTCGATGAAGATCCAAGCCTTAAATCTCCTGATATCGTCCAATGAAATCTGATGTCTTCTTCTAGAACAAGAATCCCTAAATAATATGGAGATCCGCGAGCAATCGAAGCGATAGCACAACGGCGTAGAAGCGACTGCTTTTCCCTCAAAAATACAAGGTGAACGACCACCTTTAGAGAGAGAGATAGGGTGATGGCAAGAATGCGAGATGAGAGAGAGAGAGAGTAGATGTGTGCAATATCCATATCTTACAAAGGGCTAGGGGTGCCCTCTTTATATACTAGATTGGGAGTCCATGGATCACAATTCATGGCATACACAAGATCAATGGTTAGATTGACATGTATATTTAATCAATGGCCATGATCATTGTTGTTCAAAAACAACAACATATTAATTTATATTAAATTAAATATATGTTGCATTATTATTAACATAACTTAATTCAATAAAATCAATTATCACAAGATAATAGGATAATAATTAAAAGAGGATAATTATCCACCTAAAAACATGGGGCGTCACCCATGAATTGGTCATGGGTGATGCCACCTCATTTGGTGGTTAATTATCCACTTTTTATTTTATCTAATTATCTATTAATTATTTGCAAAAACTTTTATTGCAAAATTATCCACTAGATTAATTCCAAATTAATTAGTGAATATTTCAATCACACCAACTAAAATATGTGAATCATATTCACAACCCAAACTACTAAGTTACATTTGCACTTAATTGCTTAATGTGAATCCAATTCACATTAACAATTAACAAATGCTATTTACAAAGGTGCTCTCTCTCTCTAATATATTATAAATCATATTTATAATATATATAGAGATATTATGAATAGCACTATCCACAATCTGCATTTCCTTGATAATTAAATCCCATTTAATTATCTTGGATAATCATTTTCACAATATGAATCCCATTCAAATTATTCTTGATAATTAATTTCATTTAATTATCAACATCTTGTTGCTTGGATACATAATTCATCAAAGGAATTATTCTTGAACTCCTTCAAGAATAATGTGCATTCTCCACAGATACTTGGAGATAAGGACCGGGCGACTGTATTATTCCACGTATAGTGACTTGGATGTTGAGATCTCATCTCAAATCCAGATCTCACGGACCTCCCACAAATGCTTAATTAAATAAAGACCGCAAATCTAATCTTCTCATTGCATCTGAATCTCATTCAGACCAATGTCCAACACTTGGACCAAGATCAGATTGCTTCTCTACTGAGAGGAGCCACTAAAATCCAAACATGTTTCATTACTCCTTCAAAATGGAAGTGCCATGATACAATCGTTTATGATCACATCACCCTCAGGTATTCCCAATACCTGTACATCCTGCATACTGGAAGACCTATGATCAACCTGAAGATTTAGATCAATTTTAAATTGTCTTCTTCAAGGTTTGATCACCAAGTTTCTCAATCTTGGTCATTGGGAATCGGTATCGATCATATGGTTTCCCAAAACATATATCATACCTTCAAATTCTCATCATGCTTCCAAAGCACGACGACCATGCATGGAATTTGATCGGTCCCAATACCTAATGAGTGAACTCATGTCTTCCGATTCATAAGTGAACATGTATGATCCCTTTGAGAGATCGTATTACTCATATACCCTTACATGCACACCAGCGCGTCGGTGTATAGACCTTGGATAGGTCATCAACCTATTGATCTGCCAAATGTACACACTCAGACATATGGTAACACATCTGTCTCTGGTCAGAGGATGTGTGTCTATGCTGTGACAACATTCAACATAGGACTTAGGTTATCTCGATCTCGATAAGTCAACCCTTTGACCTAACTAATGTGACACCTCCGAATCACTATTCCCATGCAGAGGACCTGCTTCAAGAGGTTGGTCAGATATCAGCCTATGTGAGAAAGGATTTCCATCTCCTACTCATGTTGGAGATCATCTCTTAATAATCATTTGACGATGCTTGACGAGTCCTCAACCTAACCCTTTAAATATTCATCCAAGCACCAACCTCTATGATTCAATTATTGAATCAACAACTGTAAGATTATTAAGATGGTCATGGTACATAACCATAATTGTACAGAGGGACCTATTATGCCAATTATTTGTTCTTCATTTCAGATCAGGTAATGATATGTGCAATAACATTTATTGCATAATGGCTCGCCGTGGGCTCGCATGTCCGACACGCGCACACTAAATTCTTTCTTCGATCCTCTCCATTGTCTCCTCTTCTTGTCTATACTTGGGGATATCTTGCCCTAAGTATGGGGGAGACAGTCTGAGTACGATCTGTTCACTCCCACCCTTGACCCTCCCTGCTTTATATGCAATATGCTATACTTAGGATTATTTGATCCAAAGTATAGGGGAACGGTCAACTTCTCATTTGTTCATTCATTTGTTCATTCATTTATTCTTTAGACTTTCTTATACTCAGTACGAGTTATGTCTTATCTTTTCTCTTTGAACTTTAAGGACATAGCTCAAGCAAAGTAAAGGAGGGTTGTATATACTACGTATATACTTTATCCATAACGCATAATTTTGTATTTTTAATAATAAATATGGTTACAAATATTATTAAAATTCATTAAAACACTTAATAAAAAGATGTTAATTATTCTGTAAATTCTTTTTGCATATATTGATTAATAAATAAGGTTTAAATATTTTTATAGAATATTTGAAAAATAGTTTGAAAATCTTTTTGAAAAATCTTTTGAAAACTATTTGGAAAATGTTTTGTTAAATATTTTCAACCTTTGTAAAAAGATTTGGTTTGAAAATTTCATTTTCTTTGTGTGAAATAAAAACGTTTGAAAAATGATTTGCAAATGGTTTGAAAAATAGTTGCAAACTTATTTTGAAAAATCTATCTATATATGTACGGTTTGAAAAACCTTTTTAAAATGTGTGTAAATGTTTGTAAAGATTACTTGCAAAAAACATATTTTGGACTTTAGTTTTTTCAAAACTGTTTGTAAAATGATTTTGCAAATAGGTTTGAGTAATATATACAACACCTAAAATTTTGTTTAAATACATCTAAAAAAATGATCTTATCCCTTGTAAATTCTTAAAACCTAATTCTTGTAAGTATAAGATGCACCCCCATGTAAATATTTGTACTAAGTTTTTATCCAAATCTTATGTTTTCAAATTCACATTTGCAAAACTAAAAAATACCAAAAATATTTACAAAACCTTTTTGAAAAATACCAAAAAATGCATTTGCATCATCTTTTCAAAAATCCATAAAAAGTTCAAAACGTTGAAAATTGCATCGCAAAAATATTTTCCGATAGCATTAGCATTTTTCAGATTGAGTTTTATAATTGAACAAGTCTACATAAAATCCAAAGATTGGAGCTTGGTTGAACCTCAAATCTATCTAATTATAGAAACCTTATAGGAGCTGGAATTGGGGTACATCACGTCTAGTTGACTTAATTCTTTGAGAATTGTGAGACTTGATTTAATGGATTCTTGACTGCCAAAGTAGAGTATTTCGAAGCACATACATGGCTTTTATTGACAATGATCTAACTTAGACACCTGCACCTTTCACTTGTCTCAACTCAGTTTGAGTGGTGAGGGGATTGGATTTGCGATGTTAGACGATCACATGTGGAAACAGTTTTCCTCATCTATGGAGGGAAGTGTACCCCCAACCCACCCAGTAGCTTAGATTTCTATAGACAGGAGAGTGTGGGTTACAATAATGCTTCAAAAGAAGGATAGTCTACTGACTCAAGAGGAAAAACTCCTTATGTAAATGCTGTTGTAAATAATATTTCAAAAAAACAAAAAGTAGAAACTCCAAAAAAGTGGGCAGGCTTGATTGAAAAGAAAATGGTTGCTGGAGTGTATATATTTGTATAGTCAACAATCAAGCTTAATCTTCAAATTCAAATCATGTGAGCTTGCAGTTGGATGACTTGACTACACTAGTCTTGCAACCTAGGATAGGTACCTACACTGGCTACCATCCATTCTTCTCTTCACCCCCTCCTCTTGATCTGGTTGTCACTTGAACTTAGAAGGGAATACCTCACTCCTCGAGGAAGGAGTTGCTAAATTGGATAATTACTGGATTGTCATGCTGAGAAGTCAATCTCTTTGTCATTTCAAGTGGGGAGAGACACAGTCACACACACTATACAAGTCAGATTCATGGTCATAAGGGTGTGCAAATGAGTTGAAGTATTCTGGCATGGCTATCGAGGGGACTTTGGTAGAGTTTTAGGAATTTCGAAGGCTATTAGATTTCAAATCTGATTCCCCAATAAGGTTCCCCCCGAACTAAAATTCCAAAGGTCTGACTTAAGCTCCAAACTTTGATTTTGTGAAGACAAGTTTAAGAACTAAATTTAATCCACTATCTTTCTTTTTCTTTTCTTTTGTTTCTATTTTCTATATTTATTTCATAAGTATTTGCTAGGGACTAGTAAAGGCAAGTATAGGGAGGTGATGAATCTCCATTTCATTACCTTTATTCTATCATTTTGGCCTTAAAAACCCCAGTAAATGCATGAAAATATCTCTTATTTGCATAAATTAACATTCATCACTTTTACAAATTTTGTATAAAAGAAAGTTTTTAATGTCAAAATTTTAGTATAACGAAAAGAAAATAAAAAATAATAAAATATTGAAGATATTTTAGGATCCTCAACCTTGAGACCTAGGCATCTTGATGACTAGATTGATAAGGAATGACATATGGGAGATAAGGACCAATAATCCAATAAAATTACCTTTTATTAATTAATTCATCATGTATTTTTAGGAACTATTTTATTTTCCACCATTTGTACCTCAAATAAAGAAACTTTGAACATGAAAGTTGTAGATAATAAAAAATAGAAAATACAAAATTGATTTCATACGAAAATAATAAACATAGGAAAAGTTATACTCTGAATAAATTTCCAAAATCCCAACTTCCCACACTCATATCCCACAAATAAAAAGTTAAATTATATCAAAATCATCATTCATTGAATATAACTCTAAATAAGCTATTTAATGAAGGTGGTTTCATATGTTTTGGAGTTCAGATGTGAAAGTTATGTTTTGGACCCCAATTGTATAGTATACATGATTAAAATAATCATTATATTTATTCTTTATTATTTTTATAATTTTGTATTTTATAATTCTGTAAAAATTATTTAAAATATGCATACATATTAAAACTAAAATAAAACCATAAAGAAGTTACTAAAATAAAATAAAATACATAGATGAAATAACTATATCGATACATATATATTTACTTATTTAATTAAGTGTATATAATATAACAGAAAAATACAATAAAATATATTTAAGTATATAAAAATAAGTTATAATTATATAAAATAATAAACTTTAATAAAATCCAAAATAAAAATAAAAGACTTAAAAACATAGATGAATATACCTATATTTTAACCCTAAAAAGTTGCTCGTAATTATATACCTCTAAAAAATAAATAAAAATCATCATAAGGTAATACAGAAAATAATACACGTTTTTATTTTATATCCTAAAATTAATAAAATCATTTAATATTTTTATTGTTTTTTAAATAATTTTGTCTGGATTTTTCTGGTTGGTCCACATGGACCAACCAGACTTCTCTACATGTTGACCTCGGTCAACTCTCTGACTGAGGTCTCCAGGTTGTCAGACCTAGTTTTTCACCTCGCTTCTCGGATTTTTGGGCTCGCTCCTCGCACTATTTCGCGATGAGTCCTTCATGGCTTTTTCTCCTCGATAGACCCTCTTACACACCTCGTGTTTGTCTTGGGACCAGTCGTCCTCGAGCTACCTAGAGGACATCCTTTGACGTGGAATCACATCAAATACGCGAGTAACCTATATACAATATTGAAGAAGCATAAGATCATGACTTTCTATTGATCGAAGCCCATCCAGCTTGTGTTCTTCGTTAGTTCTTACAGGGCTATCCAGAACTATCGAGCTTTCCCCTATTCTTGGTGATGGGAGCACCATGTAGATTAGTGGATCGATATCTGATGTTCATTGACGCCTCTGTGTGGGTATTTTGATATCTCACCCATGCAATTTTTAGTACTTATTATTTGAACTAGCCCTCATCACTTGTGTATTTTATGAACCAGACCTCTAACCCTGTATTGTTTGCATTTGAGTCTAGTGTCCAGTCAGCTGACAAACTTGGTGTTAATTGCAACTAAGCACTTATAGGTTTGGTTATTTTTAGTTGATTGGAAAATTTTTAATATTACGTTGTACATTTCTTTGAAAATTATAGAGTGGTCCTCAAACTTTATTTTATTTACAAAAATGCCCCTACTAATAATATAGTTTCTTTTGTTGTCTCTATTTATCTTAAATAGCTACATTGCTTGAAAAATCCATAAAAATAGCTTAGACTCTTGATTGCACAAAATTTGGTGCCATTATTTTATTTTGTAATTTTCAGATTTTTTTCATATTTATCAAAAATCAACAATATCCTAAAATTTCCTTGTCTATAGTAGAAAATACATAAAATTATAAAAATGTTGTAAAAAACTCCCAAAAAATATATTTCTCTTATTTAAGTATATTTAAACTTTAGACTAAAAATCACTAAAAAGTATAAAGAAAACTCTTAACAATGGAAAAACCCAAAAAACCTTTATAAAAATATATAAAATTCCAAAAAAATTGTGTTTTCTATTTTATATTTTCCTTATATTATGTATATATATTAATTTGGAGAAATGATGATACTCTTTGTTATTTTTCACCTCCATTTTAATTTGGAGTATTTATTTAAAGCTTATTTAGGGTTTCTTCGACTTTAAAAATATATAAAATATCAAAAATACCTAAAAAATCACAAAAATAGTAGAAAACATATGAAAACCTAAAATAGTTTATTTATTGTATTTTTACTTTTAGTATTAATATTTATATCTATAATAGCCCATATTGGCTATATAGACTTATATTATTTCTTTTTTATAAAACGAAAAAAAATATAAAATATAAAATATAAAAGAAAATATAAAATCAAAAAAATCAAAAATAAAAATAGAAAATATTTATAATAAAAATAATTACAATAAAAAATATTTATAATAAAAAATAAAAGTACAAAAAATTGAAACAAAAAACCCACAAAAAGACATATAGACAACTATTTCACAATCACATTTGTGCATTTTTACCCAATCTATCTAGTTTGATCCATGTGTTTGACGCTCTATACTACATACACTATACACATATATTGTAAAGTTATAATAAATTTTAACTCCATATTTATTGTCATTGCTTGATTTATTAAATTGCGGGTTAATTGTTGTATGAATAGGGTTCTTACGGGTCACTACAGCAACTGTCTCTCTAAATTGTGTGAGACATATTTTAGACCCATGAAAAATGCTCTTTAATAATAGCACCCACTTCCACTCACCTAGATCCGACCAAGATTTGGATCTCATCTCTTCCTCCTCCACCCTACGTCGGAGAGCTCTGCCCGGCCACCTTACTCGCTCATTCTCGCTTCTGATGCTCCCCAGAGATTTGATATTTTATCTCTAGCCAACTACAAGAAACGAAGCAAAGAAACATAATTGCAAGGGATTTTGAGGTTCGACTAGGAGCTCCAGGTGACGAGCATCGCCAGCTCGCTTCCGGAGGTACCGACTATTTTACGGGGCTCTACAGCTGGAGGAAGACATCAGGAAGCTAGGGAGCACATCATCAATGTTAGAGAAGGCTCGGGAAGGTTTCTAGGGCTAATCGAAGTTCATTCAACATGTTCTTCATGAGTTCTTCCGGGAGCCTCCTTCGACGTCCGAGCTTCGTTTGTTCTTCCAAATGTATAGAAATCGTTGGATTGAGCAAATTAGTAGTGTCATAAGAGTCTCAGGGAAGTTTCTAGGGATAATCAAAGTTCATCTTTGCTAGCTTCTTTATGAGTTCTTCCAGGGGCCTCCTCCATCGTCCGATCTATTTTTGTTCTTACAGATGTACATAAATCGTTGGATTGAGCCCTCTAGTAGCCGTTAGATCATCTTGGATGACAATCTGGGTCATTCAAGCGTGAATCGATGATGAATCCCAATTCATCACTCTTTATTCCTTTATTTTAGCTAGAAACCTTGGCCAAATACCATGTAAATTTGTGTAAATATCATAAATTGACAAAATGCATGCATCTTGTAAATATTCATAATTAGCATGTTTTTGTGTCAAAATAAAGGAATAAAGAAATCCAAGAAAAAGAGGGAAATATTTAAAAGAAATATTGAGCGACCTAATCCCAAGGGAGGGCTCAGCACGGGCCTGACCGCAAATGAACCCAAGTAGAGATAAGGTCAATCATATGTATACAAAAACCCCATGAATATAAATAAATTTATTTTTCTCAAAATAAAAATAAAAAGTGTTTCTCATATTTTTTAAATATTTGTAAAAATCAATCTAAAATAAAAATGGAAAAATAAAAATAAATAAAAGTCTCTCTCACCAGTGTACATAAACCATGTATATACAATAAAATACCTATTTATTTTCTCCTTGTAAATAATTAATAAACCCAATAATTTTTTTTACACTCCATATTTTATGGTGTAAATAAATAAAATAAAAAATCTGAAAATCAAAACAAAAATAAAAATCATATCCCACCTTGTATATATACCATGTACATATGTATATAAACCTATTTATTTAACCCATGTAAATGCATCATAAAAATAAAATAAAAATACCTTATTATTCCAAATTTTATGTTGTAAATAAATAAAATATAAAATTGGAATAATTGAACAAAAATAAACAATTAAAAATAAAAACTAAAAATACATATATGTATATACCTATATATAATAATATATTATAAATACGTTATATATTTTTAAAAAATAAATAAATATCATTAAAAATAATTTTAAAATAATAAACATTTTTCATGTTTTGACTTTTTCGAAATAAAATCATTTAATAATTTTAATCGAATTTCCAAATATTTAATAAATGGTGAATTTTGATTGGTCCACGGGGGATTGTTCACCCCCGGTCAACTCTCCCCCCAGGACCACCCAGTGTGGATCTTGCGCCCCGACCCAATTTCTCAAAATTTTAGCAGCTTGATCCGATCACCATCTCCTGAAACCTCGGGCTCCGATCTTCCAGGATACATCCGCGATTCACGCTCGACTCTTTCCCTAGGGATCCGTGCACCACCGTGCTTCGCCCAACCCCTTCTTTGCTGGATCTTCACATGTATATAGGTCTCCTCTGCCGCACCTTTTCACTCATCTTTGGCTCCGCCCTTCTATCCCAGGACCTCCTCCTTCCTTCATAGAGTGACAGCTATCGAACGGAGGTGTCGCAGTGAGGAGGAGGTGTCTCCAGCCATTGATCCGGCGAGTCCATCGCTGTACGCCGCCGCGAGGTGTGCCAAGCCTCGGGACTCCGATGAACCATTGAGGCAAAGACCCCAGGTGCTCCACCAGCTTCAGCCTAGTCGACATCCTCCATCAGGTATCCTCGACTCCTTCTAGAATAGGCCAATTTCCGCTTTCCCCCTTTTTACGCCGCCGGGCTTCGCCGGCTGATTCACATCGACTCGATCACCCATTCACTCATCCGACTCGACCACGACGCTCATGAGACCTCTCCCCATGTTCTTTACCCATCCGATCAACTTGGTTCGCCCCGGAACCAAGAAGAGGACCTCCACCGCCGTCGCCTCGCCGGAGGTCTCCGCTCCGACTCATCTGACCACCCATTCCACCCCTAACTGGGTCAAGGAAATTTTCCCTCGACACAATAGTCTCTCTGTGTTGTCTCGCAGGTCGAGGGGGCCCATCTGAGGGTCTGAACTTTCAAGCAAGGAGGCTTAGCTCCTACGCCGTCGTCGGGCCGCTCCGGTGGTCCCAGGCTTCATCGGAGGAGTCTATCTGCTGCGGAAGAGTCCAAGCTTCAGGTTCCCTATCTCATCAGCTCCAGATGAGGTCCTCGACATATGCATTGGGCCGGCAAATCTCTCCAACGTCGATTTCTTAGAGGACCCTCGTTCACCGTCCGATCATCCCCTCCATGCGAGATTAGATCATAGCCGCTCGTCTGCGGAGATTTCCCAACCGTCGATCCATCTGATGGTTTGATCAGGACCATCCATCCAGCTGAAGAGTCACCAGCATCCCAAAGCCATCCGATCCTCCATGTGATGCGCCTTCAGCCATCGATCTGAATAACGAGAGTAATTTGCACTTAGGCCCTCTTCTGTTTTGATATTTCTAGTTAGTCCTGTAAATATTAAGTTCAGTTGTTTTTATTTCAGAATATTTGCGTGTTGGACCTCTATGTTTATGATATTTGCATTTTAGTCTATACATATGAGAGACACGTGCATCGACACGTGAGGTTTTGGACAATTTGCATGTTCGATCCAGTGATTCCTTTATGTTACTGATTGATCTTTTATAAATAGGAATTACATCCATACCCCCTCCGTGTCAGAACCACGTGCCTTGCACGTTTATTGTAGGCTTTCTGCATTCCAAGCCCTGAGCTTTATTTACTAGTTATTATTTGGTCCTGGAAATACTTTTCTTTGCATTTAGGACCCTGACTGCTGTGTGCCTTGATTTTATTAAATAAAATATCAAGTTAAATCCAAATTAGTGAAACTTGGACACGTGGCTCCTACCACTGCGTAAAAATTTCCCTAAATTTTGGGGACATTTTTTAGGCTTTTTGGTATTTTTAAAAATCAAAAACAGTGATTTTTGGTACTGTCTAAATTGAAAAATCAAAGAAAAATATAAAAATTTCTTTAAAAATTCCAAAAAAATTAGTGATAGTTAATTTTAGTGCTTTCTAGCTTCTGTCAAATTTTTGGCTTATTTGGATTTATAAAAACCTTAACAATTGTAAAACCATAAAAATGTTTTAGAAATTCTAAAAAATTCAATAAAAATAAAAAAATGCAAACTCTTTTTCTGTAGCTTAATTTTTGCATATACTTTTCATAAAAATTGCCTCCAGACTTTTACAGATCAATTTTATATTTTTAATTGATCTTTAAAGTCTGGTTGCATAGTGACCCTCATTTTTCCTCTTTCTTGATTTTTAGAAAATCCAATAAAAATTGAAAAATTCTAAAAAATTCACCAAAAACACTTCAAAATATTAAAAACACAAAAATAATTTCGTTTGAATTTTCTGTGTATTTTTAAAGTGCTTTAATAAATTTTTGTATTTGCTTGTTTCCCTTTTTCCTTATAAAATTAAAAACACAAAAACATTTAAAAATCATAAAATCCACCAAAAACATTTTCTTCCTTATTTTTCGACTCTGAATACTCTGTAGGCCGCAAGGCCATCCCGTGCTCCTTGAGTCCGATCCTGGTCGCTACACCAGGTTAATAAAAGTAGCGAGGACCGCTTCTTGATTTTGATTGATTTATCTCTGTTTGGTAGTTCCTTAGATTTTCTTGTTGAGTCCGACTTGCGAGAGATTGAGGTCGCAACGACCTGAGTTATTCATCTCCCTTAGTCGCTCGTTGGTTTTCTCGGCTCATCAATCGACATCATAGCACTAGGAGCTGACACGTGGAAAAGTGGGCGGCTAGCACGCCCTTTGGGGTAATTTGCATCTTTACCCCCAAAATTTGTAGCCTTTATATTTAGTTTTGCAATATTTTTAGGTTGATTAAAACTGTTATAACATTTATAAATAGGACCATAATGTTTATTGTAATTACATTTTGGTCCCTTGCTAGCGCATCTCACGTGGCCATCCACGTAAGGCATGCTTTTTGCAGGAAGTCCCTCGTGCCTTTATTTATTTCTATGTAATCTAAGAAGTTTGAACAACAGCTGTATAGTTTTGGTATATGTTGAGTAGCCTAGCAACTAGGGTTAAGTATCAAGACAAATCAATGGTCATTGTAACCCCAATCAGTAGGCAAACTCAACAAAAAAAATATAAAACACTCAATCAAATGAATGAAGCAATCAAAATGTAAGTGATATCGCAATTTATTTTTACCTGGTATAGTAACAATGGTCGAAAATAAGGAGCACGAGAAAACTTACGAAGCAGTCAAATATCATAAATGGAAAACATATTTTTGGTGGTTTTTAATTTTACAAATTTTTATATTTTATGGAAGAAGTAAAATCAACGAACAAGAGAATAAAGCAACACACAAGTCTTTTTAGATTTTCTTTATTGCTAAAAACATTCAGAAAAAAAAATATAAAAATGGTTTTAGGTTTTTAGTGCTATAAAATGTTTTTGGTAATTTTCTGGAGATTTAAAAATGTTATTTTTATTTTATAAAAATCAAACAGTGGATAAAACTACAAGTAGTGCACAACCAGGACTAAATTACAATTTAAAATTGCTTAAAATACCCTAAAGTCCTAGAAAACAATTTTATGATAAAATAGATGTGAAAAGCTACAAATAGGAATTGAAATGATTTTATTGTTTTTCTTTAATTTTATATGATTTTTATAAGTTTTCAGGTATTTTGCAATTTTTAGGGTTTTATAAGCAATTTTTAAACAAAATTTCTACTGAAGATCAAACATACTAAAGCACACAAAAAGAATCTTTTGTAGATATTTTAGGACAATTTTCAAATATTTATGTATTTTCAAAAAATAGACAGGTCACTTTTTAGAGGTTTTTTATTTTTGAAAATAATAAATGCAACAAAATTAATCCACAAAAATTACAGTAATTACTACGTGTTAACAGGAGTCAACAGTAGTTTTAAGAAATTTTAGGGACTAATTTGATATTTATTTAATTAAACAAGAGACATACAGTTCACAGGATCCTACGTGCATTTAAGATAAAGCTTCGGGCCAAATAATAACTCACAAGTATAGGGCCTTAAATGTAAAAAGGTACAATCAATCATGTACGCAACACATGAACCATGCTCATATGGGTATAAATGCAAATATCAAAACCTATCATTCAATCTATAACATCGTAAAAGTTCAGCCAAGAGAAAGCAAATAACCCAAAGGGTCACGTGTATGTCCACGTGCTATACACAAAGAGAGACTAACATGCAAATATTTGAAAATACGAGGTCCAAACTCTAAAACATCTATACTACAACTTTTATTTACTGGACTGAATAACCAAGCATAAAAGTACGAGGGTAAAAGAGAAATATACCCTTCTCAATCTCAAGTGGGGCACATGGGGATACGTGGTGGGCTTGGGCACATGCGCTAGCACACGGGCCTGATCTCCTGGCGCTGCAGATATGATGGCCATAGAATGTCGGGGACGTGTGGTCGGATGGTATCAGATCTAACGATGGAAAAGACGATGCGGTCGGATGGCTGAGATCTGATCTTGCAGAGAGAGCTAATCCAACAGTAGAGAGGAGGTCTGCAAGAGCTCCTCCTAGGTGGACTTCGATCTAGCAAAAGGGGCGATCCACTGACCTGATGGAAGGTCTTAAGGGTCCGGCAATGTCGTAAGATATTCCCTCATACATTGGTCTGCTCCGATGGTGATGGCGACAGTCAGATGGGCATGGCAATGGAAGGGGACCTAGAGCAGCTTAGCCTGAGCAACTGGAGGGCCAAATGGGGTCTATTGCGCGAGCCAGAGCCTGCAAAGGATACACTGTAAAGAGGCGGAACTTTGGCAAGGTTTATTAAGCCCAAAACAAGAAAGCAGGGTTGAACAAAGCTTTGGGTTTCCGGTGAGGATGGGAGTCATACTACGAGGGAAATGGGTTGTTTGTCGAGGAGTCCATCTTTGCGGAAAATGTGGGGTGATGGGGCTCCAGCTACATAGTCGAAGCTCAGATGCGGGTGGGGGAGCAAGATAGGAAGAGTCGACTGAATAGTAAATAACGAAGGTTAAAGTGGATAACTGAAGGTTGGAACATGTTCCTGAGCTTCAGGTGAAGGTGGATGTTGGGGTGATGGCATCGACCACGCTGCGACAGGATGGGAGGCTACACGCAGCGGAGGAGTCTAGCCACGTCGATCTACGAGCCACCATGTGACTCCCTGAGAGTCCTAAGTCGGTCCTCTGATGGTTGTCACTTCAACAGGGCTAGGGAAGAAATGAGGTGCGAGGGATGAGAAGGATTTATACGCCAAGTGAGGGCCAGAAAGATCGATACGGAGCTCGGAACCCTAAGGAGATCTGGATCATCCTAGGGATCCGTAAGGATCACGTAGGTCTGAGGAATCAGGGGTCCAAGAATCGATGAGAGTGGATATCAGAGTCTGGCTGGGTAATTGGGAGAAAAGGCTCTAGCAAAGAGGTTTCGACCCAACCTGAGCTAGGAGGGGGCGTTGACTGGAGTCAACGAACTCTATTGGACCAATCAGAAAATTCGATTGAATAAAATAATTTAAATTTCAATAAAAAATAGCAAATAAATTTAAAACAAAAAGTGTATAAAATAAAAAATGTTTATTATTTTTCAAACTATTTTGCTACGATTTTTAACTATTTTTATGAAAAATAGATCAATGTATATACATATATAGTATTATATATAGGTATAGTATACCTATGTATTGTGTACAAGTATTTTTATTATTTTATTAGTATGCAAGTACCCTTAATTTATATTTTATTTATTTACAACATATTTTTAGGAGTATAAATTGATTTTATTTTAGTTTTATAAATTATTTAAGGATGTATAATAAATAGAGGGTGTAATATATACCTATGTGTTTAGTGCATTGAATGGAGAACTTTATTTTTATTTAATTTTTCTTATTTTTACTTTATATTATATTATTTTTAGAAATATATATACGAGAATAATATAATTTTATTTTGTTAAAAAATAAAGATATATAGATAAAGGTAATATATACAATACCTAGTGAGTCCTATCTCTCTCTATTTTTTTTATTTTGCTATCAGGTCAAAGCTTGATCTTCTCTTAGGGTTTGGGTCACTCCATATTTTTTCTAAATACATCATTCTTTTTCTTCTCCTTTTATTATTTTATTTTTGTAAAAAATGCATGCTAAATATGCAATATTAACTCAGGCATGCAATTTGTTAAGTTATTGTATTTGCAGGGATTTACATGATATTTTGCCAAGAAAAAGAGCTAAAATAAAAGAATAAAGAGTGAGAATCAGAGATTCATCACCCCCTATACTTTATCTTTGCTAGTCCCTTAGCAAACATTTATTTGGAAAAAGGTGAAAAGAGAAAGAAAATTAAAAGAATCAAGGTTGATTATTAAACTTATCTTCATTAAATTGAAGTATGAGCTCAGTCAGACCTTTGGATTATTAGTTTTTCGGAACCTTATTGGGAAATAGATTCAAAACTCAACAACATCTATGTTCCATCATTTTATGGTCAAGACTTCTCAATAACCTAGATCAGAACAAGTCTACATACACAAACTCTAATGACTATGCATCTTTCCTTTTACTGTGTAAGTAATATGTAGCTCCCCGCCTCAGAAATGACAAAGAAGCAGCCTTCCTCAGTAAGGTAACTTTAACTCCTCGAACTAGTAGCTCTTTTCTCGAGGAGTGGGGTATTCCCTTCTAAGTTCGAGTGCAACCGGCACAATAAGAGGGGGAAAGAAGAGAATGGACCGTGGACAGTGTAGCCACGTATCCCCGGGAGCCTAACCAGTGTAGCTAAGTATCCCACGGTAAGCTTCATGAGATGAGCAGGTGTAACACATAAGCTTCGCTTTATTCGACTATATACACTCTGGCAGGCATTATATTTTCAATCTGGCCTCTTTACTGTTTTGGAGTTTTTTCTTGATTTTGCATATTTTTTATGTGCATATGTACAATATATCTACATGGTGCATCATATAATAAGGGCTTTTTCTTCTTGAGCCAGTAGACTACCCCTCTTTTGAAGCATTATTGCAACCCACAACTCCTGTCTTTAGACCTCAGCACCACTAGACCAAGTTGAGGTGCACATCCCTCCCTAAAGGAAGACGAGAGGTTTCTGCCTGCTCACCACCTCATCCGTGTGGAGCTATGTGCAAAGTGTTGGTCCAAGTAAAGCCATTATGTCTGAGACTCACGCGTGCATTATTAAGTGTTCTACTTAGGCTCATCAAGATGACATGTGAACATAGCCTAGTGGAGTCAAAGAATTAAGTCACTAATGTATCTGAAAAGTCTTAACCCAAAATCCTATGTGGTTCCCCTGAGAGTTAGGTGGATTAAGGTCTTAACCAAGCTCCATTTTTTAATTTAATTCCAGACCAGTTCAAATGTCAACTATGATTCAGAAGAATATACAAGTAAATGTACAAAAACTCTTTCTATGTAATTTTCAAATCATGCAAAAAATTTAAAAATGTTTGAATGCACTAGAGAGATGAGAGTTTTGCAAACTATTTACAAACATTTGCACACAAAATTTTTCAAACTTTATTTCTCAAACATTTTCAAAAATTTTGTATTATATACATATTTTTGATACAAAATTATTTAAAAGCATTTTACAATCAAAACATTTTTCCAAACATTTGTACAAAAATAGTTTTTAGAAATAGGCTATGTATGTGCAAGAAAGAATTTTATATGCAAGAAAAAATTGAAAATTTTGTAATTTTTAGCTTGTGGTTTTTAGCCATTTTATATATTAACACACTCGCTCAAAGTACGAGTTATGGCTAAAGTATATATATAATATATACGACACCCCCCTATACTTAGCTCGAATGATGTCCTCAGAGTGATTAGAGGTCGATGAAGAAGACATAACTCGTGTTTAGTATTGGGACATGAAAAGAAAGGCTATACTACAATGAAGAATAAAAGAATGTAATTAATGGAAGTCGGTGATCCCCTCATAATTAGGAACAAGTAATCCTACGTATAGAAGTCTGTACATAAGGGGAAAATCGAGGGCTAGAATGTATAGGGTCTACCTCTACTATACTTAGGATAAAATATCCCTAAGTGTAGGCTGCAAAACAGAGGTAAAAAGAATAAAAAGAATATGCAAACTTCTGACACCCCCTATACTTAGGGTAAAGTACACCCTAAGTATTATCATAATCACAAGATGGAGATGGGGTAGTAGACAAAAGAATGTATGATATGGACAACTGGATCTAGATACAGTTGCAGGAGAGAAGTAATAATTAGGCATGAGATGCAAATGATGTGAGTCAAAGACCACATCTCATGCAAAATGAACAGGGGAAATGTCAATGATCAACGGATCATGATCTAGAATGGCTTCATGCACTGACCATTAACTCGAAAGGTGGAATTAGATGACATCTCAGATATATTAATGTTTCCATTGTTGTGTACCTTTGGAACCAAGTATGGTCCTTTCCACTTGCTCTGCAACTTTCCTTAAATATTCTCAACCTAGCATCAAATAACCATACTCTCTGGTTCAGCTCAAATTGCTTATGACTGATATGAGAGACATCTCATATCTTCACTCTTTCCTTATATTGTAGGCTACTCGAAAAGGTTGTATCTATAAGCTCCTCCAGAGCTGCCAACTCTACCTTCCTATGATCTCCTATACTCTCCGGATCCAACAATAACTTAGTGACTGCCCATAGTGATTTGCGCTTTATCTCCACAGGTAAATGGCATGGCTTGCCATAAACGAGATGAAAGGGATTTGTATAAAAGGTGCCTTGAAGAAGGTCCGATAGACCCACAAGATCGAGTACAAAAGTTGTGACCAATCCTTTTGGTCTGGGCGAGCGACCTTCTGCAGTATAGTCTTGATATCCATGTTCGATACTTTAGCTAGACCATTGGTTTGAGGGTGTCATGGAGTGGCTACTCGGTGGTCAATGTTGAACTCGTTAGCAAGGTCCTTTACCTTGTTGTTGATAAAATGAGACCCCCGTTTGATATCAAAACTCTAGGAACTCGAACTGTGAAATGATATTTTTCCTCAAAAATCGGTAAACGGTCTTAGCATCTGCGGTTCGGGCGGGGATAGCCTCAATCCAATGACTCACATAATCCACAACAAGCAGAATGTACTCGAATCCCTAACTCTTAGGGAATGGAACCATGAAATCAATTCCCCATACATCAGAAACCTCACATAAGTGAATGGGATGCATCGACATCATGTCATGTCGTCCACAAGTGCTCATCCTCTGACAGTCAGTACACCTCTGCACGAATTCATCAGAATCCTTGAAGAGGTTAGGCAATCATAGGTCGGATTGGAGCACTTTCTGTGTTATCCTCCTCCCAGAATGATGTCCTCCTTCCTCAAGCTTGTGGCAGTATGTGAGGATGCTACGGTGATCCTCCTAAGGAATGCGTTGATGCTAGATGCTATCCCGTCCTTCATGATAAAGGATGGGATCCTCCTAATGGTACGACTTGGACTACGCAAGGAAAGACTTAAGTTGTTGTCTGGGCCAACCATGTAGAACATTCTTGGCGACAAGATAGTTTACAATGTCGGCATACCATGGACGCGAGGCGATAGAAAGGATCGCCTCATTTGGGAAGGTATCTGTAACAGGTGCGATATGCTCTGAATCCTCGAGGTTCTCTAACCGGGAGAGGTGATCTGCCACGACTTTTTAACTCCAGGCTTACCCTTATTCTCAATATTAAACTCCTGGAGAAGAAGGATCCAGCTGGTCAATATCTCTTCGGCATCCTTCATTGCCATGAGGTACCTGATGGCGGTGTGATTGGTAAAACTTGTCACTATAGATCCAAGAATATAAGATCTGAATTTGTCCAAGGAAAAAACTACGGCTAGCATCTCCTTCTCTATGATAGTGTAGTTCTACTGGGTAGCATCTAAGGTACAGCTAGCTTAGTGAATGGCATAAGGCAATCCATCCCTCCTCTGTCCTAGCACAACCCCTATGGCAAAATTAGAAGCATCCATCATGATCTCGAATGGAAGAGAGCAATCAGGCGACTGAAGGACAGGAGCCTCAACAACTAATCCCTTGAGAGTCTCGAATGATGCTAGACACTTATCATCTGCAATGTGTTGGACATGTGAGCCCATGGCGAGCCATTATGCAATAAATGTTATTGCGAATATCATTCCCTGATCTGAAATGAAGAATAAATAATTTGCATAATAGATCCCTCTGTACAATTAGGGTTATGTACCATGGCTATCTTAATGATCAAACAGCTGTTGATTCAATAATTGAATCATAGAGGCTGGTGCTTGGATGAATATCTAAAGAGTTAGATTGATGACTCATCAAGCACCGTCAAATGATTGTTAAGATGTGATCTCCAGCCTGAGTAGGAGATGGCAATCCTTTCTCACATAGGCTGATATCTGACCGACCTCTTGATGCAGGTCCTCTGCATAGGAATAGAGATTCGGAGGTGTCAGATTAGTTAGGTCAAAGAGTTGACTTAACGAGATCGAGATAACCAAAGTCCTATGTTGAATGCTGTCACGGCATAGGCACGCATCCTCTGACCGGAGACAGATGTATTGCTATATGTCTGAGTATGTACATTTGGCAGACCAATAGGTTGATGACCTAACCAAGGTCTATACACCGGTGAGCTGGTGTGCATATAAGGGCATATGAGTAATACGATCTCTCAAAGGGATCATACAGGTTCACTACTGAACCGGAAGACATGATCTCACTCATGAGATATTGGGAAGAATCAAATTCCGTGCACGGTCGTCTCGCTTTGGAAGCTTGACTGAATTTGTAGGTTTGATATATACTTTTGAAAAGTATATGATCAAGACCTAGGTATGATATATGCTTTTGGAAAGTATATGATCGATACCAAATCCCAATGATCAAATGAGAAACTTGATGATCAAACCCTGAAGAAGACAGTGTAAAATAGATCTCGATCTTCGGGTTGACCATGGGTCTTCCAGTATGCAGGATGTACAGGTATTGGGAATACCTGAGGGTGATGTGATCATAAACGATTGTATATCCATGACGCTTCCATTCCGAGGGAGTGATGAAACAGGTCTGGATTTTAGTGACTCCTTTCAGTAGAGAAGCAATCCGATCTTAGTCCAAGTGTTGGACATTGATCTGAATGAGATTCAGATTCAATGAGAAGATTGGATTTGTGGTCTTGATTTAATCAAGCATCTGTGGGAGGTTCGTAAGATCTGGATTTGAGATAATATCTCAATATCCAAGTCACTATACGTGGAACAATACAATCGCCCTGTCCTTATCTCCAAGTATCCGCGGAGAAAGCACATTATTCTTGAAAGGGTTCAAGAATAATTCATTTGATGAAATGTATATCCAAGCAAGGACTTGATGATTAAATGAGATTTAATTATCAAGCATAATATGAATATGATTCATATTATTATCCAAGATAATTAAAAGGGATTTAATTATCATGGATTAGAGAATGTGGATAATACTATCCATGATATATGTGTATTATAAATATGATTTATAATACATATATATTGAAGGGAGAAATTTATGTAAATATCATTTGTTAATTAATAATGTGGATTGGATTCACATTAATTAATTAATTGGAAATGTAATTTACAAATTAGTTTGGGTTGTGAATGTGATTCACATATCTTCGATGGCATGATTGAAATATTCACAAATTAATTTGGAATTAATTTGGTGGATATTATTGCAATAATAGTTATTGCAATTTATTAAGAAATAATAAGATAAAATAAAAGGAGACAAAATACCCCCCTATAATTTAGGGTGGTTTGTTGCCTCCCTTTTTGTTATCACATTATCTCTTAATTAGTTAAATTAAATTATGTTGATAATGTTGCAACATATTTTAATTTAAATTAATGTTGTTGGTTTTAACCAACAACAATCATAGCCATTGATTTTACATGGACCAAGCCTGGCCGTTGGATCCGTGTGTCCCATGGATTGAGATCCATTGGATCCTAAACTAATATAAAAGGAGGGCTAGGGTAGCTTTCCAAGGTACATCATTAAGAGTTGTACAAGGTGATAACTCTCTCTCTCTCTCTCTTTCTCATTCTCGCCCTCTCTCTCTTTCTCTTCTCCATTAAGTGGTCGTCCACTTTGTGTTAAGAAAGGAGAGACTCTCGGCTTCTTCTTCGACGACTCGTGGATCTCCATCTTCTTTGGAGTTTCTTACTCTAAAGGAAGACGACGGATTTCGTTTGACGAAATCGGGAGAGCCATTGCTTGGATCTTCATCGAGGATTGCGGGAAGGAATGTGACTCATCATCGCGCCCGCAAGTGCGTTCTTCGTGGATCGGACTTAAGATAGGAGGATCTCTACTTTGGGATCTCACGATCACAACCATGCTTTAAGAGGTATTCCTTGTACTTTGTGGTTTGATGAAACGATCCGAGAAGTGTTCTCGTGATCATGTGGTTCCATCTTTAGTTTTAAAAATTTTAATTTCCGCTGCATCTAGCGACTAGTACGACTAGTTGCTCCGATTGCATACGATGCGATCGACACGCGTCCGTGATGCGCTTAAGGATACTCAATATCCTTCAAGTGGTATCAGAGCCATAGGTCGAATAAGGTTTTGGATATGATCCATATACCTTAGACGATTTGGTTCTTGAAAGGGTTGCGAAATTTTACTGCATTTCATTTTTTCGCACCTCTGTAAAATTGAATTTTTCGGCTCTGTTTAAAATGTTTAAACACGAAATTTTCAATTGGATTGTGTTCCCCATTAAACAAGGAAACCATAGGACTTGAGTTTACTAAATTTGGACTTCATTTGCTCAAGATATGGCTTTTTGAATATGACTATATTCACTGTTGCGGGAACTGCGGATTTGAACGTAATTAATGAGATAATTACGGTTTCAAT
Organism: Ottelia alismoides; assembly: GCA_037367405.1. NCBI lineage: Eukaryota > Viridiplantae > Streptophyta > Magnoliopsida > Alismatales > Hydrocharitaceae > Ottelia > Ottelia alismoides. The sequence continues at coordinate 98,766 of JAZKJV010003626.1, read as the reverse complement.
CCGCCTTGAAATGCGTGAATTATCACTTGGGTTCTTTAATAAATCAAATAGGCAATCTTTGGAAACTGAGTTTGCATTTTTTGGATTTAAATTAATCAAGATAAGTTAATTTTAGTTATTGGGGGTCACTGCTGGAAATTAACAATTTCTTGATCTTGAACCTTGTGATATGTCATTCAATTATCATGATGAAAATTAATTGTTAATTTTCTGGAATAATTAGTGATAAATATTTGTGAAATATTTAAAGAAATAATTATTTCATTGAATGACATTTGCCTAAACCACAATGATAAGATATTAGATCTTGATCATTGATTCATCAACAAACATTGCTTTCATGAAAACCATAGTTAATCCTACAATTGTTGTAGGACAACTTTTACATGAAAAACCCTTTTGCTTGAATAGGATTGGGGTTTTGTCTAGCAAATCTCCTTATAATAAAAAATGTTTTGATTTATATTTATGGTATAATTTCGGTTGAAAAACCGATGAACATCTCAAAGTACATGATGGTCTATCTGGTATTATCCTTTCCCGAGGCGGATGTGGTGCCTAGTCGGAGAGCATTGGGGTCGCGGGTTGCAACGTATGTGGTCCGTCCCACTCTCGTCGGTACTGGCCATGACAGCGGGTAGGGACTGTATAATACCAGAGACAGACAATGTGTATTTTTCTAATTATTAAAATTCGAATAATACGTATTTTGAGATAATACCTACTATTCAAGTAAAAGACATGTTTGTTGATTGATGATTGGATTAATGATTAATTTAATATGATTAAATTAATTATATTCAATAAACACTCTATTTTGAATAGATGTGTATTTCCCTTGGAAGAATTAATTATGTGAATATGATTCACGATAATTAATTAAAATTTGAATATGAGGTGGAGGATCACATAAGTGACATCCATGGTCTCCCGTCAAGGCAAAGGATTTCGTCGCCAGTTGTTGTGTATAGGAGACGCCTGTCCGAAGTGACAGATCCTGTACATGATTTAATTGGATCGGGTTCTTTGCTTCTCGAAAGAGTAAGGCCGTATACGTAGTGACCCCAATATCAGGTCCTCATATTATTGGGGCGATATTGGATTGCGTATAGCGAGTATTAAGCCTGTTGACGGTTGGTTCAATTAATGACGGGTCAACATTGCCTTAGGGGTGGTGGGCCCGGGTGTTAAAGACCGAATTGGGAAATGCAAGTTGGACTTGCAAGGCGGAATGTGTTCCCGCTTCTTTTTATCTGAGTTGTAGGTTCTCATATTATTGGGATGCAAGAAAGATAGGAAAGGAGATCCCAGATCTTGCTAGAGATATAATGGTAAGAATATCTCTTACATTGAAAGTAATTAAGGGAATGAACTTTCAGTGTTGACAAGGCAAGACAACTTTGATATAAAAATTCCTAAATCAAAGTAAAATATGTATATAATATATATACCCTTATGCAAATTTCTTATTTCAGATAATCCTTCATTAAACCCACTCAATGTTATACTCAATAATAACCAGTAAAATATCATGGATTGACTCTTGATCCAGATACTGTACTTGCAATTGGACACATAATGTATGTGGTTGCAATGTGCAAGTTTCCTCAACATAATGAGGAATGACAATTAAATAAGACAATAAGACATCACCTTAGGGTTTGTATGTCTCTATAGTCTTGACCTTTCATCGAGTGTACTTTGGAAGTGACATGTCGATGATGATCGTAATTGTCGAATAATCCTTATAAAATAAAAGAAGATATTTTGGCATACAAATGTGCTCTAGACATTTAATCATGAATGACATGGTTCTCTGCATTATGCAGAATGATGGCTCGAAAGAGATGATGTATTCAAAATGTTTGAATACCTACCTGAACCTAAGTCTCTAAGAGTTAAGATGTATGAAGATGTGATGAGTGTCATCATTCTATTATCTATACTCTAGTCATTCATGAAGCTTTATGATATTCATATTGTATGAATTTAATGAAGCATGTATAAATGTTGAAATGCTCTTACATTGAATTCTTTTGAATTTAACATAAGAGATCCTTAGTCTTAAGCAATGGTTGTTTATAGATTAAGAGAGTGCAGTGGAAGCATGGGTCGGACCCGAGTAAGAAGGAAAGTCAAAGAGTTGACCTACTTCTGTGACTTCCATATGACATCCAAAGAGTTGGATGAATGCCAATACTGCAATAAGTTGATGTGTTGATAGTATGACTATCAAATCTGTCTAAAATCCTTAGTGAAGGACTCAGATAGAGCATCAGAATAATCTACATATAATCATTGACTCTGACTTTCTTATTTCATAAGATAACATCTGACAATTGTATCCCAATCTTCTAATGACATTTGCAATTGGTTGCATATATATATATATATATATATATTAGAAGATTAGAAATTTGATCTTAAGGTTTAGTAGTCATCTACATGGATATTACTGTAATTGTTGCAGCAATCTCTATTGGATAGATTGACTTCATATTCTCAGTGGGAGAGCCCTTAGTCTTAGAGAATGTCTCTATGACCTAGATATTAGAATACCCACATTGTTTGTTTCTAAATGTTGGAAATAAACATGAATTCTGAGATAGAACTATCATAAAGAGTTATGATGGAAATATTTCAGATAGTAATCTAGCATCTAGTGGACTCCACAAAATTAGAAAATTAATGAATGGTTCATTAAGATTTCTAATACTGAAAATCAAACCTTATAAGATCAATAGGAGGATGAAGATCATTTGACAATGATCTGGCATCAAGTCTTGGACATATGTCTGTTGATTTGATCAATAGACTAGTAAGATATGAAACTTTAGAATGTCTAAAATTTCAAATCTTACATACTTGTGAATATTGTATTCAAAGTAAAATGTCCAATACACCCTTCTCTGGGAATGGTGTTAGATGTCGAGGTATTCAAGATCTCATACATATTGATGTATGTAGATCATCTATATCATAGTAAACATTATGGATATGTGATATCTATTGATGATTATGTATGAGATGGGATTTCTTCTCTTCACCTGAGAAACCTTTGAAATGTTCAAAGATTTCATAATTTTGGTTTAGAATCAAAATTTGAAGAAAGATGAAATGAATTTGATCTAACCTAGGTAGCTTGTACCTATTAGATAAAATTCAAAGAATACCTTATGGAGATATGAATATCATTTCTATCTCACTCCTCCTGATAAACCTGAACTCAATAGAGTTGTAGGGAGATACAATTGGATCATGTGTGACATGATTTGATTAATGATAAATTTTAGCATAATTATCCCTTAGTTTCGAGGTATATATGTGTAGTAGAGACTACAATATATACCCTTAATAAGGTTCCATGGATGTAAGCTGGAATCTAGCACTTGAGAGTGCTACTTCATTAGGAAAATAAAGTATGGAATTGAATACCTACTTTATGACCTTGAGATTCTTAAAAGATCTCATCTCTAAGAATGTGATTCTTAGAGGATGACTCTCTTAAGAATCATGATGAAAATGAAGTGTAGGAACTCATTTAATCTTGAGAAGATAATGAGGCTCCTGAAATCGGAAACTAAAAGGACAATTAAAGATGAAACATTAATACCTCTTCAAATGAGTTTGAGGATGTATTCCATGTGTCAGCCAAGTCTGACAATGACCGGACTTCATGTGATGAAGCTCCTAAGGATCATGACATGGAATGATGGATATTAGCAATAAAGTCTAAAGTAGACTTCACATACAAGTGTTGTATATGGACCCTCGAGGATCCACCTATAAGGGTTAGACCCGTTAAGGTGTAAATGGATCTTCAAGAAGAGAGGGAACCTGATGAGAAGGTGGAGACCTTCAAAGCTCGGTTCGTAGCCATAAGCTACACATCGGAAGAGAAGACATTGCTTGCGATGAGACTTGCTCTTCGGTAACCATGCTTAAACTCATCAGAATATTGCTAACCTTAGCTACACAACTTGACTATTGCATCTTCAGGATGTAATTCAAGATTGCATTCCTCTTAAGAATACCTCTCTGAGGATATTCACATGAAGTAGCCCCAGGGCTTCATGATCGGGGAAAGTAAGATGTGAAAGCTAAAGAAATCCATCTATGGACTCAAATAAGCTTCTTGTTGTTGGAACATAAGATTTGATGAAATTATAAATGTTATGATTTCAAATAGAATCTTGATGAACCATGTGAAGCTTAGTGGGAGTGCCATTGTGTTCATCGTGCTAAATGTAGATAATATCCTAATCATTTGTAATGATATAAAGATGATAATAAGTGTTTTATAGACTGGCTATTCCATACCTTGAGATATGATCTCAAGAATACCTCTTAGATCTTAGTTCTGAAGTTGTTCAGAATCAAAGAAAAGAGGGTATTGGGACTGTCACATTTGTAGTACACCTTGGACATATTCCATTCTTGAAAATTCCAAGAAAGGCTTCCATCCCTTGAGATTTGGTACTGACCTATCAAAAGGGATAGCACCTCAATGAGTTGAGGAAGTGAATGCTAAAACTGTTGCACTTGTGCATCAGTTACGAGAAGCTAAGTGTATGCTTGATGTGTACAAAAGCCAGATATCTGCCATGCAGTGGGAGTAGTAAACTGTTACTAATCCTTCTATAGAGATAGAACACTTGATTGCAGTAATAACAATATCTTCAAGAAATTAAGATTTTTAGATGGAAATGTAAAAGGTCTTAACTGCGAATACCGTAGGAGATAGTGATCTCCAGGAATAAGGGTATTCTGATAAGGATTATGAAAATACTGGTTATAATAGTTATTGAGTAATAGTGTCAAGGACACTATAACTGCTTTGACTAGATTGAGTATAGGTTGCATTAGATGCAACATTCGTATTGGATGCGAGCACTGTTACCTAGGGATATGCAAGTGTCGTAAAAGGACTTGGCATAGTCTTTTGGGAACAGAGTGACTGATCAGCTTACCTAGCTATTTCTAAATGGCCTATGATTGTCACATGAGTGTGAGTTTAAATGATTAGCCCATTAATGGCTCTTTGGGCTAGTGGGAGATTGTTGGACATGTGAGCCCACGGCGAGCCATTATGCAATAAATGTTATTGCGAATATCATTCCCTGATCTGAAATGAAGAATAAATAATTTGCATAATAGGTCCCTCTGTACAATTAGGGTTATGTACCATGGCTATCTTAATGATCAAACAGCTGTTGATTCAATAATTGAATCATAGAGGCTGGTGCTTGGATGAATATCTAAAGAGTTAGATTGAGGACTCATCAAGCATTGTCAAATGATTGTTAAGATGTGATCTCCAGCCTGAGTAGGAGATGGCAATCCTTTCTCACATAGGCTGATATCTGACTGACCTCTTGATGCAGGTCCTCTGCATAGGAATAGAGATTCGGAGGTGTCAGATTAGTTAGGTCAAAGAGTTGACTTAACGAGATCGAGATAACCAAAGTCCTATGTTGAATGCTGTCACAGCATAGGCACGCATCCTCTGACCGGAGACAGATGTATTGCTATATGTCTGAGTATGTACATTTGGCAGACCAATAGGTTGATGACCTAACCAAGGTCTATACACCGGCGAGCTGGTGTGCATATAAGGGCATATGAGTAATACGATCTCTCAAAGGGATCATACAGGTTCACTACTGAACCGGAAGACATGAGCTCACTCATGAGATATTGGGAAGAATCAAATTCCGTGCACGGTCGTCTCGCTTTGGAAGCTTGACTGAATTTGTAGGTTTGATATATACTTTTGGAAAGTATATGATCAAGACCTAGGTATGATATATGCTTTTGGAAAGTATATGATCGATACCAAATCCCAATGATCAAATGAGAAACTTGGTGATCAAACCTTGAAGAAGACAGTATAAAATAGATCTCGATCTTCGGGTTGACCATGGGTCTTCCAGTATGCAGGATGTACAGGTATTGGGAATACCTGAGGGTGATGTGATAAAAAACGATTGTATATCCATGACGCTTCCATTCCGAGGGAGTGATGAAACAAGTCTGGATTTTAGTGACTCATTTCAGTAGAGAAGCAATCCGATCTTAGTCCAAGTGTTGGACATTGATCTGAATGAGATTCAGATTCAATGAGAAGATTGGATTTGTGGTCTTGATTTAATCAAGCATCTGTGGGAGGTTCGTAAGATCTGGATTTGAGATAATATCTCAATATCCAAGTCACTATACGTGGAACAATACAATCGCCCTGTCCTTATCTCCAAGTATCTGCGGAGAAAGCATATTATTCTTGAAAGGGTTGAAGAATAATTCATTTGATGAAATGTATATCCAAGCAAGGACTTGATGATTGAATGAGATTTAATTATCAAGCATAATATGAATATGATTCATATTATTATCCAAGATAATTAAAAGGGATTTAATTATCATGGATTAGAGAATGTGGATAATACTATCCATGATATATGTGTATTATAAATATGATTTATAATACATATATATTGAAGAGAGAAAATTTATGTAAATATCATTTGTTAATTAATAATGTGGATTGGATTCACATTAATTAATTAATTGGAAATGTAATTTACAAATTAGTTTGGGTTGTGAATGTGATTCACATATCTTCGATGGCATGATTGAAATATTCACAAATTAATTTGGAATTAATTTGGTGGATATTATTGCAATAATAGTTATTGCAATTTATTAAGAAATAATAAGATAAAATAAAAGGAGACAAAATACCCCCCTATAATTTAGGGTGGTTTGTTGCCTCCCTTTTTGTTATCACATTATCTCTTAATTAGTTAAATTAAATTATGTTGATAATGTTGCAACATATTTTAATTTAAATTAATGTTGTTGGTTTTAACCAACAACAATCATAGCCATTGATTTTACATGGACCAAGCCTGGCCGTTGGATCCGTGTGTCCCATGGATTGAGATCCATTGGATCCTAAACTAATATAAAAGGAGGGCTAGGGTAGCCTTCCAAGGTACATCATTAAGAGTTGTACAAGGTGACAACTCTCTCTCTCTCTCTCTCTCTTTCTCATTCTCGCCCTCTCTCTCTTTCTCTTCTCCATTAAGTGGCCGTCCACTTTGTGTTTAGAAAGGAGAGACTCTCGGCTTCTTCTTCGACGACTCGTGGATCTCCATCTTCTTTGGAGTTTCTTACTCTAAAGGAAGACGACGGATTTCGTTTGACGAAATCGGGAGAGCCATCGCTTGGATCTTCATCGAGGATTGCGGGAAGGAACGTGACTCATCATCGCGCCCGCAAGTGCGTTCTTCGTGGATCGGACTTAAGATAGGAGGATCTCTACTTTGGGATCTCGCGATCACAACCACGCTTCAAGAGGTATTCCTTGTACTTTGTGGTTTGATGAAACGATCCGAGAAGTGATCTCGTGATCATGTGGTTTCATCTTTAGTTTTAAAAATTTTAATTTCCGCTGCATCTAGCGACTAGTACGACTAGTTGCTCCGATTGCATACGATGCGATCGACACGCTTCCGTGATGCGCTTAAGGATACTCAATATCCTTCACAATGAACTCGATGTTTTTCACAGTAAATCAGTAAGCGATCAGGCAATCCGATTGAAATCTTGAATGAATCGTCGGTAGAAACCGACATGCCCCAGAAAAGACCACAACTACTACAAATTGGATGGTGGATTGAGTTTCCTCATGATATCCACCGTAGTCGGATCGACTTCCATGCCCTTCTTGGAGATGATATAGCCAAGTACTGTCCGCTAAGTCACCATGAATTGACTCTACTCCCAAGATAATACAAGATGGACCTCAATAAAACGCTGAAGTACACAATCTAAGCAGTCAAGACAAGCATCAACCCATTGTCGTAGACTGAGAAATCATCTATGAAGGTCTCTAAGCAATCACCCACCATGTCTGAGAAGATGGACAACATGGACCTTTGGAATGTAGCCAAGGAATTACATAGGCCAAAGGGCATCGTTTGAAAGCATATGTCTCAAACAGATAGGTGAATGTCGTTTTCTCCTGGTCTTTGGGAGTTATGGCAACCTGATTATAGCAGGAGTACCCATAAAGAAATAAGTAATGACTCTTCCCAGCTAGCCTACTGATAATATGATCAATAAATGGCCGTGGGAAATAATCCTTCATGCTGACCTGATTCAATCGTCTGTAGTCCATACAAACCCTCTGAGAAGTGGGTACCCGGGTAGCGATCTCCTCGTCAGACTCACTAACAATTGTAGTGATGCCCGTCTTCTTGGGCACCACATGTAATGGACTAACTAACTTGGTATCAGAGATGGGGTAGATAAAATCGGTGCTCCACCATTTTGATATCTCTTTCATGACCACTTATCAAAGATTTGGGTTCAACCATTGCTGGAACTTGACGGTCGCGTATCTACCCTTGTTAATTTAATCAAATTAATGATCAAAATTAATGTCTTGTTATTCGTTGTAGTCAGACAAATACGGATTGATCAAAAACCACTTTAAATTAATGTTGAGTTAAACACGAGCGGTAAATTTATTTTACTTGGGCAAGCCCAAGGTCGAACTCAGGGAGACAGCTATCTCCTTAGGTATATTTTAAGCAAATTTTAGAGGCCGGATTTTCAGGAGATGTTTTTGGTATTTCTCAACAATTTTTGTGCAATTTAAAAGAAAGACAATTTAATGCAATATTAGGCCAGTTTACAAGTTAAATCAGAAATATAGTCAAATTAAGTTAAAAAATTATGAAACTTGGCCAGAATGTGAAATGCAATGAAATTAAGCTATACTAATTTTTTGGATTTTTATGATACTTTATGAATTTACTGTGAATTAAATATGAATGGAAGGTGATTTTTACAAAATTAATTTTAATAAATACCAAAACACCTTATTTCTAGATATAAAAATTATCCTAGATAGATCTAAGTATGATGAACCCGGGAAATTGATAAACCTAAAATTCTATGTGAATTGGACCTATTAATAATTAATTAAGGAAATCAAAATTTAATTTATTCAGGCATTCGGATGCATGCAAATGTGTTGATTTTTGGGCACAATGTAAACTAAATTATCCTAAGTCAAATGTGAATTTTTGATGATTTTTGGAGCAACAAATAATTTAATACAAATTAAAAGGCATCAAATGGGTAAAATATGGAAAATTTCACAAATTTAATTATAATAAAATCCACTGATGTCACAAAAATTAAACAAGTGTCTACAAAAGAGGACAAGTTAAGTTACCCAATGCAATTTTTATAACTTAAAAATGATGCTAAATGAGTACCTAAATATGCGTGAAAAGATAGGGACCAATTTACAAATATAGAAAATGAATTACTAAAATCTAAACATGATGTCAGTGACTTAAATGCAATTACCAATAATGGGGGGACATGTATGCAAAATGCCCACAAATACGTGCGCCTCACGTGGTGCTCCTGGTAAGGACTTAAATGTAATTTTCAAAACCTCTAGGGGCCTCAATACAAAATGCCCAGACCGCACGTGAGAAACACGTGTGATCCCAGGCTCGGGAGACTTCGGAGGCTAGGAGGTCGGCTCGGAGGCGCTACAGGCTCGGACGTGGCTCGGGCTAGCTTCGAGGCTTTGAGGAGGAGACGTGGACGATCGAGGGTCGTTAAATCAGGATGAATCCAACGGCCTCTAGATCTCAGGGAAGAGGTGACATGGCGTGATGCGGAGCGTGGGATCCTCCTGATCCGATGGTGGCAGGTTGATGGCTATGTGGCTCGCTCAGAACCGTCCGATCAAGGTGATCGGACGGCTACTGTGATTTGTGCTCAGACGGTCCGCCGCCACCTATGGCAGAGGTGGCTGTGCTCCGGCGAAGCCCTCCTGGCTCTGTCTCCTCCTCCTGTCGTCAGTGAAGGCCGCTGGAGACTCCTAAGTAGCCGGGAAGGGTCTTTGAGGCATGGCGGAGCGTCTGGGGGTCTTAATTGAGGTTGGGGCGGTCTGGAGGCCGACGACGATGAAGCTCGAGGATGCTCCAGCGAAGCTTCCGGCCAATCAAAAAGAGTGTACCTGCAGGGTTATCTCGAATAGCCGAAGCGTGCAGAGTGTTCGTGGGGTGAAGGAAAGTCCGGAGGGAGGCCTGGAGTGGTGTGAAGAAGTGCGGTGGTACTGCTCCTCAAAGGTGGCGGAGCTCTTGTCGGAGTGGAGTGCGATGCGTAGTCGGAGCAAATGGAAGGGTGCGCGAATATACCAGCTCCGAGGTGGAGATTGGAGGATGGTTAGGTGGTCATGAAGATGAGCAGAGGAAGCGAATAAAATTCGAGAAAAAAAATGAAGAAAAAAGGATAAGAAGATCGGAGAGGAGATGGAGGTTACTACCAGGGAATGGAGGCTCGAGGTAGAGTCTCTAGTCGTCACTCAAAGGCTAGTAGGTGTCCTGAGCTCATGCAGCTCACGGGAGGGGCTGCGGCACGGCGGGGATGGACGTGGATCTCTTCAGAGAAATACAGCCGTCGTCGCTCATTGTCTCTTCGAATTGCTGTCACCGAAAGGAAGGTAGGAGCTAGGGGTTTCTCTCTGTAATGGCGAATAGGGTCGACGGTCGACGGAGATGGTGTATTTATAGATCGAAGGTCATGGCGTAGGTGACGAAGTGACAGAGTTGGTGGAGGTCGTGGAGCGATGTGGGCGCTATTCATGGAGTTTGTGTAGGTCGGCGAGGATGAGGTGAAGGATATGGAGAAATCCTCAAGCGCATCACGGAAGCGTGATCGTCGTGTCGGATACGACAAAGAACGACTAGTCGTGCTAGTTGTTCGGTGTAGTAGAATTTAAAAAAAAATTATTCGATGAAACCACATGATCTGAGAACAATTCTCAAATCGTTTCATCTATAACCACAACAAGTATTATGCAATACCTCTTGAAGCATGGTTGATCAAGTCTCTACAAAAAGAGACCTCCTATCTCAAGTCCGATCATCGGAGTAACGACTTGCGAGCGTGGAGTTGAATCGTGGTGTCCTCGCAATCCAAGATGATCCAAGCACGGTTGCTCCTGATCTCGTCGCATGAGATCAAACGTCTCCTTCGTGAGTGAAGCACTCTAAGTAGAAGAAGAACCGCAGAGCGTCGAAGCGGCAGCACGATGGCGCGGGCGTCGACGATTCTCTCCACCAAGGTGGACGGCCACCAAGAAGAGAGGGAGAGAGAGGGTTGTCGAGTATGAGAAAGAGAGAGAGGGAGAGAATGCTCCAATATATTGCAAGTTAAGAGAGAGCATGGTATGCCTCTCTATTTATAGCGTTTTGAGATCCATGGATCTCAATCCATGGGACACATAAAATCAATGGGTGAGATTGATTTGTGTCAATCCAATGGCTAAGATTGTTGTTGTTAAAAACAACAAATTTAGGTTAAAATATATTTGAAAAAATCAAATATAATTTAGTCCTAAATCAACCCAACAAATAAGGAGAGAAGATAATGGAGATTTCATCTCCATGTGCCTTCCAAAGTGGACGGCCACACCTTCCTTATAGGAATGATGTGCCGCCCATGGAGATTGCATGGAGATTGCAATCTCATGGAAATCCATGAGATTGCATATCTCCTTGAAATCTCTCTTATTTATTTGCAAAAAAATTACTGGGTTTTATTCTTGAAAAATAATTCACAATTATCTTTGAGAATATTGCATTCTTGCCATGGAAAAATTGTGAATCATATTCACAACCCAAAACAACATATAATTCATATTGTTAATTAATTACACATAGTGTATCCAATACACATAATAATTAATCAACACATATAAATTATAATCAGCTCTCTCTAATACATTATAAATCACATTTATAATATATTATGAATAATTGGACATTTCTATCCACATTATTCTTATCCATAATAATTAAATCACATGTAATTATATTGGATAATCTCTCATACTTCTTGATAATTAAATCAAATTTAATTATCAACTTCTCTTTGCTTAGATCTTATGGAATTGTTCTTAAACCATTTAAGAACAATGTCATTACTCCTCGGATACTTGGAGATAAGGACAGGACGATTGTATTGTTCCACGTATAGTGACTTGGATATTGAGATCACATCTCAAATCCAGATCCCATGGACCTCTCATAGATGCTTGACTAAGTCAAGACCGTAAACCTAATCTTCTCATTGTATCTGAATCTCATTCAGATCAATGTCCAGTATATGGACTAAGATTAGGTCACTTCTCTAATGAGAGGATTCACTAAAATCCAGACCTGTTTCATTACTCCCTCAGAGTGGAAGCGTCATGGTTATACAATCGTTTATGATCAAATCACCCTTCAGGTATTCCCAATACCTACACATCCTGCATACTGGAAGACTTATGATCATTATGAAGATATAGATCATTTTTACACTGTCATCTTCATAGTCTGATCATCAAGTTTCTCAATCTTGGTCGTTAGGATATGGTATAGATCATATGCTTTCACAAAGCATATATATTACCTTCAAATTCATATTACACTTCTAAAGCATGATGACCGTGCATGGAATTTGGTCAATCCCAAAACCTCATGAGTGAGCTCATGTCTCCCGGTTCACAAGTGAACCTGTATGATCCCTTTGAGAGATCATATTACTCATATGCCCTTACATGCACACCAGCTCGCCGGTATATAGACCTTGGTTAGGTCATCAACCTATTGGTCTGCAAAATGTACATACTCAGACATATAGCAATATATTTGTCTCTGGATAGAGGATGTTTTGCCTGTGACGTGATAGTATTCATCATAGGTCTTTGGTTATCTCGATCTCGTTAAGTCAATTCATTGACTCAACTAATCTGATACCTCCGAATCAATATTCCCATGCAGAGGATCTGCATCAAGAGGTCGATCAGATATCAGTCTAATGAGATGGGATTGCCATCTCCCACTCAGACTGGAGATCACTACTTGTCAATCATTGATGATGCATGATGAGTCCTCTATCTAACTCCTTAGATATTCATCAAGCATCAGCCTCTATGATTCAATCAATGAATCATCAGCTGTATGATTATCAAGTTGGCCATTGTACATAACCCTAATTGTACATAGGGACCTTATAGTGCATTCATTCATTCAATATCAGAAAGGGAGTGAAACATAACCAATAACGTTTTATTGATAAATCATTTATTACAATAACATTTATTGTAGGAATGGTTCGCCTCGGGCTCACATTGCTAACAATCTCCCACTAGCCCTCAGAACCATTCAGGTACAATCCTTAAACCCATACTCATTACATGCTGGTCGAAAACCTTCTGTGTCAGAGGTTTGGTAAGAGGATCAGCAACGTTATCGGCAGAGGCCACCTTGGTGATGATGATGTCACCACGCTTTTGAATCATCGAATGATGTGGTATTTCCTTTCCACGTGCTTGCTCTTCTGATGCCATCTGGGTTCCTTCGCCTGGGAAATGGCTCCCGTGTTATCACAGAGTAGCGGGATGGGAGTATCATAGGAAACTACGCCAAGCTCCTAAACGAACTTGCGTAACCACCCCGCCTCCTTTGCAGCATCCGATGCGGCAATGTATTCGGCTTCTGTTGTTGAATCTGTTGTAGTGTCCTGCTTCTTGCTTCTCCAGCTCACAGCACCACCATTCAACAGGAACACAAACCCTGATGTCGACTTTCGATCATCAATATCCGATTGGAAGTCAGAATCTGTATATCCCAAGACTTGGAGATCACCATCTCCGTAGACCAAGATGTAATCTTGCGTCCGTCTTAGATATTTGAATATGTTCTTCACTGCATTCCAGTGTTGTTCTCCATAGAAGGATTGGTAACGACTTACCACTCCCATTGCATGGCAGATATCTGGCCTAGTGCACATCATAGCATACATTAAGCTTCCTACAGCTGATGCATAAGGGCATCCAGCCATGGCTTTCTTTTCCTCAACAGTTTAAGGAGCCATCCCTTTAGATAGGTGGATACCATGTCTTAAGGGCAGGAATCCTTTCTTGGAACTATCCATACGGAATCGTTCAAGAATCTTCTTAATGTATCCATGTTGTGACAATCCCATTATCCTCTTCTCCCGATTTCTGAACAACTTCAGACCCAAGATATAAGAGGCTTCTCCAAGATCTTTCATCTCAAAGGTATGGGACAGCCAAATCTTCACACTGGTCATCATCCCTATATCATTCCCAATGATAAGGATGTCATCTACATAAAGCACGATGAACACAATAACGCTCCCACTAAGCTTCTTGTATACACAAGGTTCATCAGGATTCTGCACAAAATCATAACTCTTTATGGTTTCGTCAAATCTGATGTTCCAACTACGAGAAGCTTGCTTGAGCCCATAGATGGATTTCTTTAGCTTGCATACTTTACCATCCTCAGTCATGAAGCCCTGGGGCTGCTCCATGTAGATATCCTCCTCGAGTTATCCATTGAGGAAAGCCGTCTTGACGTCCATCTGCCAGATGTCGTAGTCAAGATATGCAGCTCTAGCTAGTAATGCCCTGATGGATTTAAGCATAGCCACAGGAGAGAATGTCTCATCGTAGTCGATGCCTTCTCTCTGTGTGTAGCCCTTGGCTACGAGCTGTGCTTTGAAAGTCTCTACTTTCCCATCAGGTCCCCTCTTTCTCTTGAAGATCCATTTGCACCCAATGGGTTTTACCCCTTTAGGTGGATCCTCGAGGGTCCATACACCATTCTTATGCATGGAGTCAATTTCTGACTTCATTGCTAGCATCCATCTATCCATGTCATGATCTGCGAGTGCTTCATCAAATGAAGTAGGATCATTGTCAATTTATCTTGACACATGGAATCCATACCTTTCAGGTGGTGCAACCACCCTCGAACTTCTTCGAAGAGGTATGGGTGTTTCATCTTTATTTACTTCTTCAGTTTCTTGTGTAGGGAGCTCAGAATCCTCAGGTGATTCAATGAGTTCCTCTACTTCATTTTTATCTTGACCTTTAAGGAAATCATCCTCCAAAAATTTCACATCTCTGGAGACAAAAACCTTTTGGGTCTCAGGGTCATAGAGCTGGTATCCAATACCATATCTAACATACCCAATGAAGTAACACTCACGAGTGCGAGATTCTAGCTTACTTGCGTCCACGTTCTTCGCATGGACCAAGCAACCCCAAACCCTCAAGTGATTTACACTAGGTTTGGTTCCATACCATAACTCATGAGGAGTCTTAGGTACATATTTGCTAGGAATCTTATTCAGGATATATATTGCAGTCTCTACTGCATATCCCCAGAAACTAAGTGGCAAATGTGCTTTACTCATCATTGAACGGACCATATCCATGATGGTCCTGTTGCGTCTTTCAGCAACACCATTAAGTTGGGGAGTTCCAGGAGTAGTGAGATTGGAGATAATTCCATTCTCTTTGAGGTATTCCTTGAATTCATCAGAGAGGTACTCGCCACCTCGATCAAATCGAATTCGTTTAATCTTCCTATCGGTTTGGTTCTCAACCAAAGCCTTGAACTCTTTGAACTTTTCAAAGGTTTCAGATTTATGACGTAATAGGAAGACAAACCCGTATCGCGAATGGTCATCAATAAATGTCAAATAATATCGATATCCATTTCGAGTCGCGGTACTGAAGGGACCACATACATCGGTATGTATTAGGTCAATAATACCTTCGCATCTTGTAACCTTGTTACGGAAAGGCATCCTAGTCATTTTACCACGAATACAATGTTCACAGGTAGGTAAAGATTGAACCTGTAGAAAATCTAAAGGTCCATCCTTTATCTATCTATTGATTCTATCAACAGATAAATGACCAAGCCTTTGATGCCAAATCATGTTTGAATGATTTTCATTATTCCTGTATCTTTTAGGGTTTTTATTAGTGGTTGTAACATTCATGACATGTTCATTAATGCACAATTCATAGAGTCCTCCAGAAGTCAAAATACCATCTGCAATATATTTATCATAATGATTTATGACTAATTTATTACAGAACATGAATGAATATCCACTTCTAACTAGCTTAGATACAGATATTAAGTTCCTCCTGACTTCAGGTACATAAAGACACTCTTTAAGTACTATGACTCTACCACTAGATAATCATAGCCAACAAGTCCCGACGACAACTGCTGCAACACTTGCATCAGATCCCATCTGGATGACTATCTCCCCTTCTTCAAGTTTTCTAGTTTCCTGAAACAAATGCAACAAATTTCATACATGAACAGAAGCACCAGAATCAACAACCCAACTTCCTTCTCGTCCTACGAGAAAGCTGGTTTCAATGATAAAAGTAGATTTCATACCTGCTGGGGCTTTACCTTTGTCGATCGACTTCAGGTAATCCGGGCAATTATGCCTCCAGTGCCCCAGCTTTTTGCAGTGGTGACAGACGTCGGTTTTCTTCGACGCCATTAAAGTGGATGCATTGGAAGAAGAGCCAACACTTTGTCCATTCTTCTATCTCTTCTGGGCTGGGCCCTTCCAAGAACCTTGCTTCCGACCGCGCTTCCCTCTGACCTGTGCAACCATTGCACTGCCAGCGGGACCATCCTTCTTCATCACGTCTTCTGCAGACTTTAATGCAGCAAGGAGAGCAGCACTTGTCAATTCCAGCTTATTCATGTGGAATGACACCACAATGTTATTGAAAGATTTGGGCAACGACAGCAGAATGAAGTCAGCTTGCATGTATGCATCCATCGTTGCTCCAAGAGTCTCCAGCTCTGACAAGTATCCAAACATTTTGAGTACATGTTCATGGACCGAAGTCCCTACCTGCATCTTGCAGCGAATGAGGTCTTTCATAACATTGTACCGCTGGGTGCGGTTAATGTCATCAAACATATCTTTTAGGTTCTGCATGATCTCCTGGCAAGTATGAAGGATATTGGGTATCCTCAAGCGCATCACGGAAGCGTGTCGATCGCATCGTATGCAATCAGAGCAACTAGTCGTACTAGATGCTAGACGCAGCGGAAATTAAAATTTTAACTTTAAAGATGAAACCATATGATCACGAGAACACTTCTCGGATCGTTTCATCAAACCACAAAGTATAAGGAATACCTCTTGAAGCGTGGTTGTGATCGTGAGATCCCAAAGTAGAGATCCTCCTGTCTTAAGTCTGATCCACGAAGAACACACTTGCAGGCGTGATGATGAGTCACGTTCCTTCCCGCAATCCTCGATGAAGATCCAAGCGATGGCTCTTCCGATTTCGTCAAACGAAATCCGTCGTCTTCTTTTAGAGTAAGCAACTCCAACGAAGAAAGAGATCGTCAAGTCGTCGAAGAAGAAGCCGAGAGTCTCTCCTTTCTCAACACAAGATGGACGGCCATCTTTTGGAGGAGAGAAAGAGAGAGGGCGAGAATATGAGAGAGAGAGAGAGAGTTGTAACCTTGTACAACTCTTAATCATGTACCTTGGAAGGCTACCCTAGCCCTCCTTTTATATTAGTTTAGGATCCAATGGATCTCAATCCATGGGACACATGGATCCAACGACTAGGCTTGGTCCATGTAAAATCAATGGCTATAATTGTTGTTGGTTAAAACCAACAACATTAATTTAAATTAAAATATGTTGCAACATTATCAACATAATTTAATTTAACTAATTAAGAGATAATATGACAACAAAAATGGAGTCAACCAACCACCCTAAATTATAGGGGGTTATTTTGTCTCCTTTTATTTTATCTTATTATTTCTTAATAAATTGCAATAACTATTATTGCAATAATATCCACCAAATTAATTCCAAATTAATTTGTGAATATTTCAATCATGTCATTGATCATTATGTGAATCATATTCACAACCCAAACTAATTTTTAAATTGCATTTCCAATTAATTAATAAATGTGAATCCAATCCACACTATTAATTAACAAATGCTATTTACATAGATTCTCTCTCTTCAATATATGTATTATAAATCATATTTATAATACACATATATCATGGATATTATTATCCACATTCTCTAATCCTTGATAATTAAATCCCATTTAATTATCTTAGATAATAATTCTCACAATATGAATCATATTCATATTAAGCTTGATAATTAAATCTCATTTAATCATCAAGTTCTTCTTGCTTGGATATGGAATTCATCAAATGAATTATTCTTGAACTCGTTCAAGAATAATGTGCTTTCTCCGCAGATACTTGGAGATAAGGACAGGGCGATTGTATTATTCCACGTATAGTGACTTGGATGTTGAGATTTCATCTCAAATCCAGATCTTACAAACCTCTCATAGATGCTTGATCAAATCAAGGCCGCAAGTCTAATCTTCTCATTATATTTGAATCTCATTCAGACCAATGTCCAACACTTGGACTAAGATCAGATTGTTTCTCTACTGAAAGGAGTCACTAAAATCCAGACCTGTTTCATCACTCCCTCAGAATGGAAGCGTCATGGATATACAATCATTTATGATCACATCACCATCAGGTATTCCCAATACCTGTACATCCTGCATACTGGAAGACCCATGGTCAACCCGAAGATCAAGATCAATTTTACACTGTCTTCTTCAGGGTTTGATCACGAAGTTTCTCATTTGATCATTGGGATTCGGTATCGATCATATACTTTCCAAAAGCATATATCATACCTAGGTCTTGATCATATACTTTCCAAAAGTATGTATCAAACCTACAAATTCAGTCAAGCTTCCAAAGCGAGATGACCGTGCACGGAATTTGATTCTTCCCAATATCTTATGAGTGAGCTCATGTCTTCCGGTTCAGTAGTGAACCTGTATGATCCCTTTGAGAGATCGTATTACTCATATGCCTTTATATGAACACCAACGTGCCGGTGTATAGACCTTGGTTAGGTCATCAACCTATTGGTCTGTCAAATGTACATACTCATACATATAGCAATACATCTGTCTCCGGTCAGAGGATGCATGACTATGCTGTGACAGCATTCAACATAGGACTTAGGTTATCTCGATCTCGTTAAGTCAACTCTTTGACCTAACTAATCTGACACCTCCGAATCTCTATTTCCTATGCAGAGGACCTGCATCAAGAGGTCAATCAGATATCAGCCTATGTGAGAAAGGATTGCCATCTCCTACTCAGGCTGGAGATCACATCTTAACAGTCATTTAACGGTGCTTGATGAGTCCTCAATCTAACTCTTTAGATATTCATCCAAGCACCAGCCTCTATGATTCAGTAATTGAATCAACAACTGTATGATCATTAAGATAGCCATGGTACATATCCCTAATTGTACGGAGGGACCTATTATGCAAATTATTATTCTTCACTTCATATCAGGGAATGATATTTGCAATAACATTTATTGCATAATGGCTCGCCGTGGGCTCACATGTCCAACAATCTCCCACTAGCCCAAAGAGCCATTAATGGGCTAATCATTTAAACTCACACTCATGTGACAATCATAGGCTATTTAGAAATAGCTAGGTAAGCTGATCAGTCACTCTATCCCCAATAGACTATGCCAAGTCCTTTTACGGCACTTGCATATCCGTAGGTAACAGTGCTCGCATGCAATGCGAATGTTGTATCTAATGCAACCAATACTCAATCTAGTCAAAGCAGTTATAGTGTCCTTGACATTTTTGCTCAATAACTATTATAACCAGTATTTCCATAATCCTTATTAGAATACCTTTATTCCGGGAGATCACTATCTCTTAAGGTATCCACAGTTAAGACCTTTTAGATCTCTATCTATAAAGTCTTAAGCTTTTGAAGATATGACTTTGAGATCACTATCTCAAGCATCTTGTCATCTATGAAGACATTGTTATTATTGCAATCAGGTGTTTTCTTTCCATAGTAGGATTAGCAACACATTACTTCTCCCACTGCATGGCAGATATATGGCTTTTGTACACATCATACACTTAGCTTCTCGTAACTGATGCACAAGTGCAAGCAATTCTAGCATTCATTTCCTCAACTCTTTGAGGTGCTATTCCTTTAGATAGGTCAGTACTACATCTCAAGGGAAGGAAGCCTTTCTTGGAATTTCCAAGAATGGAATATGTCCAAGGTGTACTACAAATGTGACAGTCCCAACACCCTCTTTTCTTTTCTTCTGAACACCTTCAGAATTAAGATCTAAGAGGTATTCTTGAGATCATATCTCAAGGTATGGAATAGCCAGTCTATAAAACACTTATTATCATCCTTATATCATTCCAAATGATTAGGATATTATCTACATTTAGCACGATGAACACAATGGCACTCCCACTAAGCTTTACATGGTTCATCAAGATCCTATTTGAAATCATAACATTTATAATTTCATCAAATCTTATGTTCCAACAACAAGAAGCTTATTTGAGTCCATAGATGGATTTCTTTAGCTTTCACACCTTACTTTCCCCAAACATGAAGCCTTGGGGCTACTTTGTGTGAATATCCTCAGAGAGGTATTCTTTAGAGGAATGCAATCTTGAATTACATCCTGAAGATGCAATAGTCAAGTTGTGTATCTAAGGTTAGAAATATTCTGATGATTTTAAGCATGGTCACCGAAAAGCAAGTCTCATTGCAAGCAATGTCTTCTCTTCCGGTGTGTAGCTAATGGCTACAAACCGTGCTTTGAAGGTCTCTACCTTCTCATCAGGTTCCCTCTTTTCTTGAAGATCCATTTACACCTTTATGGGTCTTACACATATAGGTGGATCCTCGAGGTCCATATACAACACTTGTATATGAAGTCTACTTTAGACTTTATTGCTAATATCCATCTTTCCATGTCATGATCCTTAGGAGCTTCATCACATGAAGTCCGATCATTGTCAGACTTAAGTGACACATGGAATAATCTCAAACTCATTTGAAGAGGTATTAATGTTTCATCTTTAATTATCCTTCTAGTTTCCGATCTCAGGAGCCTCATTACCATCTCAAGATTAAATGAGTTCCTACACTTCATTTTCATCTTGATTCTCAAGAGAGTCATCCTCTAAGAATCACATTCTTAGAGATGAGATCTTTTAAGAATCTCAAGGTCATAAAGTAGGTATCCAATACCATCCTTTATTTTCCTAATGAAGTAGCACTCTCAAGTGCTAGATTCCAGCTTACATGCATGGAACCTCATTAAGGATATATATTGTAGTCTCTACTACACATATATACTTGGAAACTAAGGGATAATTATGTTAAAATTCATCATTGATCAAATCATGTCACACATGATCCAATTGTATCTCCCTACAACTCCATTGAGTTTAGGTGTGTTAGGAGGATTGAGATAGAAATGGCATTCATATCTTGGTAAGGTATTCTTTGAATTTTATCTAATAGGTACTTGCTACCTAGGTTAGATCAAGTTCATTTCATCTTTCTTCAAATTTTGGTTCTGAACCAAAATAGTGAAATCTTTGAACATTTCAAAGGTTTCTCAGGTGAAGAGAAAAAATCTCATATCATACATAATCATCAATAGATATTTCATATCCATAATGTTTACTATGATATAGATGATCTACATACATCAATATGTATGAGATCTTGAATACCTCGACATCTAACACCATTCCTAGAGAAGGGTGTATTGGACATTTGACTTTGAATACAATATTCACAAGTATGTAAGATTTCAAATTTTAGACATTCTAAAGTTTCATATCTTACTAGTCTATTGATCAAATCAACAGACAAATGTCCAAGGCTTGATGCCAGATCATTGAAAATGATCTTCATCCTCCTATTGATCTATTAAGGTTTAATTTTCAGTGTTAGAAATCATAATGAACTATTCATTAATTTTCTAATTTTGTGGAGTCCACTAGATGTTAGATTACTATCTGAAATATTTCTATCATAACTCTTTATGATAGTTCTATCTCAGAATCATGTTTATTTCCAACATTTAGAAACAAACAATGAGGGTATTCTAATATCTAGGTCATAGAGACATTCTCTAAGACTAAGGGTTCTCCCACTGAGAATATGAAGTCCATCTATCCAATAGAGATTGTTGTCACAACTACATCAATATCCATGTAGATGACTTTTAAACCTTAAGATCAAATTTCTAATCTTCTAATATATATATGCAACCAATTGTAAATGTCATTAGAAGATTGGGATACAATTGTCAGACTTTATCTTATGAAATAAGAAAGTCAGATTCAATGATTATATGTAGATTATTCTGATGCTCTATCAGAGTCCTTTACTAAGGATTTTAGATAGACTTGATAGTCATACTATCAACACATCAACCTTTTGCAGTGTTGGCATTCATCCAACTCTTTGGATGTCATATGGAAGTCATAGAAGTATAATCAACTCTTTGACTTTCCTTCTCACATGAGTCCGACCCATGCTTCCACTGCGTTATCTTAATCTATAAACAACCATTGCTTAAGACTAAGGATCTCTTATGTTAAATTCAAAAGAATTTAATGTAAGAGAATTTCAACATTTATACATGCTTCATTAAATTCATACAATATGAATATCATGAAGCTTCATGAATGACTTGAGTATAGATAGTAGAATGATGACACTCATCATATCTACATTCATCTTAACTCTTAGGGACTTAGGTTCAGGTAGGTATTCAAACATTTGGAATACATCATCTCTTTCGAGCCACCATTCTTCATAATGCAGAGAACCATGTCATTCATGATTAAATGTCTAGAGCACATATGTATGCCAAAATATCTTCTTTTATTTTATAAGGATTATTCGACAATTACGATCACCATCGACATGTCACTTCCAAAGTACACTCGATGAAAGATCAAGACTATAGAGACATACAAACCCTAAGGTGATGTCTTATTGTCTTATTTAATTGTCCTTCCTCATTATGTTGAGGGAACTTGCACACTGCAACCACATACATTATGTGTCCAATTGCAAGTACAATATCTGGATCATGAGTCCAATCCATGATATTTTTACTGGTTATTATTGAGTATAACATTGAGTGGGTTTAATGAAGGATTATCTGAAATAAGAAATTTGCATAAGGGTATATATATAATATATACATATTTTACTTTGATTTAGGAATTTTTATATCAAAGTTGTCTTGCCTTGTCAACACTGAAAGTTCATTCCCTTAATCACTTTCAATGTAAGAGACATACTTACCATTATATCTCAAGCAAGATCTGGGATCTCCTTCCTTATCTTTGTTGCATCCCAATAATATGAGAACCTATAACTCGGATAAAAAGAAGCGGGAACACATTCCGCCTTGCAAGTCCAACTTGCATTTCCCAATTCGGTCTTTAACACCCGGGCCCACCACCCCTAAGGCAATGTTGACCCGTCATTAATTGAACCAACCGTCAACAGGCTTAATACTCGCTATACGCAATCCAATATCGCCCCAATAATATGAGGACCCGATATTGGGGTCACTACGTATACGGCCTTACTCTTTCGAGAAGCAAAGAACCCGATCCAATTAAATCATGTACAAAGTCTGTCACTTCGGACAGGCGTCTCCTATACACAACAACTGATGACGGAATCCTTTGCCTTGACGGGAGACCATGGATGTCACTTATGTGATCCTCCATCTCATATTCAAATTGTATAATTAATTATCGTGAATCATATTCACATAATTAATTCTTCCAAGGGAAATACACATCTATTCATAATAGAGTGTTTATTGGATATAATTAATTTAATCACATTAAATTAATCATCAATCCAATCATCAATCAACAAACATGTCTTTTACTTGAATAGTAGGTATTATCTCAAAGTACGTATTATTCGAATTTTAATAATTAGAAAAATACACATTGACTTTCTCCAGTATTATACAGTCCCTACCTGCTGTCATGGCCAGTACCGACAAGAGTGGGACGGACCACATACGTTGCAACCCGCGACCCCAATGCTCTCCGACTAGGCACCACATCCGCCTCGGGAAAGGATAATACCAGATATATCATCATGTACTTTGAAATGCTCATCGGGTTTTCAACCGAAATTATACCATATAATATACATCAAAACATTTTTGATTATATTATAAGGAGATTTGCTAGACAAATCCCCAATCCTATTCAAGCAAGAGGGTTTTTCATGTAAAAGTTGTCCTACAACTATTGTAGGATAAACTATGGTTTTCATGAAATCAATGTTTGTTGATGAACCAATGATCAAGATCTAATATCTCATCATTGTGGTTTAGGCAAGTGTCATTCAATGAAATAATTATCTCTTTAAATATTTCACAAATATTTATCACTAATTATTCCAGAAAATTAACAATTAATTTTCATCATGATAATTGAATGACATATCACAAGGTTCAAGATCAAAAATGTCAATTTCCTGCAGTAACCCCCAATCACTAAAATTAACATATCTTGATCAATTTAAATCCAAAAATTGCAAACTCAGTTTCAAAAGATTGCCTATTTGATTTATTAAAGAACCCAAGTGATAATTCACGCATTTCGAGGCGGATTAAAACCGTAATGATCTCATTAATCACGTTTAAATCCGCAGTTCCCGCAACATTGAATATAGTCATATTCAAAAAGCCATATCTTGAGCAAATAAAGTCCAAATTTAGTAAACTCAAGTCCTATGATTTTCTTGTTTAATGGGAAACAAAATTCAATTGAAAATTTCGTGTTTAAACATTTTAAACAGTACAGAAAAATTCAATTAGACATAGGTGCGAAAAATTGAAATGCAGTAAAAATTTCGCAACCCTTTCAAGAACCAAATCGTCTAAGGTCTATGAATCATATCCAAAACCTTATTCGACCTGACTTTGATACCACTTGAAGGATATTGTGAATCCTCAAGCGCATCACGGAAGCGTGTCGATCGCATCGTATGCAATCCGAGCAACTAGTCGTACTAGATGCTAGATGCAGCGGAAATTAAAATTTTAACTTTAAAGATGAAACCATATGATCACGAGAACACTTCTCGGATCGTTTCATCAAACCACAAAGTATAAGGAATACCTCTTGAAGCGTGGTTGTGATCGTGAGATCCCAAAGTAGAGATCCTCCTGTCTTAAGTCAACATTTAACTAATTAAGAGATAATGTGACAACAAAAAGGGAGTCAACCAACCACCCTAAATTATAGGGGGTTATTTTGTCTCCTTCTATTTTATCTTATTATTTCTTAATAAATTGCAATAACTATTATTGCAATAATATCCACCAAATTAATTCCAAATTAATTTGTGAATATTTCAATCATGTCATTGATCATTATGTGAATCATATTCACAACCCAAACTAATTTTTAAATTGCATTTCCAATTAATTAATAAATGTGAATCCAATCCACACTATTAATTAACAAATGCTATTTACATAGATTCTCTCTCTTCAATATATGTATTATAAATCATATTTATAATACACATATATCATGGATATTATTATCCACATTCTCTAATCCTTGATAATTAAATCCCATTTAATTATCTTAGATAATAATTCTCACAATATGAATCATATTCATATTAAGCTTGATAATTAAATCTCATTTAATCATCAAGTTCTTCTTGCTTGGATATGGAATTCATCAAATGAATTATTCTTGAACTCCTTCAAGAATAATGTGCTTTCTTCGCAGATACTTGGAGATAAGGACAGGGCGATTGTATTATTCCACGTATAGTGACTTGGATGTTGAGATTTCATCTCAAATCCAGATCTTACAAACCTCTCATAGATGCTTGATTAAATCAAGAACGCAAGTCTAATCTTCTCATTATATCTGAATCTCATTCAGACCAATGTCCAACACTTGGACTAAGATCAGATTGTTTCTCTACTGAAAGGAGTCACTAAAATCCAGACCTGTTTCATCACTCCCTCGGAATGGAAGCGTCATGGATATACAATCGTTTATGATCACATCACCCTCAGGTATTCCCAATACCTGTACATCCTGCATACTGGAAGACCCATGGTCAACCCGAAGATCAAGATCAATTTTACACTGTCTTCTTCAGGGTTTGATCACGAAGTTTCTCATTTGATCATTGGGATTCGGTATCGATCATATACTTTCCAAAAGCATATATCATACCAAGGTCTTGATCATATACTTTCCAAAAGTATGTATCAAACCTACAAATTCAGTCAAGCTTCCAAAGCGAGATGACCGTGCACGGAATTTGATTCTTCCCAATATCTTATGAGTGAGCTCATGTCTTCCGGTTCAGTAGTGAACCTGTATGATCCCTTTGAGAGATCGTATTACTCATATGCCTTTATATGAACACCAACGTGCCGGTGTATAGACCTTGGTTAGGTCATCAACCTATTGGTATGTCAAATGTACATACTCATACATATAGCAATACATCTGTCTCTGGTCAGAGGATGCATGACTATGCTGTGACAGCATTCAACATAGGACTTAGGTTATCTCGATGTCGTTAAGTCAACTCTTTGACCTAACTAATCTGACACCTCTGAATCTCTATTCCTATGCAGAGGACCTGCATCAAGAGGTCAATCAGATATCAGCCTATGTGAGAAAGGATTGCCATCTCCTACTCAGGCTGGAGATCACATCTTAACAGTCATTTAACGGTGCTTGATGAGTCCTCAATCTAACTCTTTAGATATTCATTCAAGCACCAGCCTCTATGATTCAGTAATTGAATCAACAACTGTATGATCATTAAGATAGCCATGGTACATAACCCTAATTGTACAGAAGGACCTATTATGCAAATTATTATTCTTCACTTCATATCAGGGAATGATATTTGCAATAACATTTATTGCATAATGGCTCGTCGTGGGCTCACATGTCCAACAAAGTACTCATCTCCACATGTTGTTTCTGAAGAACATTGGAGAGAGAACCCAAGATATAGCATCTAGCCAAGACATGATCCTCATCATACTTGTCATTGAATGCTTTATCTTCCTTAGATTTAGGGTTTTCAAGCTTGTTTTCAGAGAGCACATAGCTGATGCGCCCCGCCGAGAGTACAAGCTCCAAATTACGGATCCAATCCGAGTAATTTGGTCCGGTCAATTGGTTGACCTCCAGAAGCCTGCTCAGTGGGTTCATGGATTTCATTTTCTGAAATTGAGAATGCACTATATTAGAACATATTATCATATATTCAATTTAATTTTATTTGATTAAGGCATTTTAAATCAAATTAGTCTTGCTATGTCAACTATGAAAGTTTATTCCCTTATTCACTTTCAAAGTAGGAGATATACTTACCGATATATCTCAAGCAAGAACTGGGATCTCCTCCTTATCTTTGTCATATCCCAATAATATGAGAACCTATGACTCCAATAAAGAGAAGCGGGAACACATTCCGCATTGCAAGTCCAACTTGCATTTCCCAATTCGGTCTTCAATACCCGGTCCCACCACCCCTAAGGTGATGTTGACCCGTCATTAATTGAACCAACTGTCAACAGGAATACAACTCGTTATGCGCAATCCAATATCGCCCCAATAATATGAGGACCCGATATTGGGGTCACTACGCATACGCCCTTACTCTTTCGAGAAGCGACGAGCCCGATCCAAATGGATCATATGCAGGAGCTGTCACTACCGACAGGCGTCTCCTACACATAATATCTGGCGACGAAACCCTTCGCCTTGACGGGAGACCATGGATGTCACTTATGTGATCCTCCACCTCTTATTCAAATTATAATTAATTAACATGAATCATATTCATATAATTAATTCTTCCAAGGGAATTATTAACTCTAATCGTATTAGAGTATTCTAACTGGACATAATTAATTCAGTCATATTAAATTAATTATCAATCCAATTTAATCAATCAAACTTGAATGTCTTACTTGAATATATATGGTATTATTCTCAAAGTACGTATTAATTCGTATTTTAATAATTAGAAAAATACATCTTAATCCCTCGGACATTATCCCGGCCCTACCCGCTGTCATGGCCAGTACCGGCGGGAGTGGGACGGACCGCATACGTTGCAACCCGCTACCCCAGCGATCCCCGACTAGACACCATATCCACCTCGGGATAGGATAATGTCAAATTGATTAATTTGTACTTGAGATGATCATCGGTTTTTCAACCGAAATTGTACCATATAGTAATAATCAAAACATTTTTGATTATAAGGAAATTTGCTAGACAAATTCCCAAATCCTATTCTAGCATCAAGTTTGAAGATTGTGGTTTCAATGATGATTTAGATCAAATCCAATCAATCAATTGGTTGGGGCCAAGTCAATTAGGCAAATAATCATGTTCCAATATTTCACAAATATTATTCAAGATTATTCCACGAAATTAATAATTAATTTCACTAATTGACAGTCACTTGGTTCTAGATTAGGAATGTAATTTCAGTAATGACCCCTACTCACTAAAATTGACATATCTCAATCAATTTAAATCCAAATAAGACAAACTCAATTTTCAAAGATTGCTAGCTTGATTTAGGACAGAAGTCAAGTGAAGTTTCACGCATTTCGAGGCAGATGATAACAATAATTAACTTTTTAATCATGTTAAAATCTATTGTTCCCGCAACAGTGCATACATGTTCATTAAAACATCCATATCTTGAGCATACGAAATTCGATTTACGCAAACTCAGATCCTATGGTTTCCTTATTTAATTGGAAATAAAATCCAACTTTTAAATTCGTGCTTAAACAATTTAAATAGTGCCGAATTTATTTACTAAACAGATCTGCGAAATCAAATGCGATGAAAACTTTCGCGACCTAAACGAACCCAAGTCGTCCTCGGTTTTTCGAATCATATTCAAAACTGTCGACCAAAGGCTCTGATACCACTTCAAAGATATGGAGAAATCCTCAAGCGCATCACGGAAGCGTGATCGTCGTATCGGATACGATGAAGAACGACTAGTCGTACTTGTTATTCGGTGCAGCGGAATTTTGAAAAAAAATTATTCGATGAAGCCACATGATCCGAGAACCATTCTCAAATCGTTTCATCTATAACCACAACAAGTATAATGTAATACCTCTTGAAGCGTGGTTGATCAAGTCTCTACGAAAAGAGACCTCCTGTCTCAAGTCCGATCGTCGGAGTAACGGCTTGCGAGCGCGGAGATGAGTCGCGGTGTCCTCGCAATCCAAGATGATCCAAGCACGGTTGCTCCTGATCTCGTCGCACGAGATCAAACGTCTCCTTCGTGAGTGAAGCACTCTAAGTAGAAGAAGAACCGCAGAGCATCGAAGCGGCAGCATGATGGCGCGGACGTCGACGATTCTCTCCACCAAGGTGGACGGCCACCAAGAAGAGAGGGAGAGAGAGGGCCGTCGAGTATGAGAAAGAGAGAGAGAGAGAGAGAGAGAGAGAGAATGCTCTAATATATTGCAAGTTAAGAGAGAGCATGCTATGCCTCTCTATTTATAGGGTTTTGGGATCCCTGGATCTCAATCCATGGGACACGTAAAATCAATGGGTGAGATTGATTTGTGTCAATCCAATGGTTAAGATTGTTGTTGTTAAAAACAACAAATTTAGGTTAAAATATATTTGACAAAATCAAATATAATTTAGTCCTAAATCAACCCAACAAATAAGGAGAGAAGATACATGGAGATTTCATCTCCATGTGCCTTCCAAAGTGGACGACCACACATTCCTTATAGGAATGATGTGCCGCCCATGGAGATTGCATGGAGATTGCAATCTCATGGAAATCCATGAGATTGCATATCTCCTTGAAATCTCTCTTATTTATTTGCAACAAATTTATTGGGTTTTATTCTTCAAAAATAATTCACAATTATCTTTGAGAATATTGCATTCTTGCCATGGAAAATTTGTGAATCATATTCACAACTCAAAACAACATATAATTCATATTGTTAATTAATTACACATAGTGTATCCAATACACATAATAATTAATCAACACATATAAATTATAATCAGCTCTCTCTAATACATTATAAATCACATTTATAATATATTATGAATAATTGGAAATTTCTATCCACATTATTCTTATCCATAATAATTTAATCACATTTAATTATATTGGATAATCTCTCATACTTCATGATAATTAAATCACATTTAATTATCAACTTCTCTTTGCTTAGATCTTATGGAATTGTTCTTAAACCATTTAAGAACAATGTCATTACTCCTCGGATACTTGGAGATAAGGACAGGGCGATTGTATTGTTCCACATATAGTGACTTGGATATTGAGATCACATCTCAAATCCATATCCCATGGACCTCTCATAGATGCTTTACTAAGTCAAGAGCGTAAATCTAATATTCTCATTGTATCTGAATCTCATTCAGATCAATGTCCAGTATATGGACTAAGATTAGGTCACTTTTCTAATGAGAGGAGTCACTAAAATCCAGACCAGTTTCATCACACCCTCAGAATGGAAGCGTCATGGTTATACAACCGTTTATGATCAAATCACCCTTCAGGTATTCCCAATACCTGCACATCCTGCATACTGGAAAACTTATGATCATTATGAAGATATAGATCATTTTTACACTGTCATCTTCATAGTCTGATCATCAAGTTTCTCAATCTTGGTCCTTAGGATATGGTATAGATCATATGCTTTCACAAAGCATATATCTTACCTTCAAATTCATATCATGCTTCTAAAGCATGATGACCATGCATGGAATTTGGTCAATCCCAAAACCTCATGAGTGAGCTCATGTCTCCCGGTTCACAAGTGAACCTGTATGATCCCTTTGAGAGATCATATTACTCATATGCCCTTACATGCACACCAGCTCGCTGGTATATAGACCTTGATTAGGTCATCAACCTATTGGTCTGCCAAATGTACATACTCAGACATATAGCAATATATTTGTCTCTAGTCAGAGGATGTTTTGCATGTGATGTGACAGTATTCATCATAGGTCTTTGGTTATCTCGATCTCGTTAAGTCAATTCATTGACTCAACTAATCCGATACCTCCGAATCAATATTCCCATGCAGAGGACCTGCATCAAGAGGTCGATTAGATATCAGTCTAATGAGATGGGATTGCCATCTCCCACTCAGACTGGAGATCACTACTTGTCAATCATTGATGATGCCTGATGAGTCCTCTATCTAACTCCTTAGATATTCATCAAGTATCAGCATCTATGATTCAATCAATGAATCATCGGCTGTATGATTATCAAGTTGGCCATGGTACATAACCCTAATTGTACAAAGGGACCTTATAGTGCATTCATTCATTCAATATCAGAAAGGGAGTGAAACATAACCAATAACTTTTTATTGATAAATCATTTATTACAATAACATTTATTGTAGGAATGGTTCGCCTCGGGCTCACATTGCTAACATGAGGGCAGAGTAGGCTACAAGGTGGAGGTAGTAGAGGGTGGAGAGGATGGCCAGAGTGGTGCTGAAAATAGAGAGGGGGTGGCTCGTGCGTAAGGTGGACGACGTGGGTGCGGGCCTTGCGGGAGGAAGAAGACGGTGTCTCCGCCGTTGGATCTCATGATCCAACGGCTGAGAATTAGGCGCTAATGAAAGGTTGGGATTAGATCTGAAGTGATGAAATCAAGGCTGCAGGGCGCACCACGTGGCGCGCTAGGACTTAGGCAAAGTCGGAGGGATATAATGAGATCTAGGCTTTAATCGAAGGGTCCAGATGTAGTGCAAGATGAGTGGCCAGGATTGAGGGCTTCTGGCAAAGATCGGAGGGCTCTAGGCGCAACGCGTATCAAGCTGAGGGCGAGGCGCGAAGGGACGAACCTGATTTGATCTGGGTCTGATCGGGTGGCGGAGGAGAGCTGCGAAAATGGAGGGCCCATATCAGGAGAGAGGGGAAGAGATCGAATGGCGGAGGAAAAGTGATGCGTGGCACGCGATGGAGCGGGCCGCGTGGCACAATCAGATGACACCACGTGGCCTGCTCTGAGTGGCTGAAAGAGAATGGTGAGTTTAGAGAAAAAACTCAAAACATGAAACTTGTAGATCTCGATGAGATCTACAAGTTTCATGTTGAGCAAAAACAGAGATGAGGTAAATATGATATAAAAATACAAGGGTACAACTATACATACATGTAGTACACAAAGGGGCCCAAAAACCCAAGTTTTGCGTACGAGCTCCGATTTAAATAAAATTGGTCTCATTTTTAAGGTATCTGAATTTGTATTAATCTGAAAGTGAGTGGACCTAGATCGGAGGTTGTATGAGGTATATATTTGCATTCTAAGGTCTGGGGTCTCCAACTAGGTTTGGGATTTTTATTGGGTATTTTTACAAGATAAAAATCGTGCCCCTCTTCCTTGTATTATTAACTAGTAATATACACAGTATAGGGCCAGTTTTATTGTCTTTGGAGGTGGTATAAAATACAGATAAGTAGGTGAAGAAACAGGTGAATATTTACAGATGAGTTAGGAGTTAGGATTCTTATTAATGCAAATATGAATGTTAAAATGCATGTATTATGTATGCATGTATGCATGCTAATTATGCAAGATAAAGGGAGATATGCTGCTAAATACTCGGGAACAAAGCTCTATTTTCAACTTTAAGAGTGATGAATCACAGATTCATCAGAACTCACGCGATGGCTTAGCATCCTCTTTGAGATAAATATAGTGGGAGCACAGGGCCAGACTTAATCCTTGGAGATCAGCTATGCTCCATCGAATTGCCTTGTGGTTTCTTTCAAGAACCTCCATCAAGTGAGATTCTTGCTCTCCAGTCAGATCTGCTGAGATAATGACTGAGTACATCTTTGGCTCACTGATGAGCGATTAGGCGATCAAGGTTAAGTGATATCAAAGGTCATTGCGACCTCAATCACCCAATCGGACTCAACAACAAAATCAAGACCACAAAAATCAATCAAGCTCAAAATATGAAAATGTTAGCGATCTCCGCTATTTATTTAACCTAGGATAGCGACCAGGGTCAAACACAAGGAGCATGAATGAAACCTACGAAGTAGTCCTAATCAGAAAATATGGGCATATTTTTGTGATTTTTAATTTTCAAATTTTTTTATATTTTCAAAAGTGAGAAAACCAACAAGGCAAGTAGAAAGAGCAAGATGAAAGCAAGCTTCAACAAATTTTATTAAGACATCGAGTGCTTAAAAATTACAGATAAAAATATTTTTATATTTTTCAAGTATGCATATGTTTTTGTTAATTTTCTGGTATTTTTCTGATTTTTATTTGATTTTAAAAAATGAAAGCAAGAAAAAACAGGAAAATAATGTACAACATGGACTAAGAGGCAAAATTTAAAATAGTAAAAGTGCCTGAACATCATGGTTATGATTTTTATGATAAAAGTAAATAAAAAGGGCTTCATATAGCAATTGAAATACTAGTTTTTCAGAATTGTTAATGATTTTTATAAGATTTTTAGAACTTTTAGTTTTTAGGGTTTTTATGAAAGATAATGCAATAAAAATGGTACTGAAATCAAATCACACTACAACAAGCTTATACAAATTTTTATGGAATTTTTCAGACAGTTTCTATATTTTTTGGTATTTTAGAAAATAGACCGAACACTTTTTAAATGTTTTTTATTTTTAGAAAATAACAAATAAAATTAAATCAAGTCACAAAAATTACTATAAATATTACACATTAGCATGAGCTAATAGTAATTTTTGTGGATTTTTGGAAATGATTTAATAATTATTTGATTAAAAACAACACACATAGCACATAGGGACGTACTTGTAATTATTGGAAAGTTTCTAGGCCAAAGTATAACATATGTAGATAATTTAGGGATATATTTGCAATTTAACCACTAATTCACGCACATGCAGAATAAACAACGCGCATGGGTATAACTGCAAATACACTAAAGTTTCTATTCAAAGCACAACAACCAACAATACAAGGGCATACATGCAAATACACTGTGAGCATGTGATACTATACGCGGGTTCAGTTCAACAGCACTAAAATGCAAATCTTAAAAGTTCGAGGTCAAAATCGTAAGTTAATTAAATTACAACTTTATTTAGGGGACTAAATAACTACACCTAAAGTGCGAGTGTAAAAGTGAAATATACCCATTCTAGGAAACATTGCGCATGCGGGAGTGGTCGTGGACGTACAACTCTGATCGTTGCTGGAGCAGGTCTGACGGTGCAGGGAATGTCCCCTTACGTGCGGTCAGAAGCGCTAGGAGGAGTCAGATCTGATCGCTGAAAAGCTGCGATGGTCGGTGGCTGAGATCTAGTCTAGTGGACGAAGGCCGATCCAACGATGGGCGAGGACGGAGGAAGGATAGCTCCTGGACGAGCTACGATCGATGAGAGGAGGAGATCCACCGGGCCAATTAGCTCGCCAAGGAGGGTAGGAGTGTCCTGAAGGTGATTCGTGTCTTGTGGCAAGCTCCGATACGAAGGGGAATGGTCGGATGACTGTCGCGGTGGTGGTGCGTCGGGAGCTTCTCTGCCTGGGTAGTCGAGGGTCGAATGGGTGTCTTCCTCACGTTCCAGGACCTGCAATGAGTACACTGCTCAGAGGTGTAGCTTCGACGAGGCTTATTACTGAGCAAACCACAGCGAAATGAGGGTGAATGGAGGTTGACTCTTGACGAAGGTGATGGAGGGGAGTCAGGTTCCTAATCCTGACTAGAAGGTCGAGCTTAAAGGGGATCATGTTATGGCGCGAAGATAAGTGTGCGTAGAGGGTTCGATCGATACAGGTGTAGAGGTGAGATGAAGCTCCGACGACCAAAGTGGAGTAGGTGAAGGTGCGGCAGCACTGGATGAAAAGATGGAATCGAACGGTAAAAGGAAGGGGATATAAAGGATACCTTAAGTTGTGCAGGACTCCTGAGCTCCAGGCGAAGGTGGTCAATGAGGTATTGGCCTCAACATCGCTGTGGAAGGCAAAGAGGCTAGACGCGGTGGAGCTCCGGCCACGTAGGTTGAGCAACGTGAATACACCACCAAACTTCAATCCGTAGGGTTCCTCTAGATGCCATCACTCAACCTGAGGTGTCTAGGGGTGGAAGGAGGGGCGAGGCACGATCTGTGGCGCCAGGAGGATGAAGGATATATTATATAGGCTTCCCAACGAGACGAGAGGATGAGGCAAAAGCGCGCAAACCTAGGAACATCTGCATCTTCATAAGGATCTGCGAAGGTCGTGGATTCAAGGAGAAGCAACGAGCGAAAAATTGGGGCAAGAGGCGGTTTTGATCCGACTGGGAAAATGGGAGAAATCAGTCCGACGAACATGTTGGGGCCAGGTCAAGCCTGGAAGAGGTTGTTGACCCGAGTCAACAAGGTGACCTTGACTAATCAGATAATTCGAATGTACAAAATATTTACAAAATCAATAAAAAAAGTAGTAAATCAATTTAAAATAAAAAGTATATAAAATGGAAAATATTTATTATTTTTCAAACTATTTTTCTGTCATTTTTGATTATTTTTATGAAAAACAAACTAATCTCTACATAGTATAATGTATTATATACAAGTATAATATATATACATATATGTATTTTGTTCAATTATTTGTATTTTGTTATTTTGACACCAATACCCCAATTTTGTATTATATTTAATTATCGCATAATTTTAGGAGTCTAAAATAATTTTTATTTTATTTTTATGAGTTATGTACAATTTTGAAATAAATATGGAATGTTATATATATATATATATATATATCTGTGTGTGTGTGTGAGGGGGGGCGTATGTATTTTGTACGAGTGAGAAGGGTTTTATTCTTGTTTTCCTTTAATTTGCTGATTTTTATTTTATTTTTATTTTATTTTTAGGGATACATATAAGGAGGTAAAAAGAATATTTTATTTTATTTTAGCAAAAATACTTATTTATAGACATAGGTAATATGTATATTATATGGTAGGCCCTATCTTTCTCTACTTATTTTGTTTGGCGATCAGGTCAAGGCTTAACCTTCTCTTGGGGTTCGGGTCACTCTGTATTTATTCTAAATACCTTCTTCCTTTTTCTTTTCTTTATTTTTTTATTTTTTCACAAATACATGATAATTATACATTGTTAACATATGCATGCTCAATGCTAGCTTATTGTATTTACACCTACTTACATGATGCTTTGCTAAGATAAATAGCTGAAATAAAAGAATAAAGAGTGAGAATCAGAGAACTCAACCGCAAGGAATCTGTTTTTCATGGACTGTTGCAAGGGCTTCAACTCTGGGAAACTGGGAACTGGAAAATATGGCTTCTGAAATGTCTATGTGAAAGCAACCAAATCTACAAGGGGAACTCTCATTGTAAGTGTAAATTTGGCAAAGACGTCCCTGCTGGTGCGTCTGTAATCTGTGCTGGTGCAATCTCCACCCTAGTTGTTGGCTCTGTGGGAATCAAAAAAGGTAAAATCTCATCAAAATCATCCCAATTAATGTCTGAATATGAGGTATCTTAATGTGAATCACATAAAATATACTCTGCTTCGCTTTCCATAGCGCGATCGTGAGCATCAAATGTGTCCTTGGCCAAGAGTGTGCTCTCTGAAATCTCATTTGGTGGAATCTGTAGCTCTATAGTATCCGAAGGTGCAACAAGAACTCGTGAAATAGGGTTAGACCGAGCTTCTTCATCATCTGTGATCACAAAATCGCACTCCTAGTGGACATCTCGCTCTGCATATGTCATCGGATCTGCATCATTGGACTATTCTAAGCAAGTTGAATCTCGCACTCTGGTCTTGTCCATCGTCTCTATTTGTACACTTTCATCCTTAACGCAAAAGTATACTTTCCCACTATCATGATCAGACACCGTCGTGGTTGTGGCTAAGAATGGACGTCCTCGTATGATGGGGGTATCAGTCACAGACTCAGGGATCTCCACGTCGAATACAACAAAGTTCACGGGGAATTTTAGGCCTTGAATTGTGATGATCACATTCTTCAACATCCTCTTTGACCTTTTGACATATCTATCAACAAACTGAAGGACTGTCCTGCTCTCTCGAAGAGGGCCAAACTCGAATCGATCGAGTAAGGTTGCCAGAAGAGGGTTAATGGAAGAGTCATTGTCCAATAGAGTCTGATCGAACCGTTGCTCATGAATATGGAATCTGACATATGGAGCTCCTGCATATGGCCTCTTGGCTGGAAAACGGTCCTAAATATTGAAGCATGTGGCACGAGTGAGCACACGGATCTCTGCATTATGGTTCCTTCTCTTCTTGTGGATAGTGGTCTTCTCTCTCAAGTTCTTCTAGAAGAGAGGGATATGCTCAAGTGCTTCCTGTAGAGACAACTAAATGTAGATTATGTCAATCATCTACTAGATGAATTCTAGCTACTGTGTCTTTTTCTGATTTTATTTTTTGTTCCCCTTTACCAAGCGGAGTGTTTGAGGGAAGGGGATAGCTAGGCCCTCCTCAGATAGAGGGCGAGGAATAGTCTCATGTGTCTGTGAAGGAATAGAGTCCATACCAAGATCATCATGTAACACATATGGACTTGAAGAAGATTTAGAAACCTTTCCTTCATTCATATTTTTGATTTTTTTTCCATTTTTTTATATTTTTTTGAATTGCCCTGAGATACATGGTGTGGCGACACAACTGAATGAAAAATGGTGGCATCAGCATCACCCATGGCATCTGTCTTCATGGCATCAACATTGTGCTTGGGCTCAGCATCGAGTAGAAGGGTGGCACCAGTACCATTGACCGCATCTCAAGATACTACGGCCTCGGTACCGTCGGCTGGATCATCATACTTGGTGGCTTCAGCACCAACGTCATCAACATCATCAGTGGCATCAACATCGTTATCCTCCTCGTCTGACGCTCTTAGATATTCATGTGGTCGTCCCTCAGACGAGGCATCATCGGCTGGCAACCTACCACTCCTAAGTGTTACAAAATCAGCATCAAATATGAAGGAACAAATATCACCCAAGGAATCACTAAGAGTGGTGATCTATGTGAACTGTACTTGCTCAAACTTCCTCTTTAGAATATTTGAATTTTGGCTCAATTTGAGCAGGTATTGTAGTATTGTCATTGATTATGTCCCTCATCTCCGGTCAGAACTCGTCCATCTCCCACCAGAAGGATGCATGATGGTCTGAGAGTAAGCGGGAGAGACTGTTAAGGGTTGGCTTCTCATAGACTGGTCCATGAGAATCGGATGGGTTGCCTCACTGGAAATGAGGCTGGCTCTGTTGGTAATGGTGAGGGGGAGGCTGAGAATACTGTTGAGGCTGTTGTTACCTCCATTGTTGTCCCTGATGGTAGGGGACCTATTAGTAATGGTGTGATGGCCGGGAGTGTTGGGGCAACTGCTATTGCGGTTGGTGTTATGTTCTCCCTGAGCTAGAGACTGTTGTTGGGATGAGGTGCATCCTGCAGACCACCTGAATCCAGGATGATCATGACGGATCTTGATCTGCTGCTGGTCATACCAAATCCCATTGACTTCCATCAACGTCTCCTGCTCATAAGGGGAAGGGGGAATAACTGCCATGGGATGATTCAGTTGATACACCACCACCTGAGTGTCTTGAGATGGCGGTGACTGCGAGTAGTGTTGCAACGGCTGAACCAGCTCTTCCTGAATGCGGTGAACCTAATGGTAGGTAGAAGGCTGGGAAGAGTTGCTACTACTGTTATTAGCCAGTGGCCTGAGACGGGGTTGTAGAGCCTTCTATGCCTCCTGGAGACATATGATCTGGGTCTTTATGTCACTAAGCATCTATGCCAACTGATCTATCTGTGTGAGGCTCTAGCACTGCTTCTTCTCTATAATCTCAATGCAGTCCAGCTTCTCGCTGATAGTCCCCATGTCAGTTGTCGAAGACTCTACATGTGCTACTACTGCTGACGAAGTAGACAGACCTTCATCGACCCGTGTTATCCTCTGATAGCACACGACCTGTGGACGAAACTTCCCATGTATGTAGACTCAAGTTTGGGACATCACCGTGTAGTTATCTGCCATTTCATCGTAGATGGCCAAGACTTTGTCCTCATCCTTGGTGAAATAGGACCCCCCACATGAGGCATTAACAAGCCCCTACAGCTCCGGCATCAGCCTACAAAAGAAACCCTGGACTAAGTTGGTCTTCGATATCTCATGATGTGAACACCGGTCGATGGGCTCTTTTAAACGATCCCAATCCTCATGGAACTGCTCGTTGGGGATCAGAGTAAAAATGTTGATCAAATATCTAGCTGCATTGGTTCGGCCGAGTGGATAGTACTTGTTCAAGTACTCGGTCCCAAGTAGGGACATATCTCCCCAGATGTTTCAACCAGTAGGCTACTATATCGACTAGGGAGAAAGGGAATGCCATCATCATGATGGTGTCCTCATCCACCAATCTATCGTGTTCAGTGTTGCATATCATCTCGAACTCTTGGGGGTGCAGATGCAGCTCTTCGATGGCTAGCCCATGGAACTTGGGAAGAACTTGAATCGTCTGGGGGAGAAGCTCGAAGTCACCCAAAATCTCTGGAAGTTGTATCCAGCTATGGGTAAGGGTTGAACCAAGGTTGTGCAACTACCTCATCATCTGCGTGCGTCTAGATGGCTCCTGTGGATCCTCTAGTCATTTGTCTCCTCCTCCTCTAGTTGCTGGTATGTCTCCACCGGCTGGTCTCCGATGCTCTCCTCTATTGGCTCGCAACTACGCTAACTCCCGACGCACCTCTGCCATGAATGCTCCCTGATCTCTAATATCTCTGCACTGTCTCCAGGGAGGCTAGGAGTGTGTTGTTGATGGATCCCTGATCAAGTACATATGTGGAACCCTAGGGTTGCTTATTAGTTCGTCCCTCTCTACTGGCCATCTCTCAGGTCTCTACAAAGGCAAAAGACCCCAACTCCAAGTGTTGTCAAATGTACAAATAACTGTGTTGGCCTCTACAGTGGCACCTCAGGACTATAAGAAGGGTGGTCGAGGGGGAACAGGGTGGTAGTGAACTCGGGTTTGGAGAGCAGGTCTAAGCTCTCTAAAACCTCCCTAGATGAATGAGGTGGAGTGCTCGAAAGCGATGCTACCAAAGGCAACCTAAGTGATCTCATGTCCATCATCATGATGTGGGGATTAATGCATACGATATCAGGTATGCAAACAAGATCAGAAATCAAACCCCCAATTCACCTACACAACTCTTGATATGATGACTGTAAAGATTCGGTCATTAATCTTGTCAATTTTTATATTTGGTGATTAATCAGTCTAAAAGAGCGATTAAGCGAGCTATTAGGAACCTGATTCTCCTAGGAGATTGGCCTAATCCCACAGTTAGTTTTTCCCATCCAGTATGGATTGCGGGCCGTTTACCGGCAACCCAATCTATCCACTATGCTAAGGAAGTCCCAGACCGCTTACCAGCTACCCGGAGAAGTCCTCACTAGAGAACAACTATCCACAAGACCAGTAGTCCAAAAGAAGCTCAGGTATGGCTCTATCCTATGGTATGGATCATTCTCTCGCTACAAACAAACCAACCAATGAGGGGTGACTCTCCCCAAAACAAAGATTTTTCATTGAGGTGAATTTTAGGGTCAAGTTTGCATTAGCAGTCCCAATTTCATTATTTTCACTTTTTTAGGTATCTTTAAGATAAAATAATGCCTAACAAATTTTTCGATTTCCTTCATTATTTTGAGTCCAAAAACTGAGGAAGGAAGCCTAAAAAGTCGGCGCACGAATAAATACAACGATGCATGCAAAGATAGAAATGCGTACCTGTCTCCAACACTCTACATGTAGGGTGATCCGTGCATAAATTTAAAGAATGAAAAAAAAACTATATGATGCAAGAGGAAATCGGCCTTAGACGAGCAACTTCTATTGATCGTGAATAACAATAGCTAACTAATCAAATCGAGTCCGGAGTTTGATCTTCGGAGTCACACGTTGCCCGCCAGAACGGATCCTGCTAGTGTTGTATGTGACTCCTCACGATGCGAGGTCTCAAATCCAATTAGACTAACTTTTTTTTCATTTATTTGTAGCTAGGTCCAATTACGATCTATAGGAACAGACAAACAATTAGGTGTTGGGCCTTAGCTAATTACGCCACAATCAATAAAAATCCTAAGTCTAGGGGGCAAATCTATTAGCTAGGTCCAACTACGATCTATAGGAACATACAAGCAATTAGGTTTTGGGCCTTAGCTAATTATGCCATAATCAATAAAAAATCATAAGTTTAGGGGCCAAATCTGTGAGAATCAAGTAGAAATTAATGCGATGAAATCAAAACATGAAAAAGCCGTGATAAGGTCCTCCGAGTACACCGGTACTCGGCGAAACAGACCCCGAAATGTGTCAAGTGTCCATGTCATCAATATTACAATAATAACAGTTTTGTGAAAAATAAACTACTCTATATTATATAACTATTCTCTCCTCCTATCAAGCTCCTCCTCGGGTGCGGGTACTCCAACAGAAAGCTGAAGTGTACTCGGACGGTTCCTTGCACAAAAAGCGAAACAGAAAGTATATCAGAAAACAATGATATAAAATAGAGGCAAAAATATGAAAGATGACTACTAAGCCGTGCTCCTTGACAACGATGCCATTCTGTTGAGCGTCCTACCAACTATGGTTAAGTATCGAGATAAATCAATGGCCATTGTGACACCAATCAATAGGCAAACTCAAAAAGAAAAATATAAACCACTTAGTCAAATGAATCAAGCAATCAAAATGTAAGCGGTATCGCTATTTATTTTTACCCGGTATAGCAACCAGGGTCGAACACAAGGAGCACAAGAAAACCTACGAAGTGATCAGATCTGAGAAATGGAAAATATATTTTTTGTAGTTTTTAATTTTGCAAAATTTATATTTTTATGGAATAAGTAAAATCATACAATAAGAGAATAAAGCAGCACGTCTTTTTAGATTTTTCTTTGTTTCTAAAAATGCTCAGAAAATTAATATAAAAAATTAGGGTTTTTAATACTTTAAATGTTTTTGGAATTTTTTCTGGACATTTGCAAATGTTATTATAATTTTATAAAAATCAAACAGTGGATAAAACTACAAATAGTGCACAAACAGGACTAAATAGAAAATAAAAATTGCTTAAAATGGTCTAAAGTCCTAAGGAGCAATTTTATAATAAAATAGATGTGAAAAGCGACAAACAAGAACTGAAATGGTATTTTTTTTATTTTTCTTGAATTTTGTATGATTTTTATAAGTTTTCAAGTCTTTTGCAATTTTTAGGGTTTTTATAAGAAACTTTTTAAAAAATTCCACTAAAGATAAACAGGGATATTTACAATTATAACCTTGATTAATTTTGTAATTTCTCCACAAACCCTCTATAATAACGAATTACACCCATGACCTCTAATAATGCTCTGTTTTA
Organism: Ottelia alismoides; assembly: GCA_037367405.1. Taxonomy (NCBI): domain Eukaryota; kingdom Viridiplantae; phylum Streptophyta; class Magnoliopsida; order Alismatales; family Hydrocharitaceae; genus Ottelia; species Ottelia alismoides. Next base: position 56,423 of record JAZKJV010003626.1, on the reverse strand, counting down.
CACACATAATCTTCCGTTAGTTTCTAGTTCAAAAACTCAACCATATGGGTGAGTTAATCTAAGCATCCTACTCTCTAAGAGTTAGAATTGATCAACATTAAAAAAGAAAATGAAAAAAAAATCTTGCAGGCGAAGGCATGCTTGCTGGCGGTGGGGAGTTGCGACCTTGGGGGAAGAGGGCCAGAGGAGAGGAGTTTCGTTAGAGGGGAGGGAGGGGGTCGTTGCGACCTAGGGGGAGGGGGGGTCATTGCGGCATGGGGAGAGGGAGGGCAGAGCTTCGTCGGGGGGGGGGGGGGGGGTGGGAAGGGGGTCATTGCGACCTGGGTGGGGGGAGGGGCGGCGAAGCTTCATCAGGGGGGAGCTGTAGGGGGTCATGGACTCACAGGCACGAGGCCTAGAGGAGCTATGCTTTGGGGCGGGGGGGCTTTCGACTAGAGAAGGTGGAGTTAGGCCAGGAGGAGCGCTCGCAGGGGGGCTTCGACGCAGGCCTTGGTCTTCTTCGAAGCAAGGGAGGAGGACAGTACGGGGAGGAGCATTGCCGGTTTCGACGCATGTCTGGTCTTCTTCGAAGCAAGGGAGTCTGGGAGGGTCTTCATTTGCAGGTGGGTGGGGGGAAAGGGGTCTGCTGGTAGCGGGTGGCCAGAGGGAGTACGGGCTTCAACGATGTTAGTGGAGGGGGAGAGGGATTCGTTGCGACCTGGGGGAGTGGGCTTTCTGGTAGCTGGACGGAGGGGAGGAGCTTTGTGGAGGGAGGGGCAGTTGGGGGCACATTTGCAGGTCAGTGGGGGAGGGGGGTTTTCTTGCAGCGGATGGTGGAGGCTTGTCGTAGGGTGGGAGGAGCTTCGACAATTTTGCTGGAGGGGAGGAGAGGATGATCGACGGGAGAGGAGGAGGTGTTTGGCGATGATGGAGGTCGATGGGGGGTTGCTGTCTAGAAGATAAGGAGGAGGTCGCTGGATGTGGTTGGAGGAGGAAGAGACGTGGTCATTTGTAAATAATGGAAATTAAAGTGTATGAAATGTAAAATATTTAATGGATACTATTATAGTTAACGGAAAACTCGATGGAAGCTAACACGATGTCTTGAGTGTAAGAGTTGAGTACTATCGTAGGTCATGGGTGTAATTCGTAATTATAGAGGGTTTCTGGGGTAATTACGAAATTACTCAAGGATATAGGTGTAAATATCTCTAAAACATAGTAAAGCACATAAACTGGAATTTTTATAGAATTTTTAGGATAAGTTTCAAATTTGTATGTATTTTAAAAAATAGATATAATACTTTTTAAAGGTTTTTGATTTTTCAAAAGTAATAAATGCGAGAAAAATAATCCATAAAAATTACAATAAATATTATGTGTCACCAGAAGTCAGCAGTACTTTTTAGGAAATTTTTGGGATTAATTTGATTTTTATTTAATTACATAAGAGACAGATAGTTCACAGGGACCTATGTGCAATTAAGATAAAAATTCGGGCCAAACAATAACTCAGATGGAAATTATAGGGCCTTAACTACAAAAAGTCCAAGTAATCATGTATGCAACACGTGAATCAGGCTTGCAGGGGTATAAATGCAAATATCAAAACCTTTCATTCATTCCATAACAACATAAAATTTCAGGCAAGAGAATGCAAATAACCCAAAGGGTCACGTGTATATCCAAGTGCTACAAACAAAAGGGGACTAACCTGCAAATATTTGAAAATATGAGGTCCAAACTGTAAAACATTTGTACTACAACTTTTATTTATTGGACCGAATAACTGAGCAAAAAATGTGAGGGTAAAAGAGAAATATACCCTTCGCAAGCTCGTATGGGGCACATGGGGACACGTGGCGGGCTCGGGTGCAGGTGCTGGCGTACATGCCTGATCTCCTGACATTGCAGATCTAACTGCCAGAGAATGTCGGGAACGTGCGATCAGATGGTGGAAAAGCTGATGTGGTCGGATGGCTGAGATGGAATCTGGCAGAGAGAACTAATCCAATGGTAGGGAGGAGGTTTGCAATAACTCCTCCTATGCAAACTTCGATCGAGCCAAAGGGGCGATCCAATGACCCTATGGAAGGTCTAAATGGTTTGGTAGTGTCGTGACAGGTTCCCTCGTTCGGTGGTCTGCTCCTATAGTGAGAGTGACAGTCAGATGGGCATGACGATGGAAGGGGACCTGGAGCAGCTCCGCCGGACCAACCAGAGGGACAAATGGGATTTGCTGCATGGGCCAGATCCTGCAAATGATACACTGCTCGGAGGTGGAACTCCGATGAGTTTTATTGAGCGCAAAACGAGGGAAGTAGGGGTATACAAAGCTTTGGATTTCCGGTGAGGATGGGAGGATAAAACCCGAGCCTAATCTCACCCTGATGGCTGAGATTTAGGATGATCATACTATGAGGGGAGATTGGGTGTTCGTCGAGGAGCCCATCTTTGCGGAAAATGTGGGGTGGTGGGGCTCCAGCCAAATAGTCGAAGCTCAGATGCGGGCGGTGGAGCAAGATAGGAAGAGTCGACTGAATGGTAAACGATGAAGGCTAAAGTGGATACCTTAAGGCTGGAACACGTTCTTGAGCTTCAGGCAAAAGGTGGATGTCGAGGTGATGGCCTCGACCACGCTGCAGCGAGCGGGGATGCTAAACGCAGCGGAGGAGTCTGGCCATGTCGAGCTACGAGCCTCTAGGCAACTCCCAAAGAATCCAAAGCCGGTCCTCCGATGCTTGTCACTTCAACGAAAGGTCTAGGGAAGAAATGGGATGCGAGGGACAAGCTGCCTCGCTTGGAGGCAGAAGAGAAGGATTTATACGCCTAGTGAGGGTCCAGAAAGATCGATGCGGAGTACAGAACCCTAAGGAGATCCGGATCATCCTAGGGATCCGCGAGGATCATGGAGGTCCGAGAAATAACGGGTCCAAGAATCAAGGCAAGTGGGGATCGGAGTCGGGCTGGGTAATTGGGAGAAAAAGACTCCGGTGAAGAGGTTTCGACTCGACCCGAGCTAGGAGTGGGCATTGACTGGAGTGAACAAACCCTCTTGGACCAATCAGAAAATTCGAATGTACAAAATATTTGAAAATTCAATAAAAATTAGTAAATAAATTTCAAATAAAAAGTGCATAAAATAAAAAAATACTTATTTTTTTTCAAACTATTTTCCTGTGATTTTTAATTATTTATGAAAAATAAATCGATGTATATACAGTATATAGTTTTATAGCCAGGTTTAGTATAGATATGTATTATGTATAAGTATTTTTATTATTTTATTTTTATGCAAAAATCCTTAATTTATATTTTATTTATTTACAACATATTTTTAGGAGTATAAATTGATTTTTATTTTATTTGTATAAATTATTTATAGGCGTATAATAAATAGAGGATGTAATATTTACGCATGTGTTTTGTGCAATGATGGGAGAATTTTATTTTTATTTATTTTTCTGTTTTTATTTTATATTATATTTTTTTAAAAATATATATACGAAAATAATTCAATTTTATTTTGTTCAAATATAAAGATGTACAGATATAGGTATAGTGATCCCTATCTCTCTCTACTTATTTTATTTTGAGATTAGGTCTAGGTTTGACTCTCTCTTAGGGTTTGGATCACTCTGTATTTATTCTAAATACATCATTATTTTTCTTCTCCTTTTTTTCTTTTATTTTTCCATGCTAAATATGCAATATTAACTCAGGCATGTAATTTTCTAAGTTATTGTATTTGCAATAATTTATATGATGTTTTGCCAAGAAAAAGAGCTAAATAAAAGAATAAAGATTCAGAATCAGAGATTCATCAATAGATTTGCATTGTGCCCCTTGAATTGTATGTTATTCGCATTTATGCCCCTGCTCGTTCAATAATTTGTATACATGTTTTAGACTTTTTATAATTAGCATGTGTGCTCCTAAATTAATGCAAAAATAGGTTCAAGTTCTTGTTAGCATGTAAAATGATGTCACATTTTTCTTTTTGATTTTTGGAACTTTTATCTATTTTCTAAAAATTAAATAGAGCTAAAATATTCCCTGTTTCCAATATAAAATATAAAAAAATATAAAAAGTTTTTGAAAAAATTCATAAAATATTTATTATGTTTATTTTTTTATTTTGTAACTCTAGACCCTAAAAACCTAAAAAAAGAAAATACATAAAAATTAAAAATCTCCAAAATCTAGTATAAAAAGATTGAAAATTCCCAAAATTCCAAAAATATATTTTTTTATCTCTCAGTTTCCTTTATATTATTATATATCTATTAAAATTTATTTGAAGAATTTTGGTCTTAATTAACTATTTTTAATCTTCATTTAAAATTCATCCTATTTATTAAATCCTTGATTTAGGTTATTTTTGTTTAAAATCCATAAAAATGTCAAAGTTTTCCTAAAAAATGTAAAAATTTTAGAAAATATCTAAAGTCTCAAAAGATTTTATTTCTTTTATTTTGAGTATTTCTATTAGTATTTATGATTACATTCCCCTATATTGTATATATAGTCTCATTTATCCTATATTATATATTTTAAAAACGAGAAATTAAAAACTCAAAAACTATAAAAAGGTAATAAAAATTAAAATCAATTAAAAAATATAAAAACAAAAAACAACAAAATTTTATAAAATTAAAAATCCACAACATCAATAAAAAGATAGCCAAGGAGACCACAATCATATTTAAAGCTCATTGCCCAATCTATCCTTTTTGCTCCTGAGTTCAACCTCTACACAATAGTTGCACCTATACATGTCTTTTTGTAGAGTTATAACAAATTTTAACTCCACACTTTCATTGCTAGATTTATTTGTAGGTTAATTGTTGATTTTCTAGGATTTTGTAAGTTGTTGCTTCAGCGACATTGTAGTTCTCGCCTTGTGTAGACTACTCTAGACCCTCGCAAGATCTCAGTTATCACGCACAAGCTGAGTTAGGTCACAAGGGTGAGAGAAATGAAATGCTGGCGCTGGAATTTAAGTTTAATATTTTTGACTGTCAACATAACCCTCGAAAATGCTTTCATGTCGGCATTTACATTTTTGACGATTTTGTAACCGATGAATATACAATGGCCATATATTTATAAAATATAGGCCCACGTTTGAGGTGTCTTCTATAAAAATCGTTGAAATTGAGTTAGTTATCGACGGCTCCAGCCGACCGCTGATAATCAGATGACGTAAAAATTAAATTTTCCAGTGGTAGGAGGTAGACTGGTAAGCTTGTTAGAAGATTTGAGTTTTGGAATGTTGAACCAGCTAAGAGAGTGCAAAGAACGCCCAATAAGTATTGGAATTAGACTATCCGAGTGACCTTAGTTACTTGAATCTAAGCTCGAGAGTGACACAAGATAGATCTAAATGGAGGTAAAAAATCCATGTAGTAGACCATACTTAACATGGGAAAAGACTTTGTTGTTGTTGTTTTTGTTCTTGTGTATCACGTAAATAGAAGTTGTAGTCGTGCCTGGCATGCGACTATTTTCATTTACTTTTAATACTAGTTATAAAAATTAACGATTTAAAGGGATGGTTGTAACGGAACGAATCGCGTCGATCGGCGGAAGCAAGCGACAGTTGATCGCACGATCGAACCATTACCCAGAATAAAAAAATGGCACATAATGAGCAGAGAAAATAATATCCATTCCAAAAATATCCATTCAAACTAGAGTTCCATTATTACAACTCTAAACTGGGAAAAAAACTATTCTAGAAATTAAAAAAGATAACAACTAGATAGTTCCTGTGGGCATATAGATATCCACTAGATCTTCACCGGCTAATTCGTACCACGTCAGAGATCTCAATGAGTCCGAAGCACGATCCTGAGAATGCAATCAATCTTGTTCTTCACCTAAAATTAACAAACGTAATTTGTATGAGCCTAATGCCCAGTATGCATCGGGGTCCATGCATGGGTATTCTAACGGCCCTTGAACCGTTAAAAAATTATATACTTGGATTTTTATGCATACACAACATTTCGTGCCAAGATAATTCCCATGCATGCCTAAGTTCGATCCCTATCATGTTTAGTTTGGCTTCTTTCATAAACATGGGTATACATGTAAAGTAGGTAAATTGTGTAAGTAGGCATGATAAACATTTATTTCTACTTGTGGACGTATTTCATAAAATACTAAGCAATTTACATACCTACAAAAATATATAAACCACTTTACATATTAGCCCCCATGACTTTGATGGTTTAACTTTTTTAAACCAATTCTAGCAAATCATGTGATGGTTCATTCTTTTATTAAATCATTCCTTGCATTTTTCATGATGGTTTTCCCTTATAAACCATTTTCTTGCACAACATTCATTTACGTATCTTTTATACGTTTTTAACCGCTGGCACTTGCGGTCCATGGCATGACATGACAGTGTAGCTACAACTGTAGAGGACTTAGCTTTTGCCTCTATGGTTCCTTGTAACCATACGCCCCTTGCGGCGTTGCCCCTTGCGGCTAACACGACCCCTTGCGGTCGTCCTTGTGACTCCTTATGAGTCAGTGCCTTAAATCTTGTTTAAGATTAACAAATGCTCTTAATTTATCATTTAAAAGAATTTTCATTAATGTGAGTGATTACATAAGCATATCCTTATATAACCATTCTAAGATACTTTAAGAGCATTTACGTTTTTTTTCTAACATTCGTATGCATAATTAGCTAGCACTTATAATGCTTAGTTATTATATCTCATTAACCCCTTCATGTGAGTGTATTATGCCTTATAAATCCGTATAACTTTCTGACTTATAAAAATATGTTTGCAAACATTAGGCCACGTGGTATATGATTTCTTATACAATTTTAAGGTGAGATATGCCATTTGTATATTAGGTTTGGTAGAAGGTATATAAAATATCCTACTAAATGGATTTCCCTAAATGACAGGATCTCAAGTGCAGATATACCAGACATTCTTAATTTAGTAGGGATGTATGTATACATATAACAAAAGATAATGTTCTATTCATTTCTCTTCACAGTTAGCTTGTAAGTAAACTTCAATTTGACTTGCATCCCATCAGAATTGGAAGGGTCTCAATTAAGTCCCACATTAGAGCCGAATCAATATTTCACTGTTTAAATTAGAAAAATACTGATAAAAAGGCCTAAATAGCAAGAATCCAGTTTAAGTAAGAGGATTTCTTCCTTTATGTCATCTCCGAGATATAATTTGTGAAATTGTTTGGTTGTCGAACTAAAGAAGTAATTTTGTATGTTTAAAAGAGCTCTCAAGTTCTAAATCCAAACTTCAAGTAATTTAAACATTTTGAAATCATCCGAAAATATTCACATAAAAAAAATATTGCATGATCTATTGATAGTATGAGCAACCTGAACGGGCTATATAACTTTGGCAACTAATTAGCATATATGTCTCTCATAAGAAGAGCTACGCAATTCAACTAACATGTTTAGATATCTCCACAATAAATTTGGGAACAAGTATGATCACGGTGAGGATGAGTAATCCCAAGTACGATCAAAGATCATATTTTATACCGATTGGGTAGTATATGTATTATCCTAAAAGATTTGATACATATACTAATATATTGAGATTTCAATATGAATTTTGTTGGTACGTAAAATCCTAAACCGATACATACCTCGATCCAATGCTTATCTCTACCCGATGCGGTCGTTGCGCCTCCTTTCGATCACGGATCTGCGTTCTCCTCCTCGGATTCGACGCCGCCTTCTCCTACGATGAAGAGGGATGCCGGTGAGATATCCCCTTTCTCTCTCCAACTCTCTCTCTCTCTCTCTCAAAAAGTGACGTGAGGCATGGGGACCCTTGTGGTTTTATTGTTGAGAAAGAGAGGATTTAATGAATTAATTAAATCCATTTAATCCAAGATAATATGTTTGAATTTTCTTTTGTTTGAAGAAGTCCAAGCCGTTACAATCTACCGCCCTTAAAAAAAATTCGTCCTCGAAATTTCTTAGTAGAGGGACATACCGAAAAGTTGCGGGTACTTCTCCTGCATTTCACTTTCCAGCTCCCAAGTAGCCTCCTCCTTTTGGTGGTGTTGCCAAAGGACCTTGACCATCGGGACTATGCGCCGACGGAGTTGATGATCTCTACGATCGATGATCCGTATGGGTTTCTCTTCAAAGGTCAAGTTCGGCTGAACGTTAATGACCTCGTGCTCGATCACATGTGAAGGATCAGGAGTGTACTTCCTCAGCATAGACACATGGAATACATTGTGAAGTTTCGAGTATTGAGGTGGTAATGCAATACGATATGCCACTTCTCCAACCCGCTGCAGAATCTCAAAAGGTCCAATGTATCTGGGAGTGAGCTTCCCTCTTTTTCCAAATCGTAAGACGCCCTTTGTTGGAGAGATCTTTAAGAACACATGTTCCCCAACCGCGAAACTCAGCTCTCTTCTATGACGATCGGCATAAGATTTTTGCCTACTTTGTGCTGCCAATAATCTTTTTCTGATTAGATCAACACCCTGCTTACTTGTCTGAACAAGTTCCGGTCTTAAGATGTGCTTCTCGCCAACATCACTCCAACATGAGGGTGATCTGCAAGGTCTCCCATACAATGCTTCATAGGGTTCCATCTTGATGCTCGAATGATAGCTATTATTGTAAGCAAACTCCACTAACGGAAGGTATCTATCCCAGCTACCGACAAAATCTAGAGCACATGCTCTCAACATATCTTCTAGTGTCTGGATGGTCCTTTCTGACTGACTATCGGTCTGCGGATGAAAAGAAGTGCTAAACTTCAATTGAGTGCCCATAGCATCCTGAAAACTCTTCCATAAACGAGAGGTAAATCGTGTATCCCGATCAGATACAATTGATGCAAAAATACCATGAAGGCTGACGATCTCATTCACATATAATTCAGCTAGACTATCTGTCGACTGATCCAAGAGGATAGGTAGGAAGTGTGCCGATTTGGTTAGTCGGTCAACAATCACCCATATGGTGTCATAACGATGTTTTGTGGTCTTGGGTAGACCGGTGACGAAGTCCATCGTTATGTGCTCCCACTTCCATTCATGTATCTCCAAGGGTTGAACAGGTCCTGCTGGACGCTGATGTTCAATCTTGATCTGCTAACATACCAAGCATCTAGCAACAAATTTTGCGATGTCATTCTTCATCTTTAGCCACCAAAAGTTCAGTTGCAGATCCTTGTACATTTTCGTTGTACCTGGGTGAATAGTGTACATCGATCTGTGTGCTTCATCCAGAATCTCATGCCTCAACTCATTATCGCTTGGAATCCATAATCTGCTGCGGTACCTTATAGCTCCATCCATTCCGATGTTGAAATCAGAACCTTCCTTTTTAGATGCTTCTATAAATTTAAGAAGATCAGCATCTACTTTTTGTGCAGTCAAGATCTTCCCAATTATCTCTGGTTGAATTTTGAGCGCTGCAAAAGATATCTTTCTCGATTCACTCAAGAAAGGCTTCCAATCTTCAAAATCTTTCACCATCTTCCATTGAAGTTTTAAACTAGCCAGTTTACCATCCCATTTTCTACTTAATGCATCCGCTACGACATTTGCTTTTCCTGGATGATAATTGATGGCGAAGTCATAATCTTTTAAGAACTCTAGCCATCGTCGCTGCCTCAAATTAAGTTCCTTCTGAGAGAAAATATATTTGAGGCTCTTATGATCACTGAGCACCTCAAACTGCTCACCGTAGAGGTAATGACGCCATATTTTAGAGCAAAGACTACCGCTGTTAACTCTAAATCATGAGTTGGGTAGTTCCGCTCTTGTGGTTTTAGCTGCCGTGGGGCATAAGCAATAACTTTCTCATTTTGCATAAGAACACACCCGAGCCCGGTGCCTGATGCATCTGTATACACCACAAAACCTCCACTACCTGACGGTAGGGCCAAGATTAGAGCTGTGATCAATCTCTGCTTCAATTCTTGAAAGCTCTGCTCTCACTTTTCAGACCATACAAACTTTACATCCTTCCGAGTGAGCTTCGTTAATGGTAGTGAGATCCTTGAGAAATTCTGAATAAATCGCCGATAATATACAGGTAGGCCAAGAAAACTATGGATCTCAGAAACATTCTTGGGTTGCCTCCAATTCATCACAGCTTCTACTTTGGTTGGATCTACCTCAATGCCGTCCTTAGATACCACATAACTAAGGAATGCGACTCTGTTCAGCTAAAAATTGCATTTGGAGAATTTTGCATAAAGCTGGTGTCGCCTTAGAGTTTCGAATACAATCTGTAAATGTACTCGATGCTGCTCCGGATCGGATGAATATATCAGTATATCATCCACAAATACAATGACAAATTTATCAAGGTATTCTCGGAATACCCTATTCATTAGCTCCATAAAAGCCGCAGGAGCATTAGTAAGACCAAATGGCATGACCAAGAATTCATAATGACCATACCTGGTTCTGAAAGCTGTTTTTTGTATATCCTCCTCTTTTATTCGGAGTTGATGATAACCCGTACGCAGATCAATTTTTGAGAAAACCGTGGCTCCCTGCAATTGATCGAATAAGTCATCAATGCGAGGTAACGGGTATCTATTCTTCACGGTCAATTTGTTTAGACCTCGATAATCAATGCAGAGTCTAAGAGACCCATCTTTCTTTTTCACAAAAAAGGTGCTCCCACGGAGAAACACTGGGACGTAAAAATCCCTTATCTAACTGTTCTTGCAACTGCTTCTTTAGCTCCTCAAGTTCTGCAGGTGCCATTCTGTACGGAGCTTTGGAAATCGGAGCCGTTCCTGGGATCACATCAATTGAGAAATCAACCTCTCTATGAGGAGGTAGTCCAGGAAGATCGTCTGGGAAGACATCGGCAAAATCTCTGAACACATCTAAATCTTCAAGACGCGTATGTGATGATTCAATGTTAATTATACTAGCGAGGAATGCGATGCAACCTTCTGCTAGTAGTTGGCTTGCTTGCAATGATGATATAATCAATCTCCTACTCTTTCAGGTGCCCCGAATAACTATCTCTTCAAGATTTGGTCTACTCAGGACCACCTTCTTTTCTCGACAATAGACTGCCGCATAATGCTCCCATAACCAATCCATTCCCAAGATAACATCATAGGTTGTGATGGGTAATAATATCAAATTGGCAGTGAGGGTGTCCTCTTTTATCAAAATCGGTACGTCCTTTAAGTTTACACCCGTGGCAATGATATCACCCATTGGTGAAGAAACTGTAAGTGCATAAGGAAGCTCGACAGCTTCTAAACTTATCTTTCTCGCAAAAGCATTCGAGATAAAGGAATGCATGGCACCAGAATAAAAAAGAATGTGACATAAATGGTTTTCAATTAGTAGAGTACCTTCCACCGTCGTGTTGGCACATTCTGCATCCTCCGGAGTGATAGCAAAGACTCTTCCTGCTACTTTCTTTTTCTGCTCGAATGGCTTCTTCTGATCCTTGACATTTTTCTTGCAATCTTTCATGAAGTGACCCTTTTCTCCGCACTTATAAAAAGTAATGGTTAGCTTGTAGCATTCTCCTGGATGCCTCCTACCACAATGCGGGCACACCTCAAATGTGTACTTCCTGTTTGCTGGTGCATCATCAGTCTTTGTCTTCTTGGCATTCGTTGCAGTGTGACGCCTTTTGTCATTGAAGTTCGGTTTGTGAGAGCGTTTACGAGGATTCGTTTGTTGTATCCTCCAGTATGCTGCATCGATCTCCACTGCTGCTGCAACCGCCTCAGATAAGGTTGTGGGATCTCTAGTCAGCACTTTCATGCTTAGTCCCGCATTCAGGCCTTCTATAAACTTTCTGGCTCATTGCTTTTCATTGGCACAAATACCTTTGCCATACTTCTCCAATTCTTGAAATTTTGCTGCATATTCTTCGACCGTCGTGTTTCCCTGCCGGAGATTTATAAACTCTTGACGCTTAGCATCCTTAGCATGCTCAGGGATGTAACGCTCAGTGAAGCGCTCAACAAAATCTTCCCACTTAATGACTGGAGTCTCCGAAAAGTGGATTCCTTTGCATGAAGTCCACCACTCCTTTGCATTGTCTCGCAGATGAAATGTCCCAAAGATCACTTTTTTTTCCTCAGGACAATCCGTTGCCTCAAAAGTCGGCTCCATCTCTCTTAGCCAATGTTCGGCTTTTTCCGGCTCATGCTCACCCTTGAAAGTGGGCGGATCGTGCTGGATGAAGGTCTTTAGAGTCAGTCCACCCGAGTTGGACGTCTGACTCTTCTGTTGCTGGGTCATTAGTGTCATTAACTCCAGCATCTGCCTCTACATACCCATGACGGCCTCTTGGCTCGTCGATGAGTCACGGTCTGCAATGGCTTCAATTGCACGTCGAGGAGCCATCTGATTCAAAATTGATAAGGTCAATGAGTTGTGATACTAAATCTCCCGATATAAATCTTAGATTACTAAGAATTGTGGATATCCTATGCCCAGAGGAACTCTAGCTCTGATACCCTTTGTAACGGAACGGATCGCGTCGATTGGCGGAAGCAAGCGACAGTTCATCGCATGATCGAACCGTTACCCAGAATAAAAAAAATGGCACATAATGAGTAGAGAAAATAATATCCATTCCAAAAATATCCATTCAAACTAGAGTTCCATTATTACAACTCTAAACTGGGAAAAAAACTATTCTAGAAATTAAAAAAAGATAACAACTAGATAGTTCCTGTGGGCATATAGATATCCACTAGATCTTCACCGGCTAATTCGTACCACATCAGAGATCTCAATGAGTCTGAAGCACGATCCTGAGAATGCAATCAATCATGTTCTTCACCTGAAATTAACAAACATAATTTGTATGAGCCTAATGCCCAGTATGCATCGGGGTCCATGCATGGGTATTCTAACGGCCCTTGAACCGTTAAAAAATTATATACTTGGATTTTTATGCATACACAACATTTCGTGCCTAGATAATTCCCATGCATGCCTAAGTTCGATCCCTATCATGTTTAGTTTGGCTTCTTTCATAAACATGGGTATACATGTAAAGTAGGTAAATTGTGTAAGTAGGCATGATAAACATTTATTTCTACTTGTGGACGTATTTCATAAAATACTAAGCAATTTACATACCTACAAAAATATATAAACCACTTTACATATTAGCCTCAATGACTTTGATGGTTTAACTTTCTTAAACCAATTCTAGCATATCATGTGATGGTTCATTCTTTTATTAAACCATTCCTTGCATTTTTCATGATGGTTTTCCCTTATAAACCATTTTCTTGCACAACATTCATTTACGTATCTTTTATACGTTTTTAACCGCTGGCACTTGCGGTCCATGGCATGACATGACAGTGTAGCTACAACTGTAGAGGACATAGCTTTTACCTCTATGGTTCCTTGCAACCATACGCCCCTTGCGGCGTTGCCCCTTGCGGCTAACACGACCCCTTGCGGTCGTCCATGTAACTCCTTATGAGTCAGTGCCTTAAATCTTGTTTAAGATTAACAAATGCTCTTAATTTATCATTTAAAAGAATTTTCATTAATGTGAGTGATTACATAAGCATATCCTTATATAACCATTCTAAGATACTTTAAGAGCATTTACGTTTTTTTTTTCTAACATTCGTATGCATAATTAGCTAGCACTTATAATGCTTAGTTATTATATCTCATTAACCCCTTCATGTGAGTGTATTATGCCTTATAAATCCGTATAACTTTCTGACTTATAAAAATATGTTTGCAAACATTAGGCCACGTGGTATATGATTTCTTATACAATTTTAAGGTGAGATATGCCATTTGTATATTAGGTTTGGTAGAAGGTATATAAAATATCCTACTAAATGGATTTCCCTAAATGACAGGATCTCAAGTGCAGATATACCAGACATTCTTAATTTAGTAGGGATGTATGTATACATATAACAAAAGATAATGTTCTATTCATTTCTCTTCACAGTTAGCTTGTAAGTAAACTTCAATTTGACTTACATCCCATCAGAATTGGATGGGTCTCAATTAAGTCCCACATTAGAGCCGAATCAATATTTCACTGTTTAAATTAGAAAAATACTGATAAAAAGGCCTAAATAGCAAGAATCCAGTTTAAGTAAGAGGATTTCTTCCTTTATGTCATCTCCGAGATATAATTTGTGAAATTGTTTGGTTGTCGAACTAAAGAAGTAATTTTGTATGTTTAAAAGAGCTCTCAAGTTCTAAATCCAAACTTCCAGTAATTTAAACATATTGAAATCATCCGAAAATATTCACATAAAAAAAATATTGCATGATCTATTGATAGTATGAGCAACCTGAACGGGCTATATAACTTTGGCAACTAATTAGCATATATGTCTCTCATAAGAAGAGCTACGCAATTCAACTAACATGTTTAGATATCTCCACAATAAATTTGGGAACAAGTATGATCACGGTGAGGATGAGTAATCCCAAGTACGATCAAAGATCATATTTTATACCGATTGGGTAGTATATGTATTATCCTAAAAGATTTGATACATATACTAATATATTGAGATTTCAATATGAATTTTGTTGGTACGTAAAATCCTAAACCGATACATACCTCGATCCAACGCTTATCTCTACCCGATGCGGTCGTTGCGCCTCCTTTCGATCACGGATCGCGTTCTCCTCCTCGGATTCGACGCTGCCTTCTCCTACGATGAAGAGGGATGCCGGTGAGATATCCCCTTTCTCTCTCCACCTCTCTCTCTCTCTCAAAAAGTGACGTGAGGCATGGGGACCCTTGTGGTTTTATTGTTGAGAAAGAGAGGATTTAATGAAATAATTAAATCCATTTAATCCAAGATAATATGTTTGAATTTCTTTTGTTTGAAAAAGTCCAAGCCGTTAGAATGGCAGTGACAAAAAATTGTCAATGTAATTGTGTAACGTTTCATCCTTCTTTTGATATCTCTGCGACATGCTTTCGAAAGTTTCAGAATTTTACTTAATTAAGCTGCACGTAACAAGATTATAGCCAACCTCGTGAAATGAACGAGGCAAAAGAGACAACTTTGGGAATCTCTCTAACCACTGTCAGTTCACAGGACACCATATACAATATAGGGTGGTGCGAAGAAACTTCCTTATACAAAGGCTCATTGAAAGCACAAGAAACAAAATAAATAATTAGGCCTGCTGCCATGATAATAGAGACAAGTGCCTCTGACACTCAAACTAATTAAACCACAAGAGCCAGAAGTCTGAAATAGCATTACGACTAGTGGTGGCAAAAAAGTGATGCATGTATACAAGGAATAGAGTGCCAACAACAGCTACAGATGATCAACATATTGCTCCCAACAAAGCAGTCATGCATGTGTACAGTTTAGGGTTTGGCACCATGGGAACAATACAACTACTGCAAGAGGAATCACTTAAAACTTAAAAACAAAGGGTACCCACTTGCCCTTCCTTAAGGGGAGGAGCCGACATCAGGGCACGTGATAATTAAAAACCTCATAGAGATATCATTAAAACACCTTGAGAGACTGAATGAAAGAAAAGAGTTTTTAGTTCTACATTTTATCTTCTCTGTGAGATATCATTAAAACCTCATAGAGAAGATAGAATGTAGTAGTATAGAATCACTGCTCCCATGCTCTCACAATTTTTGGTTTTCACATGATCAACCCTCTCTTTATATATGGAAAAATATGGCTCTCTAGCTGTCATCGTTTCATTTTCAGATGATTTTTTTTTTTTCAAAAATACCATCATTTATATTCATCATTATATCTCTAATATGTCATTCCAATTTCGTCAGAAAAAAAGACTCATATACCATTCATGTAGAACATGTAAATTTTACGTTTTGAAAATTATTGTAATCAACATATTCTAGATGAGGAAATAAGAGTCCATTTTTCTGACGAAACTTAAATGACATATTAGATGAATGCAGTGATGAAAATATATGACGGTATTTTTTTGAAAAAAAATAAAAATTTCGCCGAAAAATGGGTGGGGCAACCCCATTGAACCCATGTATATAGATGAGTACATAACAAACCTAAAAGTCCATATCGCCATGGCTCCGCTCTAGCACTTGGAACGTCCATGGTCTGGGGATCTAAGTTCAGAACTTTACAAATCAGATCAGGTTCATTCTGATAGTCGAAAGGGCTACCTGAATGGACCTAACCTAGAAGTATGCAGTCGCCATTGTCATTGGAAGTAAGTGATTAATCATATCGAAATGAGGATATTGCGAATATCAATGGGGGATTGTGACAACTCCAGTAATAATCCCACGTCAGAAACTCATGAAGATTGAGTGCATGTTATAACTGGTTCAGTAGACTACTTGATAATTTGGAATTAAGCATTTCCGGTGGTTATCAACGGCTTTACTCGTGAGCTGAACAAGTTGTCATGTTTCCTTTTCTTCGATAACAAACCAAGGATCTAAACTCGGGATGTCACAACACTTCTGTGGTAATCGGATCATAAACAAGTTGAATCTTCAACTCAGAGCTTAATTGATGGAGCTTCTCGTTTGAAACCAACGACATTAACGGAGCTATTGACAAAGCAACTGTGATGCATGAAAGTAGCTATATATTAAGTTCTCTTTTTCCTGCAAGAAATCCTGAAAACCGAGTAAAATTCGATTTTAAATCTTAGGGCAGGACTCGCAAAACCATCACATACCAAAAACGCGGAAATTACAGAACAAAATACATGAGGAAAAACAGGCAGAGGTGAAAAAAGGAAGAAGATGTCGTAGTAAAATCAAAGCCCCGGGGAGATGGTACCAAATATAGGATGGATTTTGTACGTGTAGGTCCACTACAAGAAAAAGCAGATTTTGCTACTACAACTATAGTAGCAGAAGAGTGGTAAAATAGTTGCAAAATGGTAGCAACACAAGTTTGCTACCACATGTAGTAGCAAATTCTGTAGTCGCGCCGATTTAGTCGCAAACTTGTTGAGACCACACTGTGGTAGTAGTTGTAGTCGCAATAATAGTCGCAAGTAATCATATTATAGTCGCAAAGTAGTGGCAAAGTTTTCAATAATTTGCGATTATTTAGCCATGACTTTGCGACTACTAAGAGACCACAAATACATGAGGGCATAACGACCTTATGGAACTTGTCACAGTTGTTTACCACCACATTGGCACTAATTAGTTACCACTTTACCGCTATATTTCTACCATAATAGCAGCAATGTAGTGCCATAGTAGTCGCAAATTCTGATTATATAAGGAAAAAATATAATCCAAACATGTGATCTCAAACATGGTCCTCCCTAGGATTTTTATCCTGTAAATATTGAACAATAATATAATACTTTCGATTCTGACTGCTTATACTATCAAAGAAATCAACACAAAGTAGAAACACAATTAACATTGAGACATGCATCCACAATTATAATGTGCAATAGTTCATGCAGAGCTACATTAGTCATATATATTAAAAATAAAAAAGACAAGACTCAAAGTTTTATAACATCAAATTTAGAAGATAAAATAACTAATACTATGGTTTCTTTTTTCCTCCACTTGGTAAACACACTATCTTTTTTGGCCTTGCCTTTGTACTTTGGATTTTCCTTTCTCTTCTTCATATTCTCCCTATGTTCTGAAATGATAATCCCCTTCCTTTGTGATACCCTGTATATCGTGAGATCGTCCTCGTTCTCCTCATTGTCGTCATCCTCCTCCTCATTTTCTTCATCTTCTTCATCTTCATCGTCCTCCTCTTCCATTTCCTCACGATCAAGTCTTGATTGCATTTTTCTACAAAGTACAAAAGAGATATTTAAATGCTAGAAAAATAATTCATTTATTAAACTACGATCTAAAATTGTATGATGATGAAAATATTAGCTATATACCTCAAATGGTCAATGGCCTTAACAACCTTGTTGAAAGAGCCTAAGTTTGAATGAAGATCATCCATCTTTTCACCAACACACTCACTGTCGGTGTGAGTTGTACAAACTCAGTCTTGGATACATCGGATGTCGGCATGTTGCATGTTGAGGGTGTCTCAAAAAAACCAGGTGCTCCATTAGAACTTGTATAGGATGTGAACTTAGGTGGTAAACCACCTAAAGTCTGCCTTCTATTAGGCCCCACCTCACGCTCACTGATGACTTCTTTCCATAAACTATCATTGAAGTCTATTTCTTCATCGGAAATGGAAACAACAAACTTGGCTCTATACAGGTCCATGTAACGATCCTACAAATTATTTTTTTAGTTTAATATGAAAGAACTAAAAAATATATAAGTGATAAGACACGTACCAACACCGCCTTTGATTCAGGTGTAGCCCAATCTCCCCCACTTGTATGAGTCGCGGTCCACCATTTGATAAACGTTGGAGGACGTTTATCAGCTCCAAGCTATAATGCCAACATAATAGTCGTTAACACAAATTTAGAAATGATAACGTCAAATCAAACCTTGTTATTTATACATACCAGTTCATGCCTCACAGTTCCATGGCTCTTCGATCCACTAGTTGATCTAATACTCTGTTTCCCTCTATTTATCTTCCCTGCTTCAGACCTCTTCTGAAATTTTTCTTGAATGAAAAGGTCACAATAGCGACTCCACCTCGCTGGAGTGCACCACGATGGCGCGCATAATTTTGCTCTCTCCCAATCTTTCGCACCATCCAGCTTCTTGATTGCAGCTTTTCTTGCCCTGTAAATATTGTCCTTTACTCGGTCTGTTGCTAGCTTTACTAGAGCAAATCGATACATTTCTTTTGTATGACTAGGTGGTAGCGCATACAGGTTCTGCACATCAAGTTTTAGTTAAAAATAATTATTTTGAAAATAACCAATAAATACCATCACGTAATGAACCTTACATAAACACCATTTAGGATTCGCTCTTGTTCTTCTGGTGTCATGCAACTCCATCTATAATTCGAGCAATCATGCATAGCTCTGAAGGCCTTCGTGAGTGCTTGGGCCACAGCATGCTGATTATCTAGTGTGTACCTGAATCTCAAAATTACTTATTACAAATAAATAAGCATGACAAATAAGCATGCATATATAGTATTTAAAAGAACTATTTATAAAGTAGATACCCATCTGGTAGAAACTGCAAGTATTTCCGAGGATCTTGAGTTGGGGGCGGGACTTGACGTTGAGGAGTGTCATGAGGCTGGAAAGGACCCTGAGTAATGGGTGGACGTGAACCTAGTGGAGGAGGTTGAGGAGGAATCTGAGGTTGGCCAGGGCTATGATGATGGGTAGAGGATTGTGGAGTGGGCTGGCGAGAGCGTGTAACACTTGGAGGTGTTCCTGCCAACGAAATGTAATGTGCATATTGCGAAGGAACTTCTACACCAGTATCAAGCATATATGAAACAAGCCTTGCAACATCTTCATTATGCTCACCTATTGTAGAAACAAGCATGTAAGAATTATAAATATTTTTTTAAAAAAATATTACTATAAGGAATCATACCGTCGATGTCTGGAGTATGACGATCTGAAATGCAATCATCATCATGATGGGTTCTGCTCCCTCTCCCTCTAGAACCTCGTTCACGCATCATAAGCATTTCCTAAGCATTTCCTGTAAACATCAACATGTCATGATAAGAAAAATTAAGAAAGAGACTTACAATGATACTATGGGTACGCTGCTACACTATGTGGTCGCTCAAAGTCTGTAACAAGTACAGTTGACGAGTCATCTATATTCAATTGGTCATTAGAATCCGTATAAATGCGTGGCATCTTCTTTAAAACTGTAAAACGATCATCTCTTTTTCGCTTTTTCCCCACTATTGGAACATAACATATCTGATCAACTTGTGAACTAAGGACAAAAGGTTCAAATCTTCGAATATATTTTCGGGCAATGATATCTACAATATCATGTATATGGTCAACAACCACACCATATTGTGGATCGTACCAGTCACACAAAAATAAGAAGAGCTTATTAGGAGGTGGCATATGATATTCAAGCTCAAGCACCTCCTTAAGAATCCCGTAATAATTCAAACTATCTTCACCATAACATGATCCTTTTACCATAACACCCATTGGCAAAAAAACCACTGTAAGACATCACCAAATGATTAGGATCAAGTGATAGGTCATTGAGCATCTTGTGTTTAGGATCTGTCGGATTAATCAACTTTATACGCTCTTTAAACCAATTTGAAAATTTCTTTCTGAATTCATCCACAACTTTATCTTCAGTAAATGAAGGATTCTCTACCATTAACTTATCCCTGAACTCCCTACAGTTAGAGAAAGTCATTTTATGAATTCAAGATCTTAGCATAAAAAATAAATTGAATAAGATGTATACATACTCTGCAAATGGTGTTACTTCCTCTGTGTTGTCTAGAACATAAAGCTCAACAGCTTCTTTCTCTTGGGTGGTCATCATTCGTGATTTTCCTTTTTTAAAAGGTCGACCGCATGTTTCAAAAATGGAGAGGCCAACAACACGTTCATTTTCAATGTACTCATTATGCCTGGGACGGTTATGAATGGTTTCAATGTCGTCAGATAAGTATCGAGAACAAAAGTTGGCCACCTCTTCGAATATGTACAGAGCACTTATTGAGCCTTCAATCTTGTTCTTATTACGCACCTTCCTCTTCAAGAAAAACATATACCTATTATCATATCAGTTTACATTGTTAGACAAAGTACACTAGATATATTATATTAAATAACATTATAGGCCTTAACTTTCGAAAGGATACATCCAAACTGGTCCACCAACTTTAGCTTCGTAGGGAAGGTGCAGAATTAAATGTTCCATCGAGTCAAAAAAAGCTGGTGGAAATATCTTCTCAAGATTGCATAGGATAAGAACTACATTCTCTTCAAGTGTTGCCATATCTTCTACTTGTAACTTTGAAGAGCATATGCGTTTGAAGAAGTTACTCAACTCCGTTTGTACATCATGCACTCCCTTCGGTAGTAATCCTCTAAAAGCAAGGGGTAATAGTTGTTCCATAAATACATGACAGTCATGACTTTTCATACCCTTGAATATGTTTTTCTTCAAATCAACAAGTTTTGAAATGTTAGACGAATAACCATCTGGCATTTTTAACTTACCCACTCACATACATCTTTCACTTGATCTTTACGTAAGTAATATTTTACCTTCGGCATATGAAAGCGACCATCATCAGATTCTACCAACCCTAACTCAGGGCGTGCACAAAATCATCATTAAGTCTCTACGAGTATTCTCTGTATCCTTTGTCTTGCCTTTCACATCCAATACGGTATAAAATACATTATCAAAGACATTCTTCTCTATATGCATGACATCCAAATTATGTCTGATGAGCAAATTGGGCCAATATGGTAACTCCCAAAAAATGCTCATTTTAGTCCAGTTGTGGCTATCTCCAAATCTTGGAAGAGGTTGTACACAATCATCAGAATCTTTTAACTCTAGTAGCCTCTGCAATATTTCAAATCCTGAAAACCTTATTGGTGTATCTGAATCATCAATTGTATTTCTTTTGAATGCCATCTTTTGTTTCCTATATGGATGATCTTTCGGCAGGAACTGCCGATGGCAGTCAAAGAAGCAAGGCTTGCGACCATACTAAAATTGAAATGCTTTTGTTTTTTCCTTGCAATACGGACAACTTATCTTTTCATGCGTGCTCCAACCTGATAGCATTCCATATGCTGGAAAATCACTAATGGTCCACAATAACCCCACTCTCATCTGAAATTTACTGTTGCTGATAGCATCATAAGTTTCCTGACCTTTATCCCAAAGTTCCTTCAATTCATCAATTAAAGGACGAAGATATACATCCAAATATTTTCCCGGAGATGTTGGACCAGGCACAAGCAAAGATAAGAACATGTATTGTTTCTTGTTACATAACCAAGGTGGAAGGTTGTATGGTGTAATAATAACTGGCCAACATGAGTAATCTTTCCCCCGATCATGTGGATTAAACCCATCAGTGGACAAGCCAATTACAACATTCCTCTTGTCCATGGAAAAGACGGAGGATGAATCCATCAAAGCGTGCCAACAAGCTGAATCAGAAGGATGTTCCATATAGTCACCACGTGCATGATCTGCATGCCAAGTCATGTCCCTAGCTGTTTCTTTGCAATAATATAGCCTCTGTAAACGTGGTGCTATAGGAAAATAACGAAGCACCTTCTGTGGAACATTTGATTTCATATTGGGTTTGAATCGAGGTTCTCCACAATCTGGACATTCAGTCGCATTCTTATATTCATCTCCATAGTATAAAATGTGATGGTTAGGACAAGCATCAATTAACTTGGCTGATAAGCCAAGTGTACCTATCATAGTTTTAATCTTGTAGTAGGATCCTGGCAAAACATTATTCTCTGGAAGCATTCTTTTTATGATCTTAATCATGACGTTGAAACTAACATCAGTCATATTATATTCAGCTTTTATCGTCAACAACTCTGTAACAGCTGATAGGAGTGAAAATGTCTTGCAACCTTCCCATAATGGTTCCTGTGCCTTATGTAAAAGTTCAAGAAAGTCTTTAGATTCCTCATGGATTTCTTCATCATCACAACCTTTCATAGAAGGATCAAAATTCAAACATGATGCATCCATCACCATCTCAACAAAAGGATTGTCCGCAGTCTGAGAGCTCTCTTTGTAAGTAGTACGTGCCTCTCCATGCGCATACCAAGATGTGTAATCATCGACAAAATCCTTCGTGCACAAGTGTCCTGCCACAATGTTTCTAGCTTGTTTCTTCATCAATTTGCATTGCATACACAGACAAATTATCTTCCCATCTACATCGACTATTCCATCTCCTTGTCCATATGCAAAATTAAGAAAGCTTTCTACACCTAGGAGAAAAGGCATGCAAATAGATCCATTCACTAAGCGATTGTACATCCAATCCCTTGCCGCATCCATTGTTCTACCTACAATGCATCAATAATAGGTAATTAGGCACATGGTTTGATAGAACCAATGATTTTCCTCTATTCGAGAACATACTCACATCTAAATCAATATGCTTCCTAAATTAGGTATATATTATAATCGCATTCAATCTGTCCTAACAAGCATGATGATTTGATCAACTAACATTAGCATTACTGTGTATACAACATTATGATATAGATGACCTTGTTTGCGATCATTGTTATATTATTTCTGCATAGGACAACTAGGCATTTGTTGTCCATATCCTATATGTTATCTCTATGTAACTCAAAACCTCCGACTGGATAGTCAATTACTTCACTAGGCCTCAGATATTTTTTGCAAAAATAGATTTATTATTTCTAATCCTATTCATAAATATTACATATGGGTCAAATCTACACAGATAACAAGACGGATCATTTAAAACAAGACGGAATTGGCTCTAGGACAGAGACTGAGTAATTTGCTATTGCAAGAACTGCTTTTGTAACTTTCATGAGGAAAATACAAATATGGACCTGAAGCACGGATAGAAGGAACATGTTTAGGAGTACGTCAAGGTTCATCTGTTTGACATGCATGTGCAGTGAATACCCATAAGAATGCCATTTTCAACGAGTTTGTTGGTACAAATTTTTCTTTTATTTAAACTAAACCCTTCTTTTTGTCTCCAGCAATCTTATGTGTAATATATCATTCCCTCATGGTAAATTGCAATTGACCCTGGTAATCCTTAGAGTTGGAAATTCCAGACTAAACTGATTCTGCAATCCATTAACTCGACCTAATCTCAATCCAACAAAGTTAATCAGGCAAGTCAAATAGTTAATAAAACTTTAAGTTCTACCCATTTTTTCACGGACAGTACATAAATTAAAAAGAAAGTCACAGTAACTGAGAGATTACATTAGAAGATTCAGATTTGAATTTCAAGGAGATGCTTAGAACTGTCGAAATTACATTAGAACAGGATTGGAATATCAATAACATTTTAGTAGTTTGGCATATTTTTGTGTTTCCATGTGTAATTCGTCTGACAATAGAATTAAAATTATGAACCGAGGTTAGCAAATGTTTTTAATATCAGTTGTATCCTAATGATGACTTGCAAATAGGTAGAATATTAAAATACAAGATGCTATGTGTATTCGAAGTTGAGATTTCTTTGTAATCAACTTCCAATCTTACGTGGCTAATGGGAAGCGGAAGATCTGGAGGGCGTATTCTTGCTCAAGGCCGACGCAGAAAAGGTAGGAGACGTCGGTAGTTGAGTTGGCGTTCGCCTTTGAAGCGGAGGGGGCCTTGAAGTCGGAGTGGCGCTTCGTGCGGGCGGGGGAGAAGATGACGTGGCCGTTGAGACTCTGACCTCGCTTCTCCGGTGGCGCCGGCAACAACTGAGACCGAGTTGGGTGAAGGAAATATTTGTGGCGGTGGGAAGAAGGGTGCGGAGAAGACGTGATAGGAGGCGAGTATGGATGTTTTGGGATAGGGTTTCTTATGGGAGGGAAACGTGAAAAGATGAGGGGAGCCCGCCCGCCCGCTTAAAAGTTTTATCCCAAATTTTGCTACTATGCTTGCTACTGCTTTATGGTAGCAAATATAGTCCCATTTTTGCTACCACAAAATAAGACTACATGTAGTAGTCACATAGTCGGAATATAATGTGTACTAAAATGTGGTAGTAAAATAGTCACAAAGTAGTGGTTAAAAATATTGCCACAACAAAGGCACCACATGTGGTGGCAAATATATAGTGGCAAATTCTGTATTTTCTTGTAGTGGTCGTATCATCGTAGACTAGGCTTTTATTATTTTTCCAATACTTCCAATGTGCTCGTACATGTGATGTCGACTTGAGCCTGTATAAAAGTCCCAAGTGAATCCAAAGTATACTTTTATCTTCGATTACATGTCCCGATTTACGGGAGTTAAAAGGGATAGCTAAACAATGGGATGTCATGCTCAGGTGATGCCGGTCACTTTCCGGAATCCCCCACCCTTTATACGGCTGAGTGTGGATTTTTTTTAAAAAAAAATAATTACTAATTTAATCTTAATTACATAAATGATAATTCTATCCAACAATTTTGCATTTATATCCTATTTTTAAATGACCCCTCTATTTTATAAAGGTTACATTTCTATACATTCTTTTGTTTAATACATTGATTTTTGTAATAATTATCAAAAACTAATTAATTTTTAATTTCACTATTACAATAACAGAAATTAGTGTTTTGACATTACAATTGATACATGTTACACCTTAGAGGGATGCAATAGAATGCATATATATCATATTTTTGACGGGATATGAATATATAATTTTTATTTTGATGAATACGGGATGAAGAAAATAATATGGATTTGAATTATTTTTCCTATACAAATGTTTATGGATATAGATATAGATGTAAGTACATTTTGTAGGCTTGTTTATATATATTAGAACCTATCATAATAGTGAGATCATATAATTTTTACATATCCGCTGTATATTTTATTTAGATATTGATATGTATTGTTATTTTTACAGGTAGAAGTATTTAATTTTTTTTCAATGAATACAGATGCATAAAGTAATATGGATGTGAATTATGTTTTGCATTCCGCTCCATCCATTTTAATACAGATATCTCTTTAATTTTTTATAACAACAAGATTGTATAATCTGTATGCATCCTACATGATTTTCATTTTTTTATGAAAACATATACAAATATGAATATTATATTCATATTTTAGATAGAGAAATAGAAATAAGTATTAGTTTTATATCTATCGTTGAGGGTAAAATGAATATTTGTCCATTATAGCAATGGCTATTGGATAATCTATATTTATATAGTTGATAAGAATATGCATTTTACCTCAACGATAGATAAATATAAGGAAAATAATTTTATTTATTTTGCACACAAACATGAATATTGATATTGTATATATTTTTTTAAATATGTATTGGATATTGAAAATCAATGTATTAAGTGAAAGGATATACTGAAATGCAGAACCTTTTAGTAGTATAAATGGGAGGTCATTTATATTAATAGCTATTGAAATGCAAAATGGATGGAGCGAAATGTAAAAACTCCATCCAAATCCACACTTGAGGTGTCGTTTTGGGCTTTCCTCTCAAATGGTGTTAATTTATGTATAAATTTTTTTATTTGCATGCCTATTTATTTATATAATATTAAATTAGAAATTTTTTTAAAAAGTACGTGGGTGTAACAAGTGGTGCTCTTAGAAAAGGAAGAAGATCCTGCACTAACCAATCACGTTGCGCCGTCTGAAGGGGAAAAAGGAAAGAAAAAAAAAGACGGTAAGCTTGCTAGTTAACTCATTCTACAATATGATTGTTGCAGTGAATTAGACGATTACAGATTACTAGACCATATCGAAAAAAACGGAGCTAGCTCATCCAATGTCCTCTCAAATAACATCTACCAGAATTAAGCCAAGCTGTACATTTGCGGGAAGAGAACGAGAAGACATATATAGTTTGAGATATGAGAGGATTATTAAAGATTGGGAAAAGGAACGTGTTGGTGCTTTGCTGATGCACACGCAACAAAATGGAGTTGATTTTGATTTGATCCCGAATGATAAAAAGCAGAGGGGATAGTGGAATTGTATTTGGATTCGACTTCCCCGAATCTAGAAGTACCATGGTACATTCCCAAGGCTGTCAGTCATCGCTGCGTCGGCCACCGTGCCACCATTTAGTAAGAATCCAAGCTCCGCCTCGAAGTCCGTGTCCCACGGTGGTTGAAGCAGCCACATGTCACCGTTGTCAGCAAAGGCGAACTCCGCGGATGATTCGAAAAAGCCCGTACTTAGCCTTGGGAGCTCTACGATCTCGTCAAGCTCCTCTGATGTTGATGTTGATAATGACGATGTGGAAGACGACGAAGAAGAGCTTGTTGACAAAGATGGCTCCAAGGTCGCTGCCTTGCTAGCGGCGGCCTGGATGTCGCGGGGCGACAGAGTAGCGGGACGTGGGAAGAGGTGGACAAGGTTGGGGAAGTTCAGTACCGCGGAGGCACCCTTAATACTGACAGCCGCCACGTCGTGTGCTCGCGCCGCCATCTCCGGTGTTGGGAAGGTCCCGAGCCATATGCGCGACTTCTTTCGCGGCTCACGGATCTCCGAAACCCACTTTCCCCAGTTCCTCATCCGCACGCCTCGGTACACCGGGTGTCTGGTTCCTTCTCGTCCTCTCTTCTTCGCATTCTCTTCTCCTCCATCCCCTGTTGCGGCATCAACAAGCGACTGTGAGATGGAAACATGCGACAACGGACGTGGACGAAGATGAAGGCGGGTTTAGTTCATGGGAGAGCATGTGAGGTTCTTCCATGATATGTAGAGTGTAATTTTGAGAGAGAAGAGAGAGAGAGATGGCCAAAAGGGGAAGAAAGGTTTGGGGGGCTTTAATAGAAGGAAGGAAGGGGCATATGAAGGTGAGGTCCGCACCAAAGCGACCCTCAACCAACAAATGGCCACCTGTCCCTCCTGATGGTCATTTCCGACCTATTTTTTAATTTCAACCTCTCTGACAACATCTCCTCTCTCGTCATTGATGCCTTCAATTTGGTAGCTCTTCTTCCTTAAGCACTGTACTGGTTGGTAGATGTACGTATAAAGACATACTGGTGGATGCCATTATTAAATATGGCTTTTGGGTTTTACACGTCCCCTAACAATATTGCATATGGGCCATGGGGCGTGGATTCCTTCCTCTTTGAACATCATAATCCAATGGAGTCTAATCTGATAGTCCATTTTATACATTCAGATTTCTCTATACAAAACAACTGGTGGCCTTTCCAGTGGAACTGAACTAGCATGGAAATTCTGATGTTGCCGACGATAGCAGCCGTGCTCCTCAGTTAAAGAGTGGTAAGCGACGATCCTATGGGGATAGCCATGAAACTATCATTTAACATGAGGAAGAAGATGTGATGGAGGTGCATGTGTATGTCAAAGTTCATCAAGTTTTTGCTGTTTAAATATATCAATCTTGCATAACGGATGTTTATAATTGGCTACTGTTTAAATGAGATTTCCTCCCAGATAGATATACATGTAAATCTGATTTTTACGAGTTCAGAAACCCCTCCTCCTTTACTTGCTTAGCTGCTAGGTTGTTTTTTTTACTCTTGTCCGTGTTTTTGTTTCTGGAAGTGGAAAGTATTGTTTTTACTCTTGCCTGTATGCTTCTTAGGATTTTTTATCCTTAACTGATAGGTTAGAGTTCTGTAGGAGGAAGAAGACAAAGATCTGTAAGACAAGTTGTGGGAAGCGTTTTCTTTAGCTCATGTGGTCCATTAATCAATGCACAAAGGTTTCCATAAGATTTTTTTTACCTCAACTGTTTAATCAGTTGATGAAGTTCTTGTTGGGAGTTGATCCGATCTGCTGGAGATACGAACTAAAATCAGATGCTCGATCAACCCCCAAGACAGAAGTATGTAAAGAATAAGATAACATAATATGACGGTGTTGGGTAACATCACGTAATTTCTGAAGAAGAAAGTTCACTAAAGAAGAACTGGTACATTTCTCTCCGTTCTTGTATTATTCTCTCAGTTTCCTCACTTTCACCGTCTCTCTATAATCGTGGATATATAATAAGTAGATATGGGTTCAAAATAAAGAATGATGAAGATGATCGATTAACGAGTGTTTATGTAAAAAGCATTTTAAAATCAGAATGATACCAAAGGAGATTGCGGAAATACATTTGATCATAATCATTATATTGTTCTATTCAAAAGCGAATGGTTTGATGTATTAATTGAAATCGATTTTAAGTTGGATACTCGACATGGCTATATATTAGTCCAAATAAAAGGTGTATGTATGATACTTCATAATAAAGAGCCATATGTTCTAACTTGTTAGGTTGATCGGATTTTTTATCTTCGTGATAATCATTACTGTGATTGGGTAATTCCAGCTAAAACGATTCCGCGTGGTCACTATGATACTGAAAGTGAGTCTAAAGATCATCCAGACGAAGAGTTTAATTATCAAAATGTTGATGATTAGGTTGTAAGTTTTAAGATTTCTTAAACACAATGCTTTATGTTATAATCTCATTAATGTAATTTTATTAATAGTTTGAAAGATATGATGACCAATGTTTTCTTGCTTGATGTCATGGAGATGAGAAGAAGGGGACGGATTCACCGATTGTTGACGAGGTTATCGAGGAGATGATAGACATAATTGCTGATGCACAACATAGTTTAATAGTATGGAATGGATTACCTTTTCTTATTTTTCTCCAAATTAATATTTACTATTATATATTAAATAAGAAGAACATGCCATGGTCGAGGGCGTATTGTATGCATTGCACTAACGCAATTACCTCCTTGACAGCCGTTAAAGGTTAATATCTTTATTAGCGGGCAGGCGTATAATTGCCCCCCATTTGCTAGTCATTTGGGAATTTGATGAATCCATGATTCAACATTTTTATTCTTTTATTTTAGCTTAAAAATCTTGGTAAAATATATGAAATAATAACTAATTTTAATTAGTTAACAATCTAACATCATTTGTTAATATTTTACATTTATCACTTATTCACACCAAAAAATAAAGAATAAAGAAGAAAAGAAAAAAAAGAATAAAAGAAGTTTGGGTATACAGACTAACTCAAACCCCAAGACCATGCCAACCATTGGGATGGTCGACAAGGATTAAGTAGGAGGAAATAGGGTAATATAATCTATAAAAATCTCGAAAATCGATTCTCATATTGTGCGTATACTTCATTATTTATGATGCACAAATATTATTCTATTTTATTTATCCTAAAATAAATTCAAATAAAAATGTTTATTCATGGATCTTGGACATTAAAATAAGTTGTAAATAATAAAAATAGTTGCAAGAAGAAATTTTGTATAGAATAAAAAAACAACACTCTAAAAAAGCCATAAAACAAAATTTGTCAGATCAATATCTTCTCCATACAAACTCAAAATAAATCAAATATACTTTAATTATGTTCGAAATTAAATAAGCTTTAAAATGAAATGAGTTTAATAAAAATTGGAGTTAAATGTAGAAGTTGACTTTTTGGAGTTCTATTATATATTATATCTATATTGTACATTGTATTTATTATTTTATTTTATCATTTGTAATTTTTACACATATTGTATTTTTACTAATTTGTATTTATAAAATCCTATTTATATAAAATAAAATAAAAATCACAAAATCAAAAAGATTCAAAAATAAAATCATGTATTTGTTGTATATGTATCACATACCTATATTGTACATAGCTTTATTTATTTAACCTATTAAATTAACTCATAAACATAAAATAAAAATATCTTTAAAATATTTAAATAATTCTATAAATTAATAAATTATATAATTAGAAAAACAATTTATTAAAAATAAAATTATTGTATATATAGGTACTTTTACCTATGAATAAAGCTTTTTATTTATTTGTACCTAATATTTAATTTTTTTAAATTTATTACAAATCATCTAAATTAAGTTTATTTAATTATTAAAATATTTACTTATAAAACATTTTTATTTAAATTCATTTTCTAATTTATTTTGAATTTATTTTGTTTTTAATTTATTATTTTGTCTTCTAACACTTGTCATGTAGTGGGTTGGGCTCTTATTGGCCAGACCCGGGTCGATTGACGCGTGTCTACTTTTGAGCCTTCGACCATGCCAGAATAACATGAAAATTGATCGTTCTTCCCTAATTATGTGAGTCATTGGGTTGAGGTCATTCCCGCATGAACCGCAGAAGCCAAGACCAATTGCAGATTTTTGAGGAAAAATATCATTTCACTGTTAGGGGTGCCTAGAGTTTTGATATCTGACGGGGGGTCTCACTTTATCAACGACAAGGTAAATGCCCTTGCTAACGATTTCAACATAGATCATCGAGTAGCCACTCCATATCATCCTCAAATCAATGGTCTTGTTGAAGTATCGAACAGGGAGATCAAGACGATACTGCAAAAGGTAGTCCACCCACACCGAAAGGAATAGTCACATCTTTTGGACTTAGTCTTGTGGGCATATCGAACTTCCTTCAAGAATCCTTTGGGTACGTCTCCCTTTCGTCTCGTTTATGGCAAACCATGCCATTTACCTGCGGAGATAAAGCATAGGTCACTATGGGCTATCACTGAGATATTATTGGATCCAGAGAGTATAGGAGATCAAAGGAAGGCAAAATTGGCAGCCTTGGAGGAGCTTAGAGATACAGCCTTTTCGAGTAGCCTACAATACAAGGAGCGAGTAAAGATATGACATGATTCTCATATCATCCATAAACAGTTTGAGATGAATTAGAGAGTATGTTTATTCGATGTCGGGCTTAGATTATTTCTAGGAAAATTGCACAGTAAGTGGAAGGGGCCATACTTGGTCCGAAAGGTGCATGACAATGGTAGTATTGATATCTGAGATGTCATCTGAGTCCACCTTTCGAGTTAACGGTCAGTTACTAACCACAACTGATCAGCTTCTTCTGGACCTGTAAAAGGAGCAGAGAAAATTTCTCAGTTGTTGTATCGACCAAGTGACTTCTACCAGAAAAGATTAATTTTTAATGAATCTTCTTTATTTTTATACTCCTAAACTTAAGTATATAGCGGTTAAGCATGGGAGTGTCGAACTCAGGGAGGCAAACTGGTGGAAATTAGGATTAAACTATAAACAAATTAAGGTAAGAGGATTCATAATTTTTATTTTTTGAATGATTTTTCTGGTTTTTTATGTGATTTTTAATGAATTTTATATTATTTTTTATATATTTAAGTATTTTATGATTTTTATTAATTTATAAAATGATTTTGTATTTTTTTTTATTTTATGTCTATTTTATGATTTATGTCTTTATTTTTATATTCTATTTTTATGGATTTTTAGAATATTTTTAATATTTTTTATGGATCTTGATTTATTTTTAATGTTGCAAATAAGGCTTTTATTGAAAATTGTGAAGTATTTACGATTTTAATATTGAAAATAATAAAAAATATATTCTTGTTTTACTTTTAATAGAAAGTAGATGAAATTACCTTCAAAATGATATATTGTGAATTTTTAGAAGATTTTTATTTATTTAGTTATGATTTTTACAAGTTTTAATGGCTTTTGTATTTTTTAGTGACTTTAATGTTTAGTTTTTATTTTGTTTTTGGTTTAATATGTTAAATATAATAAAATATATTATAGGTAATTTTTATTGGATTTTTAAAGGTGTTTTATATTTTTAAAATTTTTAGAGTTTGTTATATTTTTGTATTTTTAAAGATTTATGAAAAATAGAATTTTTTATTTTTTAAAACTTCTTTAATACTACTGGATATGGTATAATACTATACAATTATTTGTATTTTTACTTAATTTTGTTAGTGGTATTTTATTTATTATGTCTTATAAGTATAATATAATGTATGCTATGTAGGGGGTATAAATGTAATTATTCTGGTACGTGTGATAATATGCAAAGTTTGGAGTGTATGTGTGCAAAAACTCTAGATGCACGTGCCCTTCACGTTTTTCTTCCAGCGTAGGGTCCTACTTGTCATTCCTCAAAATTTCGAGGATGTTTATGTAAAACTCCCAAGATTCATGTATTTGGTCACTTGATATCCCCCTTCAAGGACCAGTTCGTGACTATGAAAACTCAGGGCCCTCTAATGCAATTTCCATGAAATAATCTCCGAGCGCATGCTCTTCACACCTGAGTATAGACCTGTACGTAAATAACAAGAACTCGTAGGGGAATAAACCTAAATTGCCAAAAAAATCTGTCAGCCTCACGTGCAGAGCACGTGAGATACTTGAGTTGTGGATCGCTGCTGGATTCGATACGTGTTTTGGAGAAGGGATGAGCGCGTGGTGCTCTGAATGCCGTTAGATCGAAATGTAATCTAATGGTTCTGCTTTAATATGAGATCACTAGTTGTTCTTCCCCCAAATCAAGCTAAAGCCAGCGGTGATCTTTAAGGTTGAGAGTTGAGACGTTAGATCTCTGATTAACGCTGCTCTGTTACGATGCTCCACGAAGACGAGCTTTGGTGATCACAATGCTTTAGGTGGATCTCAAGCAAGTGAAGCTCGATAGTTGCGGCAGATCTCAAATGATGTTCGAACCTAATACCCGAATCGTGTGAATCGATGCGAATCAGACCTGTTGCTCCTTGATACTCAAGGTTGTACTTAGATCTCTTTGATTACAATGTGTCTATCAAGCGCCTCCAGATGAGGCTTCGTTGCAGGTGATTGGTCAATTTATTGATCTTATTCCCGATAATGCGGTGGTGGTCCGATCTGTTCTCGATCAAGCCCTTGATGCTTCATCCCTTGTACCTGTAAACCAGAACACGACTCGAGACAATGTCCTCGGTCCGATTGAAAAGTGGAAGGATGAGAGAAATGAGATGCCCCTATGAATGTGATGGGAAAGGAGCGACTCTCCGATCAACACATTCGATCGGAGATGGAAGATTTGAGAGGATTACGTAGAAGCAGCAGGACAGAGATGAAAATGATTAGATGTGGAGGGTGTTAGATTTGAATCAAGAAAACAGAGAAAGAGATTGGAGAGGGGATAGAATGGAAGGATTGAGAAGAGAAGAGGAGGAGGAAATAGAAGTCGGGATGCTAACTTTGAAGCAGGGACGAAGTCAGAAAAATTCTTTTTGGGGGGGCTAAATTATTTAGATGGAGGGGACAAATTATTTATCTAATTTACCTTGTCATTTTAGTGGTTAGGAGTTGCTCTCTTGTAATGTGAGCTATAAAGGAGGTGTTGTAACTATTTTGTTCAAATTTGTTTCTTAAAATCCAACCTATAGATAGAATCTTCCAATAATGTTGTACATATCCTTCGATTTTCGTTCAAATCCACGATCATTTGCTATTTTATATCAATAGTAAAGAGTCTGGTTCTCTTTTAAATGAGATTTAAGTTGCTTAAATATTTCTTAGACTTTTAACCACTAAGACAAAATAGGAAATGACATCGAATTTGAGAGAAATTCGGAGGATATGTAGAACATTGACGAAAGTTTCAATTTATAAGGTTAGTGTGTGGAAACGAATTCAATCTAAAAGGCGAACTTCCAATAATTTTGTAATTGATTGAAACTAATATGGAGAAGGTATTTTTTACAAACCCATCTAAACTTATAATCGGACATAAATAATATCTATAAACATCGTATTGACAAAAAGATCCATACAAAACTCTTCATCTCATGAAATACACATTTATTAATGTGATATTAAGTAATTCCATTGGGAAAAATGGGGTTGCCTCCTGGGTAGCTAACTTAGCTCCTCCCGCCCCCATTTTCCCCCATTTTTTTATTTTTTTAAAAAATAAAATCAGTGAAATTCATCACTATATCTCTATATTATGTCATTCAAGTTTCGTAGAAATAGAGACTTCTACGATCTCCATATAGACAATCATTTTTCAATGGTCGTAGGATTTTCTTAATCGACCATGTTTGGAAGGAGGCCGTAGGACTCTCTATTTCTCATGAAACTTGAATAGCATAATATAGGGATATAATAATGAATTTACATGATTTTATTTTTCAAAAAAATAAAAAATGGGAAAATGAGGCGGGGTAAGCTAAGTTAGCTGCCCCCAGAGGCAACCCCATTTTATCCAATTCCATTAAATTTAAGATGTTCAAACAAATGACATTATACAATACCTTTTACTTATAAGGATGCAAACAAATATAGATATGTCTACCAATCCCTTATCATATTTGTTATACATATTTTGACATGTGTACATTTATATGCATACTATTTTAAAATCGATGCAGATAAAAATAGGGTTGCAAACATGCGGATACAAATATGTATATGTCCCCATATATGTATATACTAGAAAAATATGTAGCTATATCTATTTTAAGATCCTAAAAAATGAAAGAGGTATCCAAATCCATATCCGTATATGCAAAGGAAAAAGATCATTATCTATACCATAAATGTTAAAATAAAAACTATATATTCGTGACGGTTTATAAACAAGTACGATGATGGACATATACGGATGTATCGATATCCGGTTATGCACATCATGTAATGTTAACAGCTAATTATTGTAATTAGATCATATATATATGGGTAAAATGGAGCTGCCCCCTTGGGGGTAGCTAACTTGGTTCCCCCGTGCCATTTCATCTCTTTTTTTTGAAAATTTCTTCCGTGAATTTTCATCAATATATCCTTATATTATGTTATTCAAATTTCACGCAAAATAGAGATTCTTGCGGCATCCATCCAGAAGGGTCGTTTTTAGTAATTCTGTTACCGTTAAAAAATGATTATCTGGATGGAGGTCGTATGAGTCTCTATTTCGCATGAATTTTGAATAGCATAATATAGGGATATAGTGATGAATATTCATGAAAGAAATTTCAAGGCTTGAAGAGAGGGATGAAGGTTCGGGTCACCTAGGAATCAGCTCCGATGAGCTTGAGGTTCTCGCTTCGATACAACGGCGGTGCAGAGGCTGGATGCGCGGCGTACGACTGAGCAACACCACAACCATTTTGATCATGCCGATCTCCCTACCCTTGACCTCGCTGCCACGATGGGATGGGGATGCTCCTGTCACGAGCTTCCTATCTTCCTTGGAGCTCATAGGTCGGAGAGGCGAAATGTGAAGTGGTGGATCTTGAGCTCCGGAGGGGGTGATCAGCTATAAATAGGAGGGTTTGCTTGGAGGCTATGGAATGTGGTGCTGTCACCGACGATGGGTTCGATGACCGCAGGTTTGTTGTGGCAATGACCTAACGGCCGGGGAAGTTGGAGAAGGAGGAGGACGAGAGGAGATGCAACATCGTGAAGAAGAAGGAAAGAAGGCGTCGGGAAAGAAAGGGAAAGGAACAACCGTGAGGGGAAGAAAATAGACGAGGGAAGAGAGAGAAAAAGGAAGAAGAAAAAACATAAAATAAATTAAATAAAATATTAATAACCTTTTAATTAAATAAATTAAATAAATTAGTAATTATTTGTTTCGTTAAGAATTAAATAAATTTTAAGATATAATTAAGTAATTAATTAAGTTATTTAAAGGATAATTAAGTAATTAATTAAATAAATAAGTATATAATTCAATTATTCTATAACTTTATAATTAAGAGTTATATATATTAAATAAATAAGAAATTAAATTAAAATTTGTACTTAAATTTATTTAATAAGTAAATATTAATTAAGTATATAAATATTATAAATAACATATATTAAATAATACTACATTACACTACATTATACCAATATTGATCCAAAAATCGCGTTTTTCGTATTAACTTTGATTTTAGCAAAACCAATGTTATTTTGTAGATAATTTAATAATATGAATTTTAGAATCGAGCTTGCTCAATTCGGAGTTCAAACGGCCTAGTTGTGAGGTCTGAAAAATTTAGATAGTGGTTTCGAGGCCTTAGATTTTATTGGTATTTTTATATTTTTATATATAATTTTAGAAGATTTTAGGAAAAGAAATTAAGTTAATCGTATTTATTGTTAATTAACTAAAAATCCGAAAAGATTCTACATATAGTAAATATGGACAATGGGTCCAAAATGCCAAAACTCACTAGTTTTATTCAAATATTTTTTTGATAATTTTAATAAATAATATTAAGTATAAATTGTATTTTAAAAGTGATTTTGTTCTGTTTAGAGTTTTTATAAATAGTTATGAACCTTGGAAGTTGGCTTTTGCGGCTTTTAATGTTCATTATAGTTAACTATCTTTATGTAGAAATATTTTTCTTATATTTTTATAAAATAATATATATTTTTTGAACAACTTTTATAAAATAAATATTTTGATTTGAGGTGATATAAATGATGAATAAAATAGGTGAAATATTTACAAG
Source organism: Ottelia alismoides (assembly GCA_037367405.1). Classification (NCBI taxonomy): domain Eukaryota; kingdom Viridiplantae; phylum Streptophyta; class Magnoliopsida; order Alismatales; family Hydrocharitaceae; genus Ottelia; species Ottelia alismoides. The sequence continues at coordinate 19,577 of JAZKJV010003626.1, read as the reverse complement.
ATGAAAAATGGGTAAATTAAATTTTTGGTCTTTGTTGTCTTTATATTTTATATAGGTTATGATCGTTATGTTCCTCCACTTATTTATTTCGTCGATCAAGTCAATATTGACCTGGTCTCCGGGTTAGGATCAGTCAGTATATTTCATATTTACAACCTTCTTGTCTTTTATTTTTCTTTTTATCTTTATTCTTTTATTTTGGGTAAAATAAGTGTTAAATATATAATATTAACATTTGTGGTTAGAATGATATTTAATTAGAATTAGTGATTATTTACATGTATTATACCAAGGATTTTAGCCAAAATGAAAGAATAAAGGCGATGAATTACTGATTCATCATTCCCCTATACTTTACCTTTGCTAGCCTTGTAGCAAACACTTATTCTATAAATAAGTGCAAGGTAAAAGAAAAAGAAAAAGGAAAATAAAAGAACTTAGAACATGCTTGTTTCTTTAAACCGAATTTCACTTCACCCAAAATCTAGAGATTTGATTCATACCTTTGGATTAATAGTGTGTCGAGACTCTATTAGAATTAGGATTTAAGCCTCGACTGCCATCAAGTTACACAAATCCTTATCCAGGTTTTCACCTCAACAGTTAGATCGGATCCACCTATTCATCACGCAAATTTTTCAGCTTTGAAAGCAACCTGTACTATGTGATAAAGGTTTTAGCTATACCTGCTTAGAGAAATGAAGAAATCGTCCATCTAGTTACACACTCTGATTGAGACCTCATCCAACAACTCAGTCCTCGAGGAGGGGGTATTTCCTTTTAAGGTCAGGTCGTATTGTGTCCACAATCAAATAGAGAGAGAAGTAAGAATGGGAAGAGAACTGAAGTGTGATCAGTGTAATCACATCTCCTGTGAAACCTGACCAATTTATCCAAGTCTCCACTAAGACATGCAGGCTTTTCTGAAGCTCGGGCCATTGCGGTCATTTTGGTATTTGGTGTATTCATCTTCTTTTGGTAGTAGTGATTGTTGTTGCACTGCATAGGTCTTTTATGCTCCGACGGATATAGAATCTTTTCGTTCTGCCTATTTTTGGGGGTCTTATAAAAAATTGTGCCAGCAGATCCTTCCCTCATCCGAAGCTTTAATTCAACCCCAATCTCTCCCTTCTTAAGACATCATCACTGCCAGCCAAAGATGGAAACACACTACTAAAATGGATAGCCCCCCATGCAAGTCGAGCTAAGTGCAGAGTGCATGAGTTCAAAATTGATTCAAATGGGGAAGACTTAAACGGTTGACACCAGGTGTCCTACTTATGCACTTCCAATTTGAATTTCGAACACGGTCTCCTGGAACCCAAAGAATTAAGTCTAAAAAATCTGAAGAGTCTCAATTCCATTTCCTAATAATGTCCCTTTATAATTAAGTGGATTAAGGCCTAAACCAAACTCCATCTCTCGGACTTCGATCCATTCGGTTCAAGAATCAGACTTGTTTTGAAAAATGCAAATGAATGCAATAATATTTTTATGAGGTAGATTTTTTTAGATTGAGATTTTTAAGTGGCTTTTAAAAATTTTTTCAATTTTTTATTAGATTTTTAAAACTTTATTATTTTTAGGATTTTTTAAAAAAGAGTTAGTGGATTAGTTTTATTTACACGAATTTTGTACATTTTACAAAGGATTTTATAAATATTTTATATTAATAATTATACGGCTTCTATACAATATTTTATAAGGATTTTATTCACTACTTTTCAAGGATTTTAACAAAGAATTTTACAACATTTTTTATATACAATTTTTGAACTATTTTTTTATAAAACATATTTATGGTTTTCTCGTGACTTTTAAAAATCCAAAATATACACCATACTTTTAGAGAGATATATTATTACAAATACAATAAAGTACGAGTTATGGTTTCTAAATTATATATAACATATATATACGACACCCCCTGTACGTAGAGTGAACTATGTCCTCATAGTGACCAAAGAAGCGATAAAGGAAGACATAACTTGGGCTAAGTATAGATCGGTGAAAAGAATTCTATACTATATTGATTCAAAAAAATAACAAATAAATAAATAGAAGTCGATCACCTCCCTATACGTAGGATCAAGTAATCCTAAGGATAGCAAGCTCAAAAACCGAAGATGATCGAGTTCAAGAGAATGTACATACTCAACGGCTCAGCTTGTCCCCCCTATACTTAGTGTAAAATATCCCTAAGTATAGAGACGAAGATCAAAAGGTGAGGGACAAGTGAGGGAGCAGATGATAGAAAAACCGACGATGATCAAAAGGTGATATGAGCGATATCACCCCCCATACTTATGGTAAAGCACACCCTAAGTATAAGCAACATCAGGGGTAATAGAACATAATGAAATGAGCAACAACGGTGTCTACACCCCCCTATACTTAGGATGAAACACATCCTAAATATAGCAAAATGTTAGATGAAGGTGTAAGACAAACAGAAGGAGGAAAGAATAAAATCGATAATATATACAAGTGGTCTGAAAATTAGGTATGAGATGCAAAGTATAAGAATGAAAAGATCATCTCATACAAAATAGATGGGGACAACTTCAACGATGGATAGTTCATGATCAAGAAAGGTTTCAATCGTTGGTTGTTGACTCGAAAGGTGGAATCAGAAGACAATTCAGATATATCAATGCTACCGTTGTCGTACACCTTTTGCACAAGATATGGGCCTTTCCAGTTGCTCTAGAGTTTTCCTTCCAGTCTCGCATCGAATAGCCATACTTTCTAATGCGTCTCAAACTGCTTGTGGCTGATGTGAGAATCATGCCACTCTTTCATCTGCGCTTTGTAATGAAGGATACTCATGAAAGCTTCATCACATAATTCTTTTAGGGCTACTAGTTCAGTCTGCCTCTGATCTCCTGAATTATTCAGGTTAAAGATCACTTCTTTCACTGCCCACATGGATTTGTGCTTGATCCTCAACAAGTAAGTGGCATGGCTTGCCATAAACGAGTCGAAAGGGAGATGTACCCAATGGAATTTTGAAGGATGTTCTATAGGCCCAAAGAATCGAGTTCAAAAGTTGCGACGAATCCTTTCGGTCTGGGTGAACAACCTTATGCAAGATCGTCTTGATCTCCCTATTCGAGACCTCGGCTAGACCATTCGTCGGAGGATGATATGGAGTAGCTACCCGATGGTCTACGCCGAACTCGTAAGCAAGTGCTCTTACCTTATCATTTATGATGTGGCTACCCCGTCTGATATCAGAACACGAGGGACCTCGAACCGCGTAATGATCGAGGGACCTCGAACCGCATAATGATATTCTTTCTCACGAACTTACAAACTATGTTTGCATCAGCAACTCGGGAAGGAATAGCCTCTACCCAATGGCTAACATAATCCACAGCTAAAAGAATATACTCGAACCCTTGACTTTTAGGAAATGGGCCCATAAAGTCGATACCCCATGCATCAAACACTTCACAGAAGTGAATCGGCTGCATCAGCATCATATCTCTATTTCCGCAAGTGCCCATTTTCTAGCAGTCAATATTTATGAATGTGTGGGCATCCGCAATAAGTGTAGGCCACCAAAGGCTGGATTGGAGCACCTTCTATGATGTCCTCTTCCCTGAATGGTGTCCTCCAACTTCTAATTGATGGCAATACATGAGGACACTTTGATATTCCTTCTGAGGAATACATCGATGTCAGACGGAATCCGCTCCTTCATGATAAAGGACCGGATCCTCCTAATGGTAAGACTTGGATTTCGCGAGGAAAGTCTCAAGCCTTTTTCTGGACCACCCTTATGGGACTTACTTAGCAATAGGAAAGTTCACAATGTCAGCATACCATGGCAGCGAGGCGACAACAAGAATCGCCTTGTCGGGGAAGGTCTTGGTGATTGGTGAATCAAACTCAGAAGTCTCAGAGAGCTCTAGTCAGGAGAGGTGATCCGCCATCACATTCTTCACTCCAAGTTTATCCTTTATAACAATATCAAACTCCTGGAGTAGAAGGATCCATTTGGTCAGACACGGCCTCGAATCGTTCTTGTCTATTATATACTTGATGGCGGTGTGATCAATGAAGATTATGACCTTCGATCCTAAGATATGGGACCTGAATTTATCTAAGGCAAATACTACGGCTAGCATTTCTTTCTTTGTAACTATATAATTCCATTGTGCGGAATCCAATGTTTTGCTAGCATAGTGTATGGCAAATGGAAGCCCATCCCTCCTCTATCCCAACACAACCCCAATGGCAAAATCGGAGGCCTCCGTCATGATGTCGAATGTAAGAGACCAATCGGGCGGCTAAAAGACATGAGCATCTATAATTATATTCTTGAGATTTTCGAATGTTGAAAGACACTTATCATCGATGATAAACACGATGTCTTTTGGGAGAAGTTCAGATAATGGTCAGTTAATTTTACTGAAGTCTCGTATGAAACTTCAGTAGAAACCGACATGCCCGAGGAAAGGCTGTAATTGCTTCAGATTGGACGATGGATTGGGTTTGTTAATGATATCCACCTTGATCGATCCACCTCCATGCCCCTGTTAGAGATGATATGACCAAGGGTCTTCTCCTGAGTAATCATAAAATGACTCTTCTCCCAAGAAAATATGAGGTTAACCTCCGTACACCTCTGAAGCATGCGGTCTAGGGTAGAAAGGCAGGAATCAAAATCATCACCGTAGACTAAGAAATCATCCATGAAGACCTCAAAGATATCTCCCACCATGTCTGCGAATATCGAAAGCATGCACCTCTGGAATGTAGATAGATCATTACATAGTCCAAAGAGCATTCGTTTAAAAGTATATGTTCTGAACAGACAAGTGAATGTTGTCTTTTCTTTATCTTATAGAGCAATGGCCACTTGATTATATCACGAGTACCCATCGAGAAAGCAATAATGGTCTTTCCGACTAACCGTTTGATGATCTGATCAATGAATGGTAGGAGGAAGTGATCCTTCTTAGTTGCCCGATTCAAACGTTTGTAGTTCACACAGACGCGCCAAGAAGTCAGTACTCAGGTAGGGATATCCTCTCCATCCTCATTTATCACTATAGTGATACCCGTCTCCTTGGGTACAACATGCAAAGGACTTACCCATTTTGAGTTGGATATGGGATAGATAAAATCAACGCTCCACCACTTGGGTATTTCCTTCATAACCACCTCTTGAAGATTCAGGTTCATCCTGTACTGAAACTCATGAGATGGCTTGGTGTCATCCTCGAGAAAGATATTGTAGAAGCATAGAAACAGACTAATCCCATAGAGATCTTCTATTGACCAACCGATTGCCTTGTGATTCTTCTCAGAATCTCCATCAGACAGGATTCCTGATCTTCGGTCAGATTGGAAGAGATGATGATTGGAAACATTTTAGATTCACTAGTAAGGAATCGGTATTTCATGCTCTCAGGGAACGACTTAAGTTCAGGGGGAGAAGGAACATGAAGAGAGGGTTTGATTAGGGCATAAGTATAGGCTGCTAGATCAATATACGTAAGTTCAGCCAGCTTTGTTTCAGAAAGAATTGGAGAATGTTGGATATTTTGTTCTGGTTCGATCTCTAGACTGGTTGTAGGCTCTGTAAATGGAGTTTGAATTGATAGGAATTCAGCAAAGCACTTCCAATCAGCATCGTCAAAATCTGACTGATCTAAAGGTAACTGACAGCTCTGATTGTTCACTTCTGACTCGAAAGGATATATAATGTCTGAATGATCTGAAAACATCTTAGAATCGTCTCTATCAAGATTCTTGCTACTTGGCTCTAGGATTGTGCTATATAATGTCTGAATGATCTGAAAACATCTTAGAATCGTCTCTATCAAGATTCTTGCTACTTGGCTCTAGGATTGTGCTCTCAAATCTCCCATCCTCGGATATCTGAATCTCGACTTCGACTGAAGGTGTGATGAAAGATTGGGTGTTAGGTTCGGCCCAAACCGCCTCATCATCTGTTTGTACAAAGTCACAATCCTGATGACTATCAGGTTTGTCATAAGATGCTTTCTCTGATTCAACTACTCTAGAATTTGGATCTTGGATCGTCTCTATGTGTATACTTTCAACTTGGATATGAATCCTTGTTCATCACTCTTTATTCTTTTATTTTAGCTAATTATCTTGGCAAAGCATCATGTAAATAGGTGTGAAAATAATAACCTAGCAATATGCATGCATCTGTTAATATTACTAAATTAGCATGTATTTGTGCAAAAATAAAAGAATAAAGGAAAAGAAAAAGAAGGAGATATTTAGAATAAATACACAGTGACCCGAGCCCCAAGAGAGGGCCAAGCATTGGCCTGATCGCCAAATAAAATAAGTAGAAAGAGATAGGGCCTACTCTATACTGTACATATCATGTGTGTAAATAAATAAATTATTTTTTTTCAAAATAAAAATAATAATATGTTTTTACATCCATGTTCATATTTCTAAAAATAAAATAAAAATCAGAAAAATAAAAATAAAAAGTAGAATAAAATACTCTCTCACAGGTACATAATACATGTATATATATAATCCCTTCTCTATTTATTTTATATTTATAAATAAATAATAAAAATAGAACAAAAATTATTTTATACTCCAAAAATTATGTTGTAAATAAATAAAATGTAAAATTGGAGTATTTTTGTAAAATTAATAAACTAAAAGTAATTGTACAAAATACATAGGTATAATATACTTGTACATACTATTCTATATTGTATATAGACTTATTTATTTTTCAAAAAAATAAATAAAAATCACAAAAAAATTCCTTGAAAAATAATAAACATTTTTCATTTATTCATTTTTTAATTTATATTCATTTACTATTTTTATTTATTTATCTTTGATTTCCCCTATTATTTGTCCTGTAGCGTTTTTTTGTCATTTTCCTATGCCGCTTCTGATTGGTCCACATCTGCTTGTTGACCTAGGTCAACCCCCTCTTCCAGGGCTTGACCCGACCCGACTGCTTGACCGGACTGATTTCTCACCTTTTTTCCCATCGGATCACGCAAACTTTCGCCCTGATTTCTCGCCCGCTTCTTCCCTATGGATCCAAGATCCTCGCGGATCCCTACGGAGGCTCGTATCTTTCTCGGTTCGTGTACCCCACCCGATTTCTCCAGCCACCTGGAGCGCTATAGAGCATCTCATCCTCTTCCCCAAGACGACAACTCGTGCCTCGCTCTCTTTTGACACCCTAGTCACCTCTAGCTGAGTGACAACCGTCTGAAGTGCCACCTGGCGATCGATTTGGTGCAGCGACGCTGCAGCTCGACCATCGTGGCCATAGTTCCACTGCGAACAACCTCCCTTGCCTTCCGCAGCTCGGTCGAGGCCATCACCCCGACGCCTACCTTCGCTTGGAGCTCAGGAGTCGATCCAAATCTTCAAGTGAATCTTTCAACCTTCGCTTGAGTCCATTCATTCAGATCTTTCATTCCAGCTCCACCATCCCTTTTCCAGCTCCAACCAGTCGGTCAGTGCTCCATCACCCACCTTCAGCCGCTCCGATATCATCGCAAGAACACCCTCCATCTCGCTCCGCATCCTGATCACCCTGATCTTCATCCATCTAGTCGAGATTAGGCTCAAGATCTCCTCCATCGCCTTCTCCAGTGATCGATATCCTCCCCACGTCGCTTCTTTTCTTTCTAGCCTGAATAACCCAGACCGTAGCATAGCTCAGAATCATATCTACCCTTTGCAGGTCGCTGCGCGCATTGGGGGCCCTCCTTTCATCCATTCCAGGGCTCGCCAGAGCAGCTCCAGGTGCTCATCGCTGTCACGCCTATCCAGCCATTAGAGCCTCCATACGAGCCGTCCAGTTGACGTAGAAGCCTTCCACGGTCACGCCGGCGCCTTCCATCCTCCCATCGGAGCTGGGGATCTCTTCCTTGGCTCCGATGAAGTTCGCATGGCGATTGTTCTTCTAGACGTGCTCCGTACCGTTGGATCAACTGAGACCCTACAGATCACATCTCGATCGTCCATCCATCCGTCCTGTCAGACCGTTGGATGTCAGATTTGACACCTGATGCCATCAGAGCCGCACTTCCATGCCTTCTCAGCGGCCGACACGTGCCCCTCCACGCGCGCCTCACATTCTGCAAGGGTATATCTCACTTTTTACCCTACATACTTATGATTTAGTCCATAAAATAAATATTGTACTTGAACCGATTTGCACTCTAGTCCTTGTATATTCTGTTATTTGTGATTTAGTCCTCCTTGTCTGGAGACACGTGCATCATCACGTGAACTTTAATGTATTTGCATGTTTAGTTCTGAAGCTTTCCTATGTTAATGTTTGAGTGATATGTTTTCTGAAATTGCAAATACGTCCCTGTGAGGTGGAATTGATGCATGTGCGGATTTAATTAGAAAAATTGCATGATCGACCCTGTACTTTTAGAGCTTGTTAATGTTTAATACTGAAACTTAAATAAATTGCATTTAGGTTCCTACGAACTATGTGTTGAGTTTTTAATTAAATAAATATCAAAACTACTCCAAAAATTCTCAAAAATTTACCAATAGCTCCTGCTACTATGTAATATTTTTAGTAATTTTTGTGATGGATTTTTATTTTATTTGTTATTTTCTAAAAATCAAAAACCTTTAAAAATTACTTCTATCTAATTTAGAAAACCCATAAAAATAGAAAAATACTCTTTAAAATTCCACAAAAATTTATGTGTTCATGTTTTATCGTGTTTTAATTCCTATATTGTTTTTATCCCATTATCTTCTATAAATCCCCTTAAAATTTCAAAACCCCTAAAATCTTATAAAATATAGTAAAAATTCATTAAAAGTAAAAAATGTGTTTCCAAGTTCTGTAGTTAGATTTTGTTTTCTAGTTTTACATAAAATTGTTGCCAGGAATTTAGGGGCACTTTAAATATTTTAAAGTTGTCTTTTCTCCAAGCTATACATTGTTTGCTTATTTTACCATTCTTCTATTTTTAGAAAATCGTATAAAAATCAGAAAAATTTCATAAAATCATCAAAAACATTTTCATATTTTAAAAGCACAAAATTTTTTTTATTCTAAATTTTTGAGCATTTTTAGATCTTAATAAAAATTGTTGTAGTGTGCTTGTTGTTATTTTTTTCACTCTTAACCTTATTAAAGATAATACAAAAAAATTCAAATTAAAAACAACCAAAAATATCTTTGCTTCTTCTTTGATTTCTCGACTACTTCGTAGGATTATCTCATGCTCCTTGTGTTCGACCCTGGTGGCTATACCAGGTTACGTAAATAACAAGACTGCTTGCCCTGATTCTCGTGTTTGATTTTGCTTTGGTGGTCTGATTTTTCTTGATTGAGCTCGTCTTGAATGGTTGAGGTCGCAACGACCATTGATATCACTTAGCCTTACGTTCGGGATGCTTCGCAAGAATGGCACCATTGCCAGGAAGCACGGCTTAGTAGTCGGTTTTCTTTGTTTTTTATTTTCTTCTAGCTTTATTTTCCCTATCTGTGATCTAACATATTTTCTGTTTCTATCTTTCTTGCGAGGGGGCCCGACGAGCTAGGGCGACATTCTTAGGAGTGCAGGTGCACCCGAGCGAAGCGGAGGTCGTTCGTATCTTCATCAAGCAACAGGAGAGCCTAGGAGAAGAGGAGCATAAGACTTGGAAGATCTTTTGAGAGCTTGTAGTATTTTATTCTATTATTGTAATAATACAGGACTCATAGACACTTGTACTTGGCTTATTGGGGTCTGTTTCACTGAGCACCGGTGTGCTTGAGGGACCTCACCGTGGTTTTCACCAGTCTTGATTTTTCGCCTTTATTTTATTTTGATTCTCGAAGAATTTGGCCCTAGACTTAGGAATTTCATTGTTTGTGACGTAATTAATTAAGGCCCAACCCCTAATTATCTGCATGCACTTATAGATCATAATTGGACCTAATTAATTAAATCACAATAAAAAGTTGGTTTAATTAGGCTTGAGTCCACATGTCGTGAGGAACCACATACAACACTGGTAGGACCCGTTGTGGCGGGCACCGAGTGGTTCCCAAGATCGGACTCCGGACTTGGTCTGATTGGCTAGCTACTGTTCTTCTCATGTAGAAATTGCTCGTCTAAGGTTGTTTTATTCTTACATCATATAGCTAGTTTTATTCATGTCTTTAATTTATGTGCGGATTACCCTGCATGTAGAGTGCTATCTAAAGGTATGCATCTCATACTTTGCATGCATGATTGTACATAAAAGAAAAACCATGAAATTGGGACTGCTAAACATACTTGACCTTAAAAGTCACTTCACCTAAAAATCTGTCTTGGGAGAGCAATCCCCTCATTGTTTGGTTTGCTTGTGCGAGAGAATGACCCGCATACTAGGATAGAGCCACACTCGAACTCTTGGCAGAATGCTGGCCTTTTATACGGGATAGTCTATTGAGAGCACTGGGTTCCTACCAGCTCGCTTAATCGCCCTGCTAGACTGAATTCCCACCTAAAATAAAATTGACAACACAAAAGATCGAACCTTTACGGTCATCAGCTCTCAATGTTGAGTAGGGAAAGTGGGGATTTATTTTATGATCTTGTTTGTTTCCAGATCCCATCCGCCTTCCTCTCTAGATCACGATGATGTGCCAGAGATCCCTTAGGAAGCCTTTGGCTGCACTGCTTTCTAGCTCTCCATCCCACTCATCTAGGTTGGTTCGGGAGGGCCCAGACTCGCTCTTCAAACCTGAGTTCGACTCCGCCCTATTCCCCCTCGAACACCCTTCTTCCAGTCTCGAGGTGCCCGAGTAGAGACCGCATCAGATATTTGTACACTTGATAGCACCTGAGTTTGGGTCTTTTGCCTTTGCAGAAATCTAAGACATGGCCAACAGTGAGGAGCGTACTAAAGGACATCCCCAGACCACCACGTATGTATTGGATCAAGGGGCCATCAAGAACACCCTGCTATCTTCCCTAGAGACGATGCAATGACAGATCAGAGACCAGGGAGCATTTATGGGCGACATACACGAGGAGATGGTTGAGATGCGAGCAGAAAACAGAGAGGAGAACCACCCAGAAGGTGGAGAGATGACAGAGCGAGGTGGAGGAGATGGAGACCATCCAAAGGAGCCTGCGGAGCCAGTCCGACCAGCCTGCCCGATGAGAGATCTGCACAACCCTGGTGCAACTTTGATACATCATTGAATTCATCTTCCCGCAATCTTGGGAGATTTCAAGCTCTCCCCCAGATGATTCAGTTGTTGCCAAAGTTCCATGGGCTAGCCACCGAGGAGCTGCATCTACATCTCCAGGAGTTTGAGATGATCTGCAGAATGATCCACGATAGATTCGTGGACAAGTACACCATCAAGATGATAGCCTTTCCGTTCTCCCTCATCGACAGAGCATTCAACTAGATGAAGCATTTAGGGAGATACACTTCTTCATGGGAACAGCTCCGGAACAAGTACTTGAATAAGTACTATCCACACAGCCGGACGAATGCAGCGAGAGCCCTCATCAACAACTTATCCATGCTTCCCAACGAGCAGTTTCATGAGGCATGGGACTGCTTCAGAGAGCTCATCGACAGGTGTCCACATCATGATATATCCAAGCCCAACCTAGTGCAGAGCTTCTTTTGTGGGATGACACCTGAGCTGCAGGGGCTAGTGAACGCTTCTTGCGGGGGCTCCTACTTCACCAAGGATGAAGGCCAGGTCTAGGCCATTTATGAGGAGATGGCTGAGAACTATACAGTTATGTCCCAAACCCGTCTTTACACTCAGGGAAAGCCCCATCCCCAGTTCCTATCCTATCAGAGGATAGCATGAGTCGATGCAGGTCCATCCACCTCTTCAGCAGCCACAACACAGGCAGAGTCGTGAGCTGTTGATATGGGTATCATTAGCGAGAAGCTGGACTGCATCGAGATTATTGAGAAGAAGCAGTTCCTGGGTGTGTTACAGATAGATCATATGGCACAAACGCTGAATGACATGAAGACCCAGATCATGTGTCTCTAGGAGGCAGAGATGACTCCTTAGCCTAGTCTCAGGTCACGGGAAGATCCTAGCAGCAGCCGCTCGACCCAGCACCCCTCCCAGCATAGACAGGTCCACCATGTTCAGGTAGAGTCGTTCCAGTAGCTGCAACATCGGTACTTCTATCCATCACCGTCTTAGGACACTCAGATGGTGGTGTACCAGCAGGATCTACCGCTGGCAGTTCTTCCTCCACCCCCTTTTAAGAAGCAATCGTTGATGGAAGTCAATGGGATTTGGTACGACCGACCGCATCCCGACATCCATCGAGACCATCTCGGATTTCGGTGGTCGATAGGAGGTGCCTCATCCTAGCAACAACCTCCAGTTAAGGGTGGACACTACAACCAGTCATAGCAGCAACAACCCCAGTTCCCACACTAGAAACATCATTACCAGCAAGTTCCTTGTCCTTCCCAGCAGGGACAACCGTGGAGGCAGTACCAGCAGTAGCCTCAACAGTACTCTCAGTATGCCCCTCATCCTTCCCAACAACAACCTCACTTCCAAAGAGGCAACCCATCTGGTTCTCATGGACAAGTCTATGAGAACCTAGCACTCGATGACCTAGCCCTCCTTTCCGAACAACAGGCTATATTCTGGAGGGAGGTGGACGAGTTCTGCCATGAGATGAGGGAGATTATCAAGGGCAATGCCGCCATACCTGCTCAGATCATGCCAAACCCGAATAACCTGAAGAGGAAGTCTAAGCAGGTACAATTTACAGAGGCTACCACTCCTAGTGACTCATTGGGTGATATTGCTTCATATACATTTAATGATGACTTTGTCACACTTAGGAGCTCTAGGATGTCAGCCGGCGGTACCTCATTTAAGAGAATAAACCATGAGTATGCAGGAGCGCTAGACGAGGAGGAGATCGGTGTTGATGCTGCTCATGATGATGATGGTGACGGTGGTGCTGACACCACCAAGGACATTGATCCAACTGACGGTACTGAGGCTGTTGCAACTCCAGTTGTAGATGGTGGTGCTGAGACTGTCAGATATTCAGATGCTAAGCCATAGCGCGGTATTGATGCCGTGATTCCAGATGCCATGGGTGGTACTGAGGCCATCCCTTCTACTCCTTTTGCATTTCCTTCAGTTTCTGTATCTCGGGACTGTACTGAAAAATCCAAAAAATTAATAAAGGAAAGGATTCTTCATCTTCGAATCCATATGTGATGCATGGTGATACTTTCATGGATTCTACTCCTTCGCAGTAGCAGGGACCTGTTCCTAGACCTCCATCTGAGGAGGGCTAACCATCCCCTTCCCTCAAGCACTCTACTTGGCTAAGGGGAATAAAAAAGAAAATCAAAAAAAGAACCAGCAATTAGAGTTGAACTAGCAGATGATAGATCGATTCCAGATTCAGCTGACTCTACAAGAGGCACTTGAGCACATCCCTCTCTTCCAGAGGAACCTGAGAGAGAAGACCACCATTCACAGGAAGAAGAGGAACCATCATGTAGAGATCCATGTGCTCACTCGTGCCACTTGCTTCGCCATCCAAAACCGTCTCCCAGCCAAGAGGCCAGATGCAGGAGCTCCCTATGTCAGATGTCATATTTATGAGCAAAGGTTCGATCGGACTCTATGAGACAACGTCTCTTCCATCAACCTCCTTCTGTCATCCTTATTCGACTTATTCGAGTTTGGCCCTCTACGACAGAGCAGGATAGTCCTTCAGTTTGCTGATCGATCAGTCAAGAGGCCAAAGGGGTTGTTGAAGGACGTGGTCGTCACAATTCAGAGCCTGAAATTCTCCGTGGACTTCGTTGTGCTGGACATGGAGATCCCTGAGTCTGTGATCGATACCCCCATTATTTTAGAACGTCCATTCTTGGCCACAGCCAAGGCGTTGTCCGACCATGATAACGGAAAGGTATACTTTCACGTTGAGGGTAAAAGTATAGAAATAGAGATGATCGAAGTGACCAGAGCACGGGATTCAACCTGCTCAGAGCAGCATAGCGAGTCAGAACAGATAATAGAGGCGGAGTGAGACGTCCACCAAGAGTGCGATTTTGTGATTACTAAGGATGAAGTCACTTGGACTGATCTCGTTTTACGAGCCATCCTCTCTCACTCAGACTCTACAGATTTCCAGATCCCAGAAGAGGAGAGCGTGGAGAGCACACTCTTGGTAGAGGACACATTCGAGGCAGCAGACAGTGTCTAGGATAGCGAGGTGGTATTTTTCTTGTGATGTAGATTCAGATCCCTCAGAGTCAGACATCCATCGAGCCGAGTTTGATGAGTTGATACCATGTATGATTCCTACAGAGCCAGCAGCTAGGGTGGAGATTGATTCGATGTAGAGTATAGATACACCAGCAGAGAAGTCTATACCAGATATTCATGATCAACGAGAGTTCTCCCAAGCAGATTTGGTTGCCTTCACTCAAACTTTTCAGAGGCCAGGTTTTCCAGATCCTAGTTGCCCAAAGTTGAATCCCTTGCCCCAGTCGCTGAAGTATAGATTCCTTGTGGGTGAGCATGAGATGTACCCAGTCATTATCTCAGCAGACTTGACTAGAGAGAAAGAATCTCGATTGATGGAGTTTCATGAAAGGAACCACAAAGAGATAGGATGGAGTGTAACTGATCTCCAGGGGATAAGTCCGGCTCTTGCTCCCACTATATCTATCTCGAAGAGGACACTAGGCCATCGCGTGAGTTCTGGCGACGGTTGAACCCAAACCTTCAAGAGGTTATCATAAAGGAAATCTCTAAATGGTGGAGCACCGATTTTATCTACCCCATCTCCGACTCCAAGTGGGTTATTCCATTACATGTGGTGCCCAAGAAGACAGGCATCACTACAGTTGTGAGTGAGTCTGGAGAGGAGATAGCTACCCGAGTACCCACTTCTTGGAGGGTCTATGTGGACTACAACCAATTAAATCAGGCCACCAAGAAGGATCATTTCCCGCTGCCTTTTATTGATCAAATTATAGAGAGGCTATCTAGGAAGAGTCATTACTGCTTCCTTGACTGGTACTCCGGTTACAATCAGGTGACCATGCACCAAAGGACCAGGACAAGATGACATTCACCTGTCCATTTGGAGCATATGCTTTCAGACGAATGCCCTTTAGTCTATGTAGTGCCCCGGTGACATTCCAAAGGCGCATGTTGTCCATTTTGGACATGGTGGGTGACTTTTTAGAGGTCTTCATGGATTTTCAATCTATGGCGATGGGTTTGATGCTTGTCTTGACTGTCTAGACCGTGTTCTTCAGCGTTGCATTGAGATCCATCCTGTTCTATCTTGGGAGAAGAGTCACTTCATGGTGAGTCAAGGGACGGTGCTTGGTCATATCATCTCCAACAGGGGCATGGAGGTTTATCCGGCCAAGATGTATATCATCAGGAAACGTAATGCATCGTCTAACCTGTGACAGTTACGGTCTTTTCTGGGGCACGTCAGTTTCTACCGACGATTCATTCATGATTTTAGCAAGATTGCCCGACTGTTGGCTGATTTGCTGACCAAAGACATCAATTTCATTGTAGATGATAAGTGTCTTGCGTCATTTGAGACTCTCAAGAGTCTAATTGTTGAGGCTCCTGTCCTTCAGCCGCCTGATGGTCTTTCCCATTTGAGATCATGACGGATGCCTCTGATTTAGTCGTAGGGGTCGTGCTGGGACAGAGGAGGGATGGAGTACCTTTTGCCATTCACTACACGAGCCATACATTGGATGCCGCACAACAGAACTACACTGTCACTGAGAAGGACATGCTAGCTGTAGTTTTTGCCTTGGACAAGTTCAGCTCTTACATCATTGGATAGAAAGTGAGTATCTTTACTAATCATACCTCCATCAGGTACCTCATGGAAAAGAAGGATGCCAAAGCGCAATTGACTAGATGGATACTTCAACTCCAGGAGTTTGATATTGAGATTAAGGATAAACCTGGAGTCAAGAATGTGGTGGCGGATCATCTCTCCCGATTAAAGCATCTTGAGTAATTTGAGCAGACTGGCCCCATTTCTGAGACCTTCCCAGATGAGGCGATCTTTTCTAACGCCTTGCTCCCATGGTATGCCGACATTGTGAACTATCCTGTTGCCAAGAAAGTTGCACAAGGTTGGACTAGGCAGCGACATGAGACCTTCCTTGCGAAGGCCAAGTTTTACCATTTAGAGGATCCCATCCTTTATCATGAAGGAAGGGATAGCGTTTGGCGTCGGTGCATTCCTCAAGAGGAGCACCATAGCATCCTCACCTACTGCCACCAGCTGGAGGTAGGGGGACATCATTCTGTGAGGAGAACGACACATAAAGTGGTCCAATCTGTCCTATGGTGGCCTACCCTCTTTAAGGATTCTGATGAATTCGTGAAGAGGTGTACTGACTGTTAAAGGATGGGTACTTGTGGACAGCGTGATATGATGCCGATGCAGCCCATTCATTTCTGTGAGGTTTTTTACGCATGGGGCATCGATTTCATGGGTCAATTCCCTAAGAGTCAGGGATTCAAGTACATTCTGTTGGCCGTGGATTATGTTAGTCGTTGGGTTGAGGCCATCCCTCCCCCCCCCCCCCCCCCCCCCGAACAGCAGATGCTAGGACTGTTTGCAAGTTTTTGAGGAAGAATATCATTTCATGGTTTGGGGTGCCTAGAGTTTTGATATCTGACGGGGGGTCTCATTTTGTCCACAACAAGGTAAAGGCCCTTGCTAGCGAGTTCATCGTAGACCATCGAGTTGCCACTCCATATCATTCTCAGACTAATGGTCTTGCTGAAGTGACAAACAAGGAGATCAAGACGATATTGTAGAAGGTAGTCTGCCCAGACCGAAAGGATTGGTCACAGCTTTTGGACTCGGTCTTGTGGGCATATCGTACTTCCTTCAAGACTCCTTTGAGCACATCTCCCTTTCGTCTCGTTTATGGCAAGCCCTGCCATTTACCTTTTGAGATTAGGCACAAGTCACTTTGGGCTGTCACAGATATATTATTGGATCCAATGAGTGTAGGAGATCAAAGGAAGGCGGAATTGGTAGCCCTGGAGGAGCTTAGAGATACAACCTTTTCGAGCAGCCTACATTACAAGGAGCGAGTGAAGGAATGTCATGATTCTCATATCAATCATAAGCAGTTTGAGCCAGATCAGAGAGTATGGTTGTTTGATATAGGGAAATTGCAGAGCAAGTGGAAGGGACCATACCTAGTCCTAAGGGTACATGACAATGAGAGTATTGACATATCTGAGATGTCATCTGAATCTACCTTTCGTATTAACGGTTAGTAGCTCAAATCATATCTAGATCATGAGCTACTAGTTGTTGACGTCGCCTTGATTCATTTTGCATGAGATGTAATCTTTGACTCACATATGTTGCATCTCATGCCTGATTATCATTGTCTTCCACCTTGTATAGATCCAGGTGTCCATATCAGCTCATCCTTTAGTCCAACACCCCATTTGCATCTCATGATTATGCTATACTTAAGGTGCACTTTACCCTAAGTATAGGGGGTGTCAGAGTCTTGATTATTCTTTTGATACTTTTTATCTTTGTTTTGCTGCCTATAGGTCTATTTCAGCCTAAGTATAAGGGAGGTAAATCCTGTACATTCTATCACTCGGATTTCCCTTTATGTACAATCTCCTATACTTAGGATTACTTAATCCTAAGTATAGGGGGAAAACAACCGAGCTCTCTTCATTCTATTCTTTAATTCATTGTTGTAGCATAACTTTACTTTTCACTTATGTATACTAAGCACGAGTTATGTCTTATTCATCGCTCTTGATCCACTCTGAGGACATCGTTCGAGCTAAGTATGGGGGGGGGGGTTCATATATATTACATATAAAATTTAGTCATAACTCGTACTTTGTGTGAGTGTGTAATAAATAAAATGGCTAAAATCCTTTATTAAAAACCATAAAAATTTTAAAATGTCTTGTACATAAAACTCTTTCTTGCACATACATAGTTATTTATAAAATTATTTGTGTACAAAAGGTTTATAAAAATGTTTTGATTGTAAAAAGTTTGTAAATATTTGTATATCAAATATATTTACAAAAACCCTTGTTTAAATATTGTAAATAATGTGCAAAACATCTGCATCCATGCATTCATTCAAACATTTTCCAAAAATTTTGAAAAATTTTGAAAAATTTGAAAAATTTTGAAAAATTTGCATAAAATGATTTTTCTACAGTTTTTCCGAATCATGATTGACATTTAAACTAGCCTGGACTTAAATTGGAAAATAGAACTAGATTAAGACCTTAATCCACCTAATTCTAAGAGGAACCTTATAGGATTTGGGCTAAGACTCTTTATGTCCATTGGTGACTTAATTCTTTGAGTCCACTAGGCTATGATCACATGTCATCTGGATAAGCCTAAGTAGAACATTTAACAACACACACATGACTCTCACAGATAATGTCTTTGCTTGCACCAGCACCTTACTCATAGTTCTCTACGGAGGAGGTGGTGAGGAGGCAGTTTCCTTTGTCTTCGGGTAGCATACGAGGGTCGTACTTCTAGGTGTAACCTCTCATCTTCTTTTAATGAAGGAAGTACACCTCAACTTGGTCTGGCAGTGTTGAGGTCTAAAGATATGAGTTGTGTGTTGCAATAATGCTTCAAAAGAGGGATAGTCTACTGATCAAGAGGAGAAAGTCCTTATATATATATGCTGCACAATGTAGATATGTTGTACATATGCACACCAAAAAAATGTGCAAAAGAAACAAAACTCCAAAAAGTGGTGGGTCTGATAGAAAATAAAATACCCACCGGAGTGTATATATCCAAATAAAGCAAAGCTTATGTTACCCATTCTCATCTCATGAAGCTTGCAGCGGGAGACTTAGCTGCACAGGTTGGGCTCCCAAGATACATGACTACAGTAGTCATGGTCCATTCTCTTCTTCCTCCTCTTCTTGAGCTGGTTGACCTTGAACATAGAAGGGAATACCCCGCTCCTTGAGAAAGAGCTGCTGGACTAGGTCATTAGAGTTACCTTGTTAAGGGGGGTTGTTACTTTGCCATTTCTGAGGTAGGGAGCTACGTGTCACTTACACAGTAAAAGAGCAGATTCATGGTCATTAGAGTTTGTTTATGTAGACTTGTTCTGATCTTGAGCATTGAGGAGTCTTGACCACAAATTAGTGGAACTTAGAGGTTGTTGAGTTTTAAACCTAGGTCCAAATAAGGTTCCGGCAAACTAATAATCCAAAGGTCTGACGGAGCTCCATACTCCAATTTAATTAAGACAAGTTTAATAATCAACCTTGATTCTCTTTCTTTTTCTTTTCTTTCTTTTTTCACTTCTTTTTCAAATAAGTGTTTGCTAAAGGGACTAGCAAAGATAAAGTATGGGGGGGGGGTGATGAATCCTTGTTCATCACTCTTTATTCTTTTATTTTAGCTAATTATCTTGGCAAAGCATCATGTAAATAGGTGTAAATACAATAACTAGCAATATGCATGCATCTGTTAATATTACAAAATTAGCATGTATTTGTTAAAAAAATAAAATAATAAAGGAAAAAGAAAAGGAAA
>JAZKJV010003623.1:0-27651 GCA_037367405.1 Ottelia alismoides | reverse complement strand
AACGACGGAGGTGCGACCTCGACTCTTTCATTCGGGAAGAATCAAAGGGGAATGGGTGGTCAAGGAGATGGAACAACGTGATGGAAATGAGGTGGGGTGCTCATATGAGTCGGCGAATAGTAAAACAAGGCGTTCATGATGGTCGGAGCTATAGCTACGGTGAAGTTTGATTTGGGAACTTATGAAATAAAATGTGAAATTTGAGGAAACTAACAACTAATCTGTGCTAACCTTAGTCTTAGGAATGAAAAGAAACATTAAACTAGGGATCAACCTCGACGGAGAAGGAGCTAGGTTGAGCTCAGGCAAGCTTGATCGGTGAGCTTAGATCACCTCTCTAGCACCTCTTCCTCCGCACCAAAAGATTAGGGAGATTGTTGTTGTCACCAATAATCTAGACCACCAGAAAAATTAGGGATTTCGAGGGCCAAATGAGATCTAGTTTGTATCGAAAGTGGATAAGGGTATATGTACATGGAGCTCTTGGATTGTGAAGAACACAAGATACAAAGATCTATTGATCAATTAACTAGCACCTGAAAGAACAATGATTGAGGAGAAAAATCAATGAAGGAATCATGCATTAAAATGCAAGGATCGAAAATAGAAAATTGAGGAAGAGAGAAAGTTAGTGGTTCTCATAGACCTAGGGGCACAACGGGCTATTTGACCTATGGGTCAACCAAGGCTAAGCGCCCTTTGGCCTACGCCACTCGCTAAATGACAAAACAGAAATAAAATTCGAAAATAAGTCGAAATTAAATAGTAAATAATTTTATTGTTTTTTCATAAAACATGAAAAATATTTATTATTTTATGTAGTTATTTTATGGTTTTTTATTTATTTTTACAATTTAATTTATTATAGGTTACTTTTTAAATGTACAATTATAGGTAATTTCACCTACATAGTATTTTTTATTTATTTTCTATTTTAAATTTTATTATTTTATATACATAATTTATCTATTTATAACTTACTTAAATACACATAAATACATTTTTATTATATTTTTCTGAAGTTATTTGTACACTTAAATAAATATGTATATATAAAATATATGTATATTACAAGTATATTCATCTACGTATTATAATATACCTATTAGTTTTATTGTGTTTTTCATTGTTTTATTTCATTTTTAAAATTGTACAAGTATCATAAAGATTATTATAAAAATATAAAAATATAAAGAATATAAAATAAAAAGAATAAATAGATTGATTATTTTATTCAATTATATTGCATCATTAGGACCTTAAACCTAACTTTTGCATCTTAACTCCAAATTAGATGAAACTACATTTCATTAAATAGATAAATTAATTTAGAAATGATAAAGGTGAGTTTGGTGAATTTTGAGTTCATATGGAGAAGATATAGATATGAGAAGTTTTCCTTATGGCTTTTTATTCTGAGTGTCTAGCGAACATTGTGCATTATTTTTGGATGAACTAAATTTTCTACTTTTCTTTGTATTTTTATCTACTAGTTTCATGTTCAAAGTTTATTGTTTTGAGGTATAAATAATAAAAAATAAAATAGGTCCTAAAATGGATTTTTAGAGAATCAAAAATTAGGTTTTTGAGTCATTTTTGACCCTTATCTCCCCCAACTTTACTTCTTGTCGATCCAGTCATCATGATGCCTAGGTCTCAAGGTTTATGGTCATGCAATACCTATGGTATTTCATTCTTTTCCTTTTCTTTTCTTTATTCTTTTATTTTGGCTTGAAATAAAGAATTTTGTACAATGTTCAAAATGTAAATAATGCTTGTTATTTTATGTAATTTTATGCTATATACATGCATTTACCTAGGATTTAAAGGCCAGAATGAAAGAATAAAGGTGATCAAATGGAGATTCGTCACCACCCTAGCGAGGTTTTGGCACATTTTTCGATGTTTTTCACCACTTCTTTACTTTGTGTTGATTTTATGAAGTTCGTCTTGTTTTGAGTTTCATTGTGTATCTTCGAGCATGTTGTTCGATTTTCTTCATCATCTTTACCTATATAATATCACATTTACATATTTCAACTATGTACTATATAGAATATCATTTCACAAACTATATTTTCTATTTTTGAAAACTAAAAAAATCCACATTCTTTTCCTTCACTTAAACCACTACATATAATATACTACACTATATTCTACCCAATATATAGTATCACTTTTTTTCGAAATTAATTACTTTTTAAAAATCAAATAAAATTTTCAAAATAAAATAACAATATGCAAAAATAAAAACCAAATAAAAAGAACAGAAATTAAAACCACAAAAAGACTTAGCGAAGAAGAATTTAATCACAAAACCGATTTCAGTTCCTGAGTATACTTCCTACCTCCTTGTGTTCGACAGAGGATACTTACTTAGTAAATATCAAGTGAAAAAAGTGATAGAAATTCATTTCTTATATTCATCTTAATTTTCTCCTCTATTGTCTTTATATTGTTTGATAAACACTCCTCTTCGCGGTTACTACATCAGTTGACTTTTTTCTTCATAAAAAAGTCGTGAGGGGGAGCATGCCTATCATGCGCATCTTCCTAGATAGATTCTCCTGCTTCATGAATTTAATTTGAAAATTAAGGATAAACCTGGTGTAAAGAATGTGATGGTCGATCACCTCTCTCGGATCGAATAGAACACATCTCTTGAATCAGAACAAATTCGAGAATCCTTACCAGATGAGTCAATTTTTGTTATTGGCTTTATCCCATGGTATGCCGACATGGTGAATTATTTTTCCTTCATGGAAGTTCCCTAGGGTTGACCTAATAGCACAATTGGCCGACCAAAGTCCGAATCGAGACACTTCCATTGGGAGGATTCATTCCACTTTTTCGAGGGACTGGATTGCATTTGGAGGAGGTATATTCCTCCGGAGGAATAATAGCAAAGTGGTGTCATTGTGTGCCTTAACTCAGAGGTAAGAGGATACCATTCTAGTAAAAAGACCACAGAGAAGATAGAACAGTGTGGATTTCATTGATCGACCTTGTTTAAGGATGCCTACAATTTTGTCAGGTCATGCCCAGTCTGTTAGAGAATGGGAGGGACCATTGGTCCCAAAGATGCCATGTCCATGCAACCAGTGATCATTTGTGATGTATTCGATGCACGTGTCATTGACTTTATAGGCCCATTCCCTAACAATCTTGGATCCGAATACATTCTTCTCGCGGTAGACTATCTATTAAGGTGGGTGGAAGTTATCCCTACCTGAGCCGTAGACAGCAAGATCATATGCAAGTTCATGAAAGATCATATCACTTCAAGGTCTAAGGTCCCGAAAGTTTTAATATATGATGGGGGTAGCCATTTTGTCAAAATATAGGTGAAGAAGTTGACTAAGGGCTATGGCATTGAGCACTGTGTTCCTAGTCCTTACCACCCACAATCTAATGGTATGGCTGAAGTTTTGAATGGGGAGGTTAAAGGAATTTTATAGAAGCTTGTCCGCCTTGACAGGAAGAACTGGTCCCAACACTTGGACCAATTTCTATGGGATTATAGGATGGCTTACAAGACCCCATTGGGCACCTCACTGTTCATAGTGATGTTTGGAAAGCCATACCAATTGCCCGCAAAACTCATTCATAAAGTAGAATGGGCAATTAGATAGATCAACTAGAATTATCATTAGATGATGAAGAGTAGAGATTTGGATCTAAATAATAATATGGAGATTAAAAACCATGTTTATGAGAATAACACAATCTACAAGGATAGAGTAAAGAATGGTGGGATAGACATATTAGAACCAAGAACTCTGATCCAAGGTAGAAAGTATGGTTGTTGAACGTATGGTTGCAAATCTTCCAAGTAAAGTTGAAATCCATGTGGACGAGACCATTCATCATTACAGAAGTGCGTAGTAATGGCAGTGTGGAGATTTTTGAATCAATCGATGATGCATGAACTTCCTTTGTCAATGGGATACTGCTAAAGCACTCCGTATAAACAAATGAATAGTTGGTCCAAGTAGAGCATATCTCATTCACACGGAGCATAGATGCAGACAAAAGACCAACCCACCTCGTATGAAGCCTTGATGCAAGCAACCATCCTCTTCCGCGCAGCTAGAAGATTCAGTCGATCACTTCTATTTGATCCCCCACCTGTGATTTCTCTTCCATACTTAGGTTGACCTGGGCCTAAGTATAGGGGGGCAATTCCATTTTGTATATCACTTCTATTCTTTCTTCATACATCACCCTCGACCGCCTCATTTCTTTCTCTTAAACTATACTTGGGCCCTCAAAAGACTAAGTATAGGGGGTGAGTCAATTTTCTATTCTTGCCACTCAACTATCCTTTGTACTAGCTATGTCTTCATTCCACCTTGTGCCATGGGGACATAGCACATGTTAAGTATAGGGGGTGTATGTATACCCTTTATTACTTTACCCATTGCTCGTACTTTAATTGTTTTTCAAAACAAAAACTAGGTGTGGGTAAGTTTGTGTAAAATATGTATACTAAAACTTTTGAGTATATAATCCATTGTTTATAATATATGTTTATACTTTTTTTGATAAAATAAGGGGTATAACAAAATTTTTAAAAAAATAAAACTTTTCTAAAAAAGAGAGGAAGTAGTAACTAACTTAAAATTTTATCCATTAGTATCCAAGACACCTTCACACGACACAAGACGTATGTATTCTAGTACTACTTAGTTTAGAGTGACACTTGAGTTTGAGTCTCGCCTCTCTTGCTCATTAGGGTCTTAAGACTCAATTACTAAGCATCCCTAGTTAGAAGATATGCATGCTATATTGCACGTAGAATCTCAAGAGCTCAAAGGAATTTGACCAGAATAAACACTTGCACGATTCGAAACTCTTTGTGACGAGTCAATGTTTCTCGTGAGGATCTACGATGAGAGTATTTGAGTTCGGATCTGATTCTTGAGAATGGGACATTATTGAGGATCACTTTATGAAATCTGAGTGTTAGCACATAAGCTAAATGTGTGTTAAAATCCATAAGAACTATGGATCATCATGCGCCAACTTGGTAGAAGCAAGGAGATAGCCCGACCATCATCATTATAACAGTCAAAGAAAATTTATATAAAAAGAGTTGAATAATTGGTGAGAGCTCCCAACCTTTTCAAGTGTCCACTTGGACCAAAGCTACTAAGCCACAATGAGTCATGCGAGCATGAAAAAAAAGGAAATGCATTATAAATTCTACAAGCCTGGGTGTAGAAGGTACCTTAGGTACTCAGAAAAGGCACACCCCCTGCACCCCAAAAAAACAAGTGAAGATAATTCAAACCCCTTAACATACATGGTGATCTAGAACCAAAAATATAAGTTTGTGTAATAAGGCACCTGAGAGATCCTAGTTCCGATGAGAGGAAAAAAGAAATGACACAATACTACATCCTCCATGCTTGGCCTTGGCACTCTTACACTTTAAAGTTTGACAACTAAAGAGACGATGGATTGAAGTGGGACACGGTTGTTCAACCAAAGTTGAGAATTGGTCCTTAGGAGAGCCTCTTAGACTAGGGCTTAAGGAGAAGTAAAGACTCTACGTGTGTGAATGAAATCAACACATTAAGACATACCGGCTACTTATATGTTTATCTGTGAGAGTGAAAATTAGAGAATTTTAAGTTAGACTTGGTTAAACTTTAAGTTGAGGAATCATCTGAAACTCATGGCCTAGATATCGATTCTTGTATTTTCACATGCATTGTTGGGGATTCAACCTACTAAATTCACAAATAATTGCTCGGGGACAAGTAAAGGTCTAAGTGTAGGGGGTGATGAATACTTGATTCATCTACTATATGAAGACATTAGCAAAATTCTCTTAATAATCCACTAATTAAACCATCTAATTTATATTAATTAACTCTTCTAATAGTGTTAGAAATTAAGGCTAAAATATTTGTATCAATTAATCCTATTTGTATCTAACCCTAAGCTTATTATTTTATGTACAAATACAGAGTATTTTATCATATTTCTTCATATATTATGTTCTATAAGTTATTCACTAACTAAGAAAAAAGAAACAAAACAAAAAAAATCACAAAAGGAAAAGATTTAAACATGTATATTTTGTAAATACATTATTTGTCTTTATTTTACAAATGTCTAACCTATAAAAAACTATAAAAATTAGATCAATATTGTACATAAATAGAGACACTGATTAGAACCTAATTAATAATACAAAAATTTATTAAAAACATAAAAATAGAGACTAATTGGTAAATAATACCTCTACAAAATCTACATCTTGTACAAATGGCTTCTTGTGATTTTCGATCCTATATGAAAGTTGTAGATCTCAATGAGACCAACAACTTTCATGTTGACTAATTTTTTATTTATTTTATTTAGACATTCTTTTTATTTCTTTTCCTATTTTTTCAGTTTTATAGTTCAACAATCAACTTTAATACCACCACCTATTTGACCATGTCACCGCATACCCATTCCTTCTCTCTCCATCGCGACTTCCTTCGTTGATCCCCAGGTCACCTTCCCCCTTCGTCCAGCTATTATAGAATTACCCTCAGTGACCCACTTTTCTAATTTTGATTCCTCCTGTCTCCCACCATTACCCGCCATCACCACCACGTGCATGTAACCACCTCACGACTCCCATCTTCTCCTGACAATCAAATCATTCCACCTCAACTGAAACAACCTCTGATTAGTTCCTATAAGACACCCTCTCATGCCTTTGTTCAACCGATCCACCACTATAGTACCCATCATCTCCAGCCCCGACTACCCGTCCTAGTGACAGCTCGAAGGATAACCTTCGTGGGGAGACAACAAGGGAAGTGTTTAGGTACGATCCGTGGTCATCCTAGACCATGTAGCATCTTCTTATTGGCTGCCCAACTCAATCTCTCCTTCGTTGGAGCCATGGAATGAAGATCAGAGGAGACCCATCTCCTCGGCCCCAGGAGGCACCACATCTCCACCTCCTCCGCAGCTCTAGGTAACTCCCCTACACACCTCCTTCTTCTTCGGTTCTCTTCATCCCCATATTCTTCCATTCAACTCACCTGAACCCCAATTCCCTTGATCTGACCAATCAAGATCACCCTCACCCTTCTCCCACTTTGCTTCTCTTCTATCTCCGCTACATCCTCCCTACTCCAACTTTGCATAGGACAGAGATTGGTTCTAGATACCTTACCCCAAATGGAGCCTCGTCCCTCTTCTTCTTTTCTTTTCAGTTAACATTTGCAGGACGGGCATCTATCTAGAGCTTCGATTTGGCTCCTCTCCTTTACATGAAGGAGACCAGACACGAGCCTCATCTCCTCCATCTTCTTGATGACTTTCTTCTTGATCATCTTGCAACTCTAGATCTCTATGCAGACACCTTCTAGAGAACACATCTTTCACACCGACAGCTGATGAATAGCCATTCATTTACCTTTATTCCATTATCTTGTCTTCAAATACCTAACTAAATGAATGTAAATAACTTGTAAAAATTAACATATTAACTGTTGTTATTTGTCAATAATACAGAAATGCATGTATTTAAATACAAAATAAATGAATAAAGAAAAGTAAAGGAAGTATTGTAAACATTGACTGACCCTAAACCCCAAAAATAAGTCAATATTGATTTGGCTGATAAGGAAAAAAGCAGGGAGAGATAAGGGTAGAGAAACACTAATAAAATAACACAGAAACCTAGAAACCCTAGTTGTTCAACACAATCCATATAGGCAGAACTTTCAGTAAATTATACACACCCTTATACACCTCAAATAAAGATTTATTCAGCATGAAACTTATACATAATAATGTATTTAAAAATACAAAAATCACCTCCAAGAAAAATAACGCACAGTGTGACAGGGACACACGGATGAAAAAGTTGTGAATAGAACTTCATAGATCAATATCTTCTCCATATATGCTCAAAATTGACCAAACTCACCTGTTACTGTACTCTAAATTAAATTATCTATCTAACGAAGGTAGGTTTACTAAAATTGGAGTTAAGATACAAAAGATGGCTTGTTGGGGTCTCGTTGTACTACATACATGTACATTTTATTCCTTTAATGTAGTTTTTACATTTTAACCTTTTTATAATTTTAAATACTTCTAAATAATATTTAAAATATACTAAAAATATACATAAAATAAAACCATTAAAAATACATTAAAATCAATAGCTGAATAAAATACTTAAGTATATAATACCTAGAATATGCAAACATCTATTTATTTAAGTATACAAATAAAATAAAAATATGAAATAAAAATATGAAATAAACATCTATTTAATAAGTATTTAGTTATAATGTAAATAACTAAAATATGTATATATTTTAATTAAAGTTAAAAATACAAAACAAAAATAAAGTACATTAAATATATGTATATATACCTATATTTAAACTTGCAAAAATTAACCCATAATAAACAGTTATATGAAAATATATAAAAACCACCTAAGATAGTACAAAAAATAAGAAACAACTTTCAAGTTTTGAGATTTATTTAATAAAATCATTTACTATTTTATTTTTAATTTTCTTTCTATTTTTAATTCGATTTTGTCATGTCTTGGTCCATATGGACCAATCAGAAGGCAGCCTTGGTTGACCTAGGTCAACCCCCTCGCCCATCGATTGGATTAGTCCGTGCATTGCTACTTCCTCTTCTTTGCCAAATTCTTCATATCAATCCAGATCTTGTTTGCATTCGACTCCTTCATGAAATTTTTGCACCAGAGATTCAGCTTTCACGTGGATCAAAAACCTCTCTTGGTCAATCCATTAGTGAAGCACAAAACCTAAGAGAAGGAGATGGACCAATCAACGTGTGTAAAATTCCCCCTTCTCTCATGTTTGAAGCCAAGCTGCTTTACTCAGCGTTAACCCTAGATCTCTTTCTAGAACAAAACTCTAGTGAAAAGAGGTGTTTCCCAGCTGATCCAAGAAGTGGAGAAGGAGGAGGAAGCGTGATTCACCATCACTAGAGCACTTCTGGTGGTTCCCTGCTCCCGACCACATAAAGGTAGGTGAGCTACTTTTCTTTTTTCTATTTTCATTCCTAGGATAATCAGTAGCATAATATTGCCTTTCTTTTCTTTTAATTTCATATTATATAACTTAAAATCCATCAAAGTTCGTCGGAGCTCTAGGCTTCGACCTATGTTCCCCCAAATTCTGACCATTGATTGCCACATTGACTATCCCCACACCTTCCTCTCTTTGTTGTATGCCACCTCGATGCATCATTCAAGCCAGGCATTGCACAAATATGGGAATTAGATCTCCCATCTCCATTGCATACTGGAGATCTTCGGTCACACCATACAGACCCTGTTTTTGTTAAACCTTGGGTTGAGGAGTTTTGCCCTCAAGCCCTGAAGCATTTGGATATGGTCCGTGAGTGCAAGGACCCCATATGGTGGTTGGATCATCTGGACTTATCAGCTCTAGGTGCTCGAGGTCCTTCGACCCTCCAGGCCTCCATCATTGAGGTCTATAGCTTTTCCATCAGTTGTGGAATCGATCCACCATTGCGAGGAGCCTCTCAGCAATGAAGGAGCACATCTGGATCATATAGGAGACTCGATCGAAGCTCAACGCTCGGATATTCGTGAGCTGATCTTCCAAATCAGCTTGGAGCTGTTGGATTAGGACTAGAGCCCTAGGTGTATAGCAGTTGTCATATTAGACGAGTCAGAGTCGTTAGATCCAGCGATGAGATCTAATCTCAACCTCTCTTCATCGAACCATCATCCATCGTTGAGCACACGACACGTGGATAAGTAAACTCATCTTGATAGTTGCCTAGCGTGCTTTAGGGGGTATTTTGTAATTATCACCCCCCTCACCTTTTGTTTTTACTATTTAGCATTTAAACTTTCATTTATAGTTTTAATATTTTTGTAATAATTGCATATTGCATCCCAGCTTTCTATTATTTGAACTTTAGTCGAGTGTCAGGTCATCTCACGTGTCAGTGCGTGTAAAGTACCTAGGCATTTTGTGTGGACCCCTCTGAGTTGTGTATTTCTATTTGGCCCAACAACTTTGAATTTTAATACAAAATATTCTGGATAAATAGAATACTTAGTCATGCAATTTATGGTAATTGCATTTATAACCCTTTCAGGCATGTACACTATTTTATTATGCAACAACTGCATGTATGCCCCTGGATTTTGTTACGGTGTTATGAAATGCTCCGATACTTCTTAGAAATTGCGAATAGGTTCATGTATTGTTGATTTATTTTGTACTTGTATTTTAATTATTAAAAATGCCATTTGATATATAAAAATTTTAGGGAAATTATTTTAAGTGCTTGAAGCCATATTTTATCACATATATTTTTAGTAAGGTAATAAAAAATATTTTCTTATTTCTAAACATCCAAAAACATTGTATTTTCTCTTGTTTAGAATTTAAAAATACATAAAAACTATAAAATATTTTGATAAATTTAAAAAATCATGTAGACATCTTTTTCATATTTCATCTTCTTTAGATTTATTTTTAGAAAATATTAAACTTAATAATTGCAAAACACATAAATACTTATGAAAATTCTATAAAATCAAAAAAAAACACAAAAAAATTAAAATTTCTTAATTTCCTTTCAATTGACTAACATCCAAGAAAATTGAATTTGGGATCAATCTAATTAGATAGATATTTATTAAGCCAAGTTCAAATTTCTGAATTTTCTGTTT
Organism: Ottelia alismoides; assembly: GCA_037367405.1. NCBI lineage: Eukaryota > Viridiplantae > Streptophyta > Magnoliopsida > Alismatales > Hydrocharitaceae > Ottelia > Ottelia alismoides. The sequence goes on along the minus strand of JAZKJV010003623.1, from coordinate 16,934 downwards.
GTGTTATTTAGAGTATTTTATTATTCAAAAAATCCATAAAAATTCTCAAAAATTACGTAAAAAAACCAAAATATAGGAAAAAATATATAACCTACAAATATTTTATTCTTAAATTTTGGCTTCATTTAGTATATTTTAAAAAATCTAAGACATCTCTTTTATGTGCCTTATCTTTATAGTATACTTATTAGCTATTTTAATTTACATTTTATTTCTAAAATAAATAATTAAAATTTGAAAAACTAAAAATAAAAAATACATAAAAAAGTAAAACCCACAAAAACATTTCAAAATTTAAAAGGAAAAATCCCTAAATAGTCTACTCATCATTTCTCTATCCACGTGTGCTCTCTGTGGTTTGAACCCTACTACTTGTCTACTATAAACATTTTTGTAGCGTATAATAAATTTTAGCTCACTTCTTTATATTGCTTACATTGATGTCTAGTCATGTGTATTTTGCACGTCACCTAGCCATTTTGCGGGGAGGCTCCTTCATGTCCTTACATTTGTAGAATCCTCCCCCTCCTAGGAAATTTACTTAAGAGCCCTTATGGCTTTTATATATTGCAAATAAGTCCCTCTACATAATTTAAAGTTATAAAAACATTATTTTATTTGCAATATAGTCCCTAGATTTTGTTTATTAAATAACTTTCTCGATATTTATTCACGATTTCCATATAATATGTCATTTTGAAGCTCTTTTTATGCTCTTTCATATTATATGGATGGTGATCATATCCGAGCTTATTGGTGGAGATATTTGATGAATTCATGCCTAGTTTGACACTTATTTGTGATTTGATTATTAAGAAAATTAATTGAATTTACAAGATTGTAAGGAATTAAAATTGCAGTAGTCAGAATTTGATTCGATCGATCTCAGTATTGATACTCATCTTTTTGTGCAGGATTACTTTGTGATTGATATTCTAGTCTATAACTGAATTCTATATTGATAAATATTTATGGATTCATTTTTTAGATCTCTGATTTAGTTTTGAGGATTTGTATCAATTATATTACCCAAGATCAAAGATACAACCGCATATCTATTATCTCTCTCTATCTTTCATATATTTTTGTCTGCTCTGTTTCTCTGCATCTGCATTTACCTGCCTCTATTTTCCTTGCATAAAATAAAATAAAAAATCATTTTATATGCTATTTAATTTATTGGCATTATCATTCTACATATTACATAGCTTGATTTGAAATCTATATTGATTGAAAATTGCATACACAGAATTAATCTACAAGTGCTCTCTTTATAGATAAATCGGTAATTAAAAGTTAAAGAAAAATCAACTTAGTCGGTGTACCCGTGTCGACCCTGGGACTTTCCCAGGCTAATTAAACATTAGATGTACCTCTTCACCGAGATAAAATTAATAAGTACGGTCTTGCACAGATCAGTCATTTTGCTCGTACTATAACAAGACATGAATTAAATAAGCGAATTTGGTGATTATTAATATCCTTAAGCAGTGCCTCGTCTTTTTTTTTCTTAGGGTCATCTTCTGTTTGTTAAAGCTACCCTTGGTTTTCTTCTAATTGATCTTCCATAGTCCTCCTATATGAAAGTTCAGCCTCCTGAGGTAACCACCAGGAGGATGCTTCATCGAAAGCTGATTCATCTTCTTGCACGATCGCCATAGAATCCTCCCCATCCCAATTATATTTTGATAAATCCTCATATAATATGATTGTTGTGTATGCCTCCCAATCATCTTCTAATAAATCTTATACGATGTGATCACCGTATAAGCCTTATGGTCCCAATTTTCATCTGAAAAATCTTCATATTGATAACTTGATGCTGCGACATTGCTTTCGACTAGCTTCCTTCAGAACCTTCAGTCACAAGCATAGTATACCTTTTCCTTGCATATGAAGCACCCCTCATGCTTTTTCTGCAAATAATCATTTGGCCATTGTGATCGATTGTCCATATGAAGCTCCTCTTGGCTTTAAACTCCTCTGAAGATGTTTTTTTCACTAAGGAATTGAATTTTTTTATGAGACTCTTTTAGATTCCCTCATTTATGTATACTAAACAGTGCTTCTTCTCCACTTTTTACTGACAGACTAGCCATTTACATAGCTAAAGTCTCTTGATTTTCTAAGAAACTTTCAAACTCTAACAAGGTGGGTTGAGTGGGCCACACGGAGATAGTAGTGACAAATGTATTGTATTCTGACCATAAGCCATGGATAATAATTCTCTGCATTCAAGGATCACTATGTTTTGACTCCAAATCTGATTGAGAGATAGCTCGGTAGAGTGAGCGCACTTTTGTGAAGTATTGTGTGATTGTCATTTCTCCTTTCTTGAGCATCATTAGTTCATTCTCCAGTAACTAAAATAACGCATCATTTCTATGCAAAAATAATTTGGCGAGTGCATCCTAAGCTTCTTTCAACGTAGTGCATTCTCGGATGCGCTCAATCATAATCTTGAGCACAAATGTTGCCTTCTCGATCTTGATCTTCCATATCTCTCTTGCATCCATCTATTTTGCTGACGATAATGCCATGTTGTCACCATTGGTGACCTCCCAGAGGTCTTGTCCTTGAAGATAAGAATCCATGCTTGTCTTCCAATAGTTGTAATTATGCATGTTGAGCTTCTTGATGGCGTCAGTTGCACTAACAATGTCTGGCATATCAATCAAATGATATTTATTAGCTTCTTCAAAGAAAATTAGTCCCAGACCAAATCGACCACAAAGTCTCAAACTATAGCAGAGCGATGACCCGAGAGAGGATTTCCCATCGACTGGGAGATAGGACACAATTGTCTCGAAGAAGATCATGACCTACATGCAAAACCAATGAGACCTCGGGAGGCAACCTCAAGCTTTGTGTTTTGGACATTCATAGCCTTGTTTTTCTCATCTAAAAGGCTTTTCTACATGAAGAGGATTATTTATGAAGTTCATATAGTGCAAGAGCACCATCTCGCAACGAAATTGACCCTTCTCAGGACTATCAAAAACCTCCCCTTAGAAGATCAGGAACGAGTTCAAAATGCGGACAAACAACTCCCCTTACTGTTTTTAAGGGATACGACTATACTTTCTTGGAGAACAAACATGACTAAATTATTTGGTGGACGGACATAATATTTCTAAGAAGACCTACCCTTACAACCCAAAGGAATGACTTGCTCCAATACCATTTGTAGAATACTTGACTCGAATAAAAATGATGTATTGTAGATTACTTTGTGAAATACAATGCAAATAGAACATACATCAACCACTCAGCTCTCTAAGAAGACTAGCACTCACTTGACACAACAACAAAACACTCAAGCTTCTCTCTTGCTCACTTGTTTGGTGGCTCTCCTTGCTTTATCTCTCACTTGTTTTGCTTGCTTCTTTGCTTTGATGCCTCTCCTTGGTGCTTGGTGGCCCTCCCTTGATGCTTCCACATAATGGTTCCCGAGGCATATTTGCTAATGCTCCAATAGACTCGAAGCTTATGGAAATCTCTAGAATATTGGAGCTGAATGCATCCAAAACTAGTCCTAGCATTTGTTATATATATTCGTTTAAAAAATAATATTCCTACTTGTCAAAGTAAAAATACATATCAATGTCAACCTAAAATTAGATATAATAGTGTATATACAAAAAATATTCGATCTTATTGTTATGATAGGAGATAACAAGCATAAAAGAACCTCCAAAAAGCATTTATTCATATCCAAAATCTACATGTATATATCTAAATATATCCACATGTATAAAATTAAATTCAAAATGTTAATTTTCGTTATCTTAATTGTGAAATAAAACTGATTAGTTAGGAATATAAAAATTAATACACGAAGTAAAGGAATACATTTAAATATAGTTACTTTTAACAGTATAAATGAGAGGATTATTTATATCAATGGATTTTGGGACAGAGTAGGGATACAAAATGGCAAGATACAAGTGCAAATTCCCCCACCCAAATTGACACTTGATGTGCCCTTTCCCCAAGTTGGTACTGAAGTGTTGGTTTATATAGGGGTGCACATGGATCAGATTGGATCGGATTTTGGATCAATCTGTGTCCAATCCACACTTAACGGATTTTTTATTTTTCCAATCCAATCCAATCCATTAAACATGCAAATCCAATCCATCCGATCTACCGAATTATGGATTGGATCGGATTGGTTCGGATTTTTAATACTCACCTATGTTAAGATTAAGTTTGAAGCACACTAGATCTTGATATTTAAATCATGATTCTAAAATTGAGATTATGTATAAAGGTAAAGAAAATGTTAGTTACTTTTTGGAAAGCAAAAACTACGCGTGTTACGGATATAGTACGAACAATCATTTTAAAACTGAATATAAATAACATAATTGTAATCCATAGAAACCATAGAAGCACCACCTTGACTTTGACTAAAATTCAAGTTTGTATATATCAAATGGGAACTACAACTAACCCGATTGGCTAAGTATTACGGGACAGAGGACCGTGCACGAAGGAGGTCTGGGACAAGAACCATGCACGACTGCGCGGTGCGGAATGAGGTTCTTGGTTGCACATACACAAGGGAGGTCTGGGAGAGTCGAAGATAAGGTTTTTTCGTGCATGTGCGAGGGGAGCCTAGCTATGCATGCAAGCGGCTGGGGACGAGGTGGGCGTAGCTGAGGACGAGACGGTTAAGGTGGAGATCTGACTACACGTGTGCGAGAGAGGTCTGGGAGAGCCGAGGATGAGGTCTGGTCACGCGTAGGGAGAAAGATTGGGTTGTGCATGCCCGCAACTGGGGACGATGACAACATCCGACGGAGATGTGTGCATCTAAGGGTAGAGATGTGTGCGGCACAAGCAGATGTCTTGCTTGGAAGGATCCCAAGGTTGTTTAGGATTAGTATTGTTATTTTTAAGAAGGGTGTTTTGTTTGGAAAATTGGAAGGGCTCGAAGGACATTGTGGGTAGGTAATGCTTTTTCAAAACTAACAAGTGAGGTGGGTAAGGAGGTTTCCAGCAAGTGGTGTGGAGTAAAGATTGAGTTGGAATAAATTTTAACTATAAAGGGAATAGCTTGGATATTAAATATAGCTTTCAAATAAAATTAAATATATGATTTTCTTTAATGATAAGAAATAAATTATTATATATTATTTGTCAACGGATTAACGGATTGGATCGGATCGGATTTTGATAATAATCCGATCCAATCCATAGGTGAACGGATTTGTAAAATTCCAATCCGATCCGATCCATTGAACTTATAAATTCAAACCGATCCAATCCAATGACAACGGATTGGATCGGATTACGGATTTTATCCGATCCATGTGCACCCCTAGGTTTATATATAAAATTTTAAAATTTTTTATGTTCATACCCATCTATTTATCTAATATTAAATTAATAATTATTTTTAATAACAGTCCCAAAAGCATACGTATATTTGAATAAACTCGGAGGAACGACCTTTTCTTAAATTCATCTACTTTCTGTACATGCAGAATGGATATAAAATCGGACATGTTCCAAGATCAACTGATATTGTTTCCAACGCGATTTATTTAAGTGCGGTTAATTTACATGGGTCCTGATTGGTACATTATATAAGTAAGAGAATCTATTTATTTTATGTTAATCTTTGTGTAAAATTTCTGATCAGTTTGTTAGAGAAGCTATATTAAATATCGTGACAGTGGGAAGATGGTCGGCGCCACGTTTTTTCGTTAAGGTGCTTTGAATAATTCGACCAATCAATTTATACAGGAGAATTCATTCCTCGGTAGTGTGCGTTTCTCTCTCATCACATAAATATATGGGATTTTTACCCGACAGACCCTATAATCATTGCCAATTACCTCTACGACCTTCGAAACATCGTAATTCCTCCCTAGACCCAGTAAACTTGCTCCGTCTTACCCCACGATCCCTGCCGTTAAATTGACATATCTTGACCTAACTTGAGTGGGTTAAGACTGAGTTAATCAAACCCTATAAAATCTAACGGTTGGAATTCTTCATGTCTTCCTCCCTTCTTCTATCTTCTTCTTCATCTTCACTTCACTTCCCCAATCCACGACAAAACCTTACAACATAACAATGTCGAGGAGACTTTAACAGGAGGCAGAGGAATTGAAGCCACGGGGAAGGGGAGGGGCTCACAGGAAGCAGCACGCTTGGTCGTCGGCAGTGGAGCAGAGGAAGATGTTGGTGGTAGGATTGAGGGAGTAGCCAATACGAGCCCAGCTGTGGGGGCAGAGAGGTGCAGGAAGGGATCTCGAATCCGGCGGAGGTGGCTTTCGTGCAGGGGGGGGGGAGCTTTTGAGCAAGGGGAGTTCGAGCGGCTGGGGTCGGGCGGTAGGGGCGGCTTTCGAGCAGGGAGTGCGAGCCACAGCCACAGGGGGGGCTCTGCGGGGGGTTGCGGGGGGAGGTGCGAGCGACAGGCGGAGCGGGGGATTACGGGGGAGGGGGGGTGCGGGGCTCCGCGGGGTTGGTTGCGAGAGGCGGTGCGGGGTCAGTACGAGGGGGGGGGCTTTGCGGGGTTGGTCCGGGAGGTGGGATGGACGGTGTGAGGGTCGAGGTCAGTGCGGGAGGCGCGGGGGGCTCTCCACGGGGGGGGTGCGATGCAGGGTGGAGGGGGTTCCGACCGGCCGGTTGGCAGTTCTTCGAGCCTTTGCAGAAGAACCCTATCCTTCACAAAGTCCCAATACAGCTGGTAGATGGTGGAGGTGAGGATGACCACTCCCAGTCACGCCGCTGTTGGTTGCACCTCGTACTTCATCTGAGCGCCGGGTGCCACCGGCGAGAAAGGAAGCTCACGATAGAGGTGGTGGGTGCTGGGTGATGGGGAAAAGGAGAGGGTGAGAAGGAGCGGCATTTAATGTAAATTCGGCAAATAAAATAGGTATAATATAAAAGAATGTAACGGAATCTGGTTAGTTTTAATGGATAAATGGATGTCGGTTAACCACATAGTTTATAGGGTAAGAGTTAGCAAATTTACGGAATCCAGAGAGGAATTATAATGTTTCGAAGGTCGTAGAGGTAATTGGCAAAGACTATAGGGTCTGTCCGGTAAAAATCCCTAAATATATATAAAGTATAATTGTTGTTTAACATGAATTTTATACTCGAACTTATGCCGGATTTACATAACAGTCCTCAATGATCCTCAAAACCAACCTATCAAGTACATGTTTAACCTGCTTACATCTCTAGATAACGTGCTTGATCAACTAATCGTTATCTAACGGCTCGTCACACGAACTTCGAACCATGTCACATAGCTCGGGCAGTCAGTATGGCCGTTCGCCAGGGACGTTGCCCGGAGGATAGTAATTGCAGACTACAAACATGGCTCCGTCCTTGCAACTTGCCCGGGCGCAACCCAGCCTGGTCGAGTTCCGCCACACGACCTAGTTATCAAGCAATCAAATCGATTAGGCATCGAAATGGAGTTATAATAAAGAATGAGGATGTATTCAGCAGGTAATCATCATCATGCGACCCACTCTCCTCGAATAGCGAATGTAATATTCGTTGTAAACCGCAATTATATAAAAAAATAATTTTACATTGAAGTATATTCTTTGTTATAAATTTAACCGTAAAAGATATAAAAATGAGCATTCAGATTCGTTTTACAGGTTGATGCCTACTTGTGTGTAGTGCCCGCATTGATGCCAACCGGTGCAGGTGTTGAGCGCGTAGTCGTACCACTGCTTCTCCTCCACCCAGGTAGCGACCGCGGCGGCTGGCACTATAGCAGGCCCGAGGCTCCACAGGAGATTCTCTCCATAGGGTCCTTGGGAGTGAGCTAGCCGGCAGTCGTTGCTAGCCCTTTGGGTAGCGTAAATCTGAGCGTAAACCGTGAGGGCGAAGTCCCACGACATCGGCCTAACGTTGACTTGTGCTCGGGCGGCATTGTGAGCCGACAAGTAGGCCGATGGACCCTCTTGGGCATGGCCAGCTCGAGCCATGCCCAAAATCATCACGCAGATGAACACAGACGCTTGAATGATGTTGGTTTTTACCGTGATCTCCATGTTTAGGAAGCTCTAAATGGTTGCTTAGTCTATTGTTATGGAGTATATATAGATGAAATTATCAAGATAATTGATCCTTATACTCGTGCTAATTAATTGAAGATCCCACGTAATATCGGATTTTGATATCGGGGAAATATTGAGAAGTATTCTACTTCCCGTTTTTAAGGCATTCCGATTCGGAAAATCTCGTCAGATCACATTTCCCTTCATAACTAAAAACTATTTTTAGATAGATCCAGGAACGGAGGGAATGGGGGCCAGCACCGGGCCAGCCCCCTACCCCTCCCATATTTACTGTAATTTAGGAAGACTTGACCTCCCCAATGAAACCCCAAAATGGCATTTCTTCCATTCCACTATAAATAGAAAATACTTAATATAATTAATATATCAATAGGGTATCATTCCTCCCTCTACAAGACGAATCTTTGCATATATACTTAATATTCCCAATTTATCTTTCTTAAAACAAATACTACATTTTTTTATTTTCTTTTTTCACATGTATATTGTCATTTTAAAAAAAATGAATTCTCAAATTTGTTTCTTAGTACTTTGAAAAATTAGAGTCCCTCACCCAATGAATATGGTTTCGATATTTACTTAATTTTTCAATACTGTGAGACTTGGATCATTTTAAATTTTGCATAAAATGTAAATTTTTATTATTTAAAACAATCATAATATGATATTTTATTATTAATTTATCGTTACCTATTTTCTGTTAATAAAATATATAATTTTAGTTGTTTTGAAAAACTTATGCATATTATTTAGAATTAAATTACATGAAATAATAATGTGAACTCTAATTACATATGAAGTACAATCATTAGAAGATGAAAGAATAAGAAAAAATTGCAAGAGATTGAGAACAATCTAAAAAATACATAATATTAGCATGCTCTATATAGAAACCCTTATCTATTACTATATAGAATTTTCTTTGAGACCCTAATTGTCACGAAAATACAATGAGAAAATCCATCAATCATAACCATGTCGTTGACAAATATGCAAAGTTTATAAAAGTCACATTATTCATAATGGCAAGAAGATTTAAATCATAACCATATGTAGGTATTTCCAATTACTCTTATTTTCAATACTTTACCTTTCTAATATCTTATTATTAAAATATTATAATGTGATAGATTTTTCCCACTAATCTTGCAAAATCTTGGACTACTTGCTGAAATTTAAATTTTTTGCAAAAAAAATTAATTGTTATGAATATTCAGTTATAAAATATCTAATCAATATTTTTGGATATTTAAGTATTTATGTTGATTAATTTTAAGAAATGACGAAATTTTTAATATCTATTATATAACATAAGAGCGTTTTCTTATTCTATTTGGCCTCCCTTGATTGAAAATATTGGCTTCATCCCAAAATAGATCCATGGTTAATATATGCCAAACTCTAAAAATTGAAAATATAATTATTTGTTAGATGCCATAGAACCTGTTGAAAAGAAACAGTGAAATTTTGGAGTTTAAATTCAAAACGATAACATTGTTACCTTCATTCTAGTTTTCGTTAAAATGATTAAAAAAATATCTTAAAGTTGTCATATAAGTGAACTCGGGTTTTAATAAAAGCTTATAGATGGTATTTGATGAATCTCTATTTCATCACATTTATTCTTTTTATTTTGGACTTAAATATATGGCTAAATGCATGTATATATCATTAATTTGTACAAGATAACAATCAATAAATCACATAAAATATTGTATAAAATATTGTATTTAATTCCAACATAAAAGAATAAAGGAAGACAAGAAAAGGAATGAAGTCTGAAAGACAATAAGTGAACATAGACCTCGAGACCCAATCATCATGATGATTTGGTCGACAAGGAATAAAGTAAGGGGGAGATAGGACGGTTAGTTATACAGAATACATAGCACAGAAACCCTAATTTTATAACTCAATAATACATTTGGGGACATATTTTATTTTATTATTTTTATACCTCAAATCAATAACCCTTAACATGAATATTGTACATAAAAATATCAAAAATATATAAAATTTATATCATTCAGAAATAATGCACAAAAAGTCCCAAAGAAAACTTTGCAGACATGTATATTCTCCATAGAAACATAGAATTTACAAAACTCAACTTTTGATGCAAAAGTTTGCTTTTGGACCCTCGTTGTGATGTATACTTGTATAAATATCCATTATATTTATTCCTCATATTTTTAAGTTTATTATATTTTATAAATTCATAAATATTATTTACAATACATGTAGATAACAAAATGAGAATAAAGCTTTTAAAAATACACTAAAATAAATAGTTTACTTCAATAAATAGATGAATTATACATATAAAGTACCTTTAAAATAATATAACTAATTATTTTAGTAAATAAACTCAAAAAATAAAATAAAAATATGTAAAAGCATTTTAAATAAGTCATAAATGTATAAATTAGGTATATAAATTAATAAAATATGTAAAGATAACAAATATTTTTGGTATTTTGCTATAAATTAACTTGTAAAGATAAATAATAATCAGAATTAAATACTACATAAAATAACAAATATTTTTGGTATTTTGCTAAAAAATTAATAAAATCATCTACTATTTTAAAATCAATTAATAAGAAATTTTCTTCCTCCATTTTCCTAGTTGGTCCACGTGGACCAACTAGGAGCCAAGGAATATTGATTGGGCGGGTCAAATGTCCTTCCCAACATCCCCACCCATGTCAGAACCACGCCACCTCCATCTTCCTCGAGACCAACCACATTCTACAACCCTATGATCCATCACACACACCCATACCTTAGCACCCACCAACCACCGTCATTATCTCCCCATCTTCTCTGCTCTTTTTGCCCTTCAACATGGCTGCAAAGCACCCACTCTGATGACCATTCCCATTTTGATCCCTCGACCTTCAACATAACCCCCAAAGATCACTTGGGTTGAGTTCCTGGTGACAACAGAAAGCACCCTAACCTATCGGCATGGACAAGATGGAGGTAAGTTAGTTCACCACCGCAAAGATCCCAGCTCCGCTGGAGGTTCTTATCTGTTCTAGATACCCATGTTGAGCTGACTTTTCTGCGTTCTTAGATAGATTTTAATTCTAGCATTTCATTCTGTCATTTATTTCATGCATTTAGGTTAAATTTTAGCCGTTCTAAGTTTAATTGTAGTTCGTTGGAGCTAAGCTCCGATGATTTGCTCCATCATATTCTGTCACTATTTCCACCCACTCTAACCTCCACCATTTGTCCCCTTCGCTTCTCCATCAAACCCCCCCATCATACCACCTTCGATTTTACAAATATCGAAGAGATCCATTCTCCTCCTTCACCCTTCGCTAGAGTGACTCTGTTCCCCCCCATTCCTTCTGCTACAAGCTTCGATTCTTGGTCAGGGAGATTGCTCTCATACCCATGTATTCTTTTGTGTAAGAAGACAATGTGGAAGCCCACTAGGAGCTTGGATTAAACATAGGAAAGGGATCCCAAGCGGTCTAGACTTGTACGACCTCCAGGCCTCTTTCGATGAGGACCCAAACTTGTTGACCCCCCTGCAGACGAGGAAAGATCCCAGGAAGCCTGGACATTGATCAGCTTCACCGGAGGAGACCAACACTGAGCATAATCGAGTATACAAGGAAAGAAGGGAAGAAGTTCTTCCTTGTTCTTCCACCTTCCTTCCTCATTGTCAGATGCGAGCCTCGACCCAGATCTAATCTGGGTTGTTGAGTTTAATTGAACCGATGTGCTTCCAAAGGTGTCAGATCTTAAGTGGAGCGATGTGGCACATCTAGAGCCCTTCATCTACATCGCATGCACCAAGCACATGCCTACATGGGTATTTTTTGCTATTTTCCTAGCGCATTTTTGTGTTTAATTAGTAGTCCCCTTAAATATAAGTAGTGTAAGATTTTGATGAAAATTACAAGTGGACCGTCACATTCCTTGCATATTACATTTAGGTCCTCTTCAAGCTCATCCCAGGTGCCCCCGGGTGTGAGGTGCTAGAATTCATGCACATATACCCTAATGGATTTAGGTATTTCATTTTATTATAAAAATTTGTAGTATCAATTCAAAATGATGGGTACTTCTACGTGTACACCCTTGACTTTAATTTATATTGTATAAATGCCCCTACCAACATTGTATAATTAATTTTGTGTCTTTTATTTTTGGATTAAATAGCTCACGTGCTTGAAATTTGTGGAAAATTCTATGACATGCTTTAAATAATGCTTAATCGCGTTATGATTTTTATTTATCATTTTACTGCATTTCTTATTTATTAAAAATCACTTTGATGTTATTTATTTCCAACATGTATAAAAGTATAAAAAATTATATAAGCACTTTTAAAATTCCAAATAATTCTATATTTTATATTGCTATATAAGATAACTCAAAACAAAAAATCACAAAAATACAAAAGAAAAACCTTAAAATTTTAAAAACCCTCCTAATCCAAAAAATAGAAAAAATATATAAAATCCAAAAAATAGTTTTCTTCTATATTTTTTATTTATACTATATACTACACATTAAAAATAGTTTTGCGGAATTCTAGACTTATTTTCTATTTTCAAATCTCAAAATAATTCACCTTATTTATTAGCTCCTCATTTTGGAGTATTTAATATTTTAAAAATACCATAAAATTAGCAAATATTGCCTAAAAATCACAAAAATAGAGAAAATTAAAAAAAGATAAAAACAATTTATTTTATAATTTCTAAATATTTATATCTATATTTATAAATATAATAGTCTATATATACTTATATATCCTTATATACGTATTTATAATTAATATTATTATTATAATACCTTAAACATATTTTAAAACCATAAAAAATATAAAAAGGATTGTTATATATTCATATTGAGATTTTACATATTTATTATATGTATTGTATATAGCACTTATATTATACATAATATTATATATAGGTATATATTTATATATTTATTACTAATTAAAAAATAAATTAAAACCAAGAAAAATATAAAAATCAAATAAAATTTATAAAATTATAAACATATAAATAATATTGAACATAAAATTTAAATTCGAAAAAAATTAAATATAATAAAAACCCACAAAAATTTAAAAATAATAAAATATCATAAAAACATTTGTTGTTTATTTTTTAAGCAATAAATACCCCTATTCGCATATTTTCTCTTTGTGATTCGACATTCTTCACTTATTCACTATACACATATTTTGTAGAGTTAAAGTAAAAATAAATTTTGACTCACATTTTCGTAGATTTACCTTAGATTGTTGATTCATTTGATTGTTGAAATACGACAGCCGAGAGAGCGGTCAGCACAATTATTGTCAGACCCTACTTGTCGGGCATCACAAACCCTCCACGATTAGACGTTAGGATCCCTCGATGATCATCTGATTATCCATATTGTATTATAAGTAGATTATGTCAACAATGTTGTTCTTGTTGTTTTAAGATAAAATAAAATGTCATTGTGATTGTTATCGTACTGAAACGTGGGCTATAATTAATTGTACTATTCCAGTGTTTTTATGGTTATCCTGAACTTTGGATCTTCTGTCAAACTTACCTAAAAATGTTGTCTTGATGACCAGTGAAGTCATGCAGGAACATTTTCTCATACAAAGGCAACTCCATCCATAATGTCAGATGATGATTGAATGGTCAAGATTTCCAAAGTTGTTATAAAGATAATACAAGGTCTAGACCAACTGATCCTTGACTTGTTGAAGATAGTGCAATTAACAATATCGATCATTGCCATATAAAATTCCATTTTCATTTCACAGAGATAAATCGTATCGATAAGGCAGATTATATAATGCATGTTCAACATTGACATGTAGATTCGTTTAATCAACATGTACATTGTATTAATTGTGGGATTAAAGAGGTGAGATCGAGGACAAAAGAATTACACGAAAGAATGACCAAGATGAGTTGAAAACCAATATGTTTTTTTTCCGAAAAGATCAACATTTTATTCATCAAAGTAAAAGCCAAAATGACACGATTTTGGGCCTATTGAGACTTTAACAGAAAGACGGTTGAGACAACAAATAGCTCTAGTCCAAGGATAGAATTGCCAATGTAAGGTGTTATCCCATACAAAAAGCCCAAGCAAACAAAAAACCCACATCAAATCAGGGATCCTCTGTTTATCAAAGAAGGGAAGATAATTTGCCAAGAGTAACTTTTTTTTCTTAGTCTCCCAAATTCCGCAACCACTGTATGAGAGAGTCAGTTCGAGTCAATTTGTTGGTGCATGATTCTTTGTTAGGGAGCGTACCACCTCATTAGATAATGTAGTAGGATGGATGGGAGTGAAGCCTAGAGGGGTCAAGGGATCTATGAAAAAGAATATAATTTAAAGAAATCCTCAAGAGCTAAGCATTGCATACTTGCGCCTAGAGAAATATACATATATTTCAAGTCAGCGAGTTGACGGAGGGTTTCCTTTCCCTCGAAGACATGGTAACATCTTTTTTTCTAGATGATCCACTAGATAGAAGACACTTTTGCAAGTACAATTGATTTGAAATTACCGAGTGATTTTAAGTTATTGCAAAAAAATCTTGTAATGTACAAAGTTTCTTGGTGGGCCCAACAAGTTAAACAATTGATTATCCACAGCCCTAGATCACCTCAGTCCAGCCTCGTCGGAGCTATCCCATGTCACCACCAACTTCTTGGAGATCCGACCGGTGGATACTCCATCCGACCCCGCCACCTGACACGGAGGAGCGTTGCGAGTAGAGCCCCGCTGCCTGATCGTTCATCGGACGCCCGGATTACCGCCGGTTCTCTGGCGAACTACGCCCAGGCGGAGTTCTTCCAGGACACTCCTGCACTGTCGGATCATCGCCAGTCGCCAGTTCACATCCGTGTCGTCCATCATATGCGCCTGTCAGGCCGTTAGACCCGATATCTAAAGGCCCTCGTACGCCCCATGTTCTCTTCATTGTTAGACCGTTGGATGCACCAGCTGTCAGCACCAGGACCGCACGTCGCCTTCCATTCAGATCACGACACATGTCACCCCACGTGAGCCGCACGCCCAGCTGGGGTAATTTGCTCCTATACCCTTGGCTTTTTATTTATTTGGCATTTAGTCTGTAAAAGAAATAGTATATAGTAGACCATTTTGCATCTGTGCCCCTGCAGTTTCTCATATTTGCGTTTTAGTCCTTTCGTTGTGGTTGTACGTGCATCGTCACGTGTATGTTTGGAACATTTGCATGTATTATCCTGAGTCTAGTGGATGCTATGTTTTGAATTTATAGTTTTACTATTTACATCCATGCCCCTGTGAGTGCTGAGATTTGACATGTGCTTGAATTAATGGAAAAATTGCAGTAGGCCTTTTTTACTTTTTGTCGCGTGTCATTCTTTAGTCTTGAAACTTGTTTTCTTTACATCTGGGTCCCTGTGTGCTGTGCGTTTTTTATTGGCTTGAATAAATAGCAATATTCGTCAAAAATTCATGAAATTTGGACACGTGGCTCATGCCATAGTTTAAAGATTTCTTTGAAATTTTGAGCTCATTTTGTTTTCATTTAGTATTTTTAAAAATTCAAAAACCTCAAAATTTGCTTCTATCTAATTTGAAAAATCAATTACAAATATTAAAAGCCCTCTAAAAAATATAAAAAACTTACTGTTTGCTTTTTTGTTGTGTTTTTGATCAAGTCCAATTTTTGTTGCATTTGGATTTATAAAAACCCTAAAATTTAAAAAACACTAAAAAACTTAAAAATATCATTAAAAAATCAGAAAAAAATAACAAAAATGCAATTTTAGTTTCTTTAGTTAGATTTTTATTTTTAGTTTCTCATAAAATTGTTGCTGGAATTTTATAGGCACTTTTAGTATTTTTAAAGTACCTTTAGGTTCTGGCTGCACATTATCTCTTATTTTTTACCTTGTTTCATTTTTATAAAATTAACTAAAAATTAGAAAAATCCAAGAAAAATACCAAAAACACTTGAATATTTATAAAATCCAAAAATATTTTTATTTTAATTTTCTGACGTGTTTTGGTGTGTTAGATAATTGCATGATTGTGACTTTTTGATTTCTTTTATTCCTTTTCTTCATTTTGAAAATCACACAAAAATTGAAAAATATAAAAACCACCTTTTATTTTATTTTCTTTATTTTATTTGGATTTTCGACTACTTCGTAGCCCACACATTCCGTGCTCCTTGTGTTCGACCTTGGTAGCAATACTGGGTAAAATAAAATAGCGAGATCGCTATTTCTATGCTTGATTTGATTGATTTGTCTCCTTGGCGGTCTTTGTTTTCTTATTTGACTTAGCCTCACGATTCGGGTCGCAATGACCTGATTATTTACACTTTAACCCGATCGCGGGATTCTGGGTCATCAGAATGGCGCTGTTGCCAGGGAGTACGGCTTAGGAGTCAGCTTTCTTTTTTGACTTTTTGTTGTTTTACGGCTTTTCTTTTTCATCTTCTTTTATTTGTTTTCGTTTTATTTTTTTATTTTTGCATATTCATTTTATTTTATCTTATATTGCATTATTATAATAATTTTGATATGATACATCTCTTGTTTCACTTTTCTTGCGAGGGCCCGACGATCGAGGCGACTTTCTTCGGGAAGTTGACGTAATTGCGAGATTCGGAGGCGGCTCTTTTCTGCATAGAGCTGCAGGAGAGCACGAGGGAGGAGAGCATGAGTGTGGGGAGTGTTTAGCATAGGTTTAGCTTAGTTTCTTTTCCTACAGATATTATTATTGTTGTAATAATACAAGACCAGCACAGACTATCAGACTTGGTGATTTTCGGGGTCTATTTCGCCGAGCACCGGTGTGCTCAAGGGACCTCACCGTGGTTTTGTCCGA
>JAZKJV010003622.1:0-50693 GCA_037367405.1 Ottelia alismoides | reverse complement strand
TCCAACACGAACTACTCCGCCAGCTCGACACCAATGGAGCACGGCGAAGACGTTGTTTGCGTCCATGCCGCTCGGGCAGTATCGCGTGGCCGCCGAGAACGCCGCTTCGAGACGTTCGCGCAGGATGGCATCACGCTGCAGGTAGATCAGCAGGTGCGGCTGGAAGTGACGCTGCGGGTGGGCCAGGTGTCGGATCGCGTCAGTGTCACCGCCGAAGCGCCGCTGGTGAACGCCACCAACGGAGAGATCAGCCAGGTGGTGGAACGTTCCAGGTGGAACAGTTGCCGCTGAACGGCCGCAATTTCACGCAGCTCATCCAACTGACCACCGGCACCACGACGGGCGCCACCGGCGACACGCAGAACAATCTGGTGATCAACAGTTTTCGCGGGCCCACCAACTTCACCGCGAAACGGCATGCGCACGCTCTACAACAACTTCGTGCTCGACGGCATCGACAACAACGAGAGCGCGTGGAACTTTGGCGGCGTGGTGATTCTCCCTGTGGTGGATGCCATCCAGGAGTTCCAGGTCTCCACCGGCAGCTTCAGCTCCGAGTTCGGCCGCGCGGCGGCGGCGTAGTGAACGTGCAGACGCGCTCCGGCACCAACCAGTTCCACGGCAACCTGTTCGAGTTCTTCCGCAACGACCGGCTGGATGCCAACGAGTTCTTCAACAACAGCGCGGGCCGGGCTCGCCCCGCCTTCCGGCAGAACCAGTTCGGCGGCACTTTCGGCGGGCCGCTGCGCCGCAACCGGCTCTTCTTCTTCAGCGACTATCAGGGCACCCGCATGCGCCGCGAGCTGACGTTTCTGACCTCGGTGCCCACGGTCGAAGCGCGCGGCGGCGATTTCAGCAGCCCGCGCTTTCCCCGCGATCTTCGACCCGGCCACCACGCGCGCCAATCCGGCTGGCGGGATCACGCGCGATCCCTTCCCGGACCGTCGCGTGCCCACCAACCGCTTCGATCCCCTCTCCCAGCGCTTCATGGACATCTACCCGCGGCCCAACACCATCCGGGCGCCATTGCGCTGAACTTCATCAACAACCCGAAGTGGAGCCGGCAGAGCGACCAAGGCGACCTCCGGCTCGACTACAGCCTGGGCCAACGCGGCACCATGTTTGGCCGCTATTCGCGCGATCACTCCGGCCAGTACTTTCCCAACGACCTCATCACGAGTGCCAATCCGTTCGGCGGCGGCGGCCGGGGCAATGTCATCGACCTCATCGCGCAGAACGGCGCCTGGAACCTGACGTATCTGGCGAAGCCGCACCTGGTGCTGGAGGGGCGGCTGGGTTTCAGCCGCTATGATTTCGGGGCCAGCCGCTGGGGCGCCGGCGATCCCGCGCGCCGCGGCGCTACAGGTGCCGGGCGTGGTGGGCGGCCCCGGCGTGGTTTCGGCCACCACCATCACCATTCCCGGCTTGACGGCGCTCGGGCCCACCACCGGCGTGCCCAACTACTCTGCGCAGACGACATTCCAGTACGTCTTCAACACCACCTACACGCGCGGCCGTCACACGATCAAGGCCGGCGGCGATTTCCGGCGCCTGCGCCGCAACAACTTCTTCGTCTCCGCGCAACCGGCGGGCGCCTTCAGCTTCTCGCCCAACTGGACCAGCCAGACCGGCGCGGGCGGCAGTGGTCAATCCATCGCGTCGTTCCTGCTGGGCTTGCCGGACACGATCCAGCGCGGCCAGATCAACGGCGGTGTCGGCCGGCGCAACAACGAATTCGGCAGCTACGTGCAGGACGATTGGAAGGCCACCAACCGGCTGAGCGTCGCCCTGGGCCTGCGGTGGGACCTCTACACGCCCTGGTATGAGTGCATGACCGCATGAGTATGCTCGACATCAACACGGGCAAGGTGATTCTCCCCGGCCGCCAGCCCCTGGGGCCGCGGCCTGCGGCAGAACAACCCGGCCAACTTCGGACCTCGCGTCAGCTTCGCGTATCGCCTGCCGGACCGTCTGCGGACCGTGCTGCGCGCCGGGTTCGCCGTGTCCTACATCGAGGAGTTCGGCGGCAACGGCAGCAATCCGATTCAGAACCCGCCCAACTCGTCCACGCAGAATCAGGTCTACTCCACCACGGGGTTGCCGCAGGCGCGCTTCCGCGATGGCGTGCCCGTGGCCGGTCCGCTCGATCTGTCGAACCCCTCCGGCCTCTATCGCTTCATCGTGCCGCACGGCGTGCCGGCTTCGGCCCAGCAATGGGACGTGAGCCTGCAACGCGAGTTCGGCCGAAACTGGCTGGTGGACGCGGCGTATGGGGGCGCCAAGGGGGTCGCATCTGCTCATCGGCACCGATCCCAATCAGCCGGTGCCCGGCTCCACCGCGATTGCGCAGCGCCGCCCGTTGTTCCGCGTGGCGCCCAACGTCACGCTGAGCGTGGGCGATTCCATTGGCAACTCCACTTATCACTCAGGGCAGTTCAAGGTGCAGAAGCGCATGTCCAATGGCTTCCATGCGCTGCTGGTCCTACACGTGGGCGAAGGCCTTGAGCGATGGCGAATCGGGACCTGTCGAACGGCCACGCCCGGCGTAGGCCGCTTCGGGATGGCGCAGAACGCGCTCAACCGCGCCGCCGAGAAGGGACTGTCGGACACCGACGTCACTCACCGCTTCATCACGAGCTACGGCTATGAGCTGCCCTTTGGCAAAGGCAAGCGCTGGGGTGGCTGGCAGTTGAGCGGCATCGCCACGCTTTCGTCGGGCAATCCGTTCGACTGACGATGAACACCGCCACGGTCAACACGGGCACCGCGCAGCGGCCGAATCGCCTGGCCGATGGGCGCATCGACAACTGGACGCTGACCCGCTACTTCGACCTGGCGGCGTTCGCCTCCCCGGCGGCTTCACCTGGGGGCAACGCCGGCCGCAATGTGCTGCGCGGCCCAGGCATTCAGACCTTCGACTTCTCCGCCATCAAGGACACGCGGTTCGGGAGCGGCTCAACCTGCAGTGGCGGACGGATTTCTTCAACGGCTTCAACACGCCGCAGTTCAACCCGCCGAACAATTCCATCGGCACGCCGCAGGCCGGCACCATCAGTTCCACGCGGTTCAGCACGAACCGCCAGATCCAGTTCGTGCTGAAGCTGTTTTCTAGACTTGGCCTAAGCCAGCTCCAACCCCGTCAAGCGGCCGGTGCTGCTCGCGAAGCTCTCCGTCTCGATGCCCAGGCGCTGCATCATGGTGACGAACAAGTTGCAGAGCGGCGTGTTGTTGTCGCGCCGGAAGGCCACGTGCTGTCCGTGCTTGAAGCCGCCGCCGGCGAGGATGATGGGCAGGTTGGTGTTGTCGTGAATGTTGGCGTCGCCCATGTTGCTGCCGTAGAGCACCATGGTGGCGATCGAGCAGGCCGGTCGCCGTTCTCCTTCACCGCCGCCAGGCTCGCCCACGTCTTGCCGAGCATGCGCATCTGGCGACGGTCGGTCTCCTGAAGCTGCTTCACTTTGCTCTCGTTCTGGCCATGGTGCGAAGGCCGTGGTAGCTCTCGGTGGTCGACTGCTCATCGCTCAACCGGTAAGCAGGCGTCACGAAAGCGTCGGCCATCAGCGTGACGATGCGCGTGGAATCCGATTCGAGCGCCAATTGCGCCATCTGCAGCATGAGCTCGAACTTCTCGAAGAAGAGCTTCTTCTCCACCAGGTCGGCCGGGGGCGGCTGCGTGGGCTGGGCTTGGCTGCTCCCAGGCTCGCGCGCTTTCCAGGCGCTGCTCCACCTCGCGCACCGATGTGACATTTGATCGAGCCGCGCCTTGTCGCCAGCGCCGAGGTCGCGCTGGAAACGCTGCGTCTCGTCGAGCAGCGTATCGAGGATGCGTGCCGCGCGTCTCGAGGCGATGGAGCTGCCGAGCGACGGCTTCACGGTCGCCCTGGATGAACATCCGCTCGTAGAGCTTCGGGGCGCTGTCCTCGGCGGGCAGCAGCACGCCGTCGCGCGTCCCAGGCCAGGCTGCGATTGCCTTTGTCGATGTTCACGCCGAGGTTGAGCGTGGGGAAGCGCGTGACGGGGCCGAGCTTCTCGGCCGCGTATTGATCGAGCGAGATGGAGTTGCGGAAGCCGCTCTTGAAAGCGCCGCGCGCGGCGGTCAACAGGCAGTTGTCGGCGCTGTGGCCGCCGTTGACACCGGGGTGCGACAGGCCGCTGAAGACGGTGAACTCGGCCTTCTGCGCGGCGATCTCCTGGAGGTAGGGCGACAGCTCGTAGTCGCGCCCCGTGCCCGTGGGAAAGAAGGGCTTCGGCAGCACGCCGAGGTTGTTGGCGATGATGAGCATGCGGCGCGGCGGCTCGGCCGCGCGGGCGAAGAGCGGCGTCATGCACTCGAGCAGGGGGAGTCCGAGCGTGACGCCGGCGCCACGGAGGAAGGTGCGGCGCGGCAAGCGGGTTTTGGCGATATGAGTCACGGTTGTTCTCCTTGGAAGATGCGGCTCGAGACAAAGGCGTGCAACAGGTCGCGCGTGCGATAGCCATTCGCCGCGCAGGCGTCGAGAATCCGGTCGATGTCGGCACGGTCGGAGAAAGCGCACGGGCGTGCCGGTGGCGTAGACCGTGAACTGCTCCACGAGATTGCGCGCCAGGCGGCGCGGGTCGGCGGCGAAGAGCGCCTTGAGCTCGCGCACGTCACGGAACTGGCGGCCGTCGATGAGCTGGCCGCTCGCGTCCACCGCGCCCGCTTCCGGTGTAGGCGAAGTCGTGGCCGGTGTGATCGATGCGGTGACGCGCGGCCTTCGCTGGTGCCGCGATAGTGGGTCCGCCAATGGCCCATCACATCGAAGTTCCTCGAGCGCGAGGCCGACGGGGTCGAACTTGGCGTGGCACGACGCGCACGTCTCACTCTTCGTGTGCAGCGCCAGCAGCTCGCGGATGGTCTTCGCGCCTCGGATATCGGGCTCCACGGCGGGCACGCCCGGCGGCGGCGCCGGTGGCGGGTCGCCGATGATGCGGTCCATGATCCAAGCGCCGCGCAGGACGGGCGAGGTCGAGGTGCCGTTGGCGGGTGAGCTTGAGGATCGCGCCTTGCGTGAGCACGCCGCCGAGCGGGCTGTCCTTGGGGTAGCATCACGCGGCGCAGCGCCACGCCGGCCACTGGTGGCAGCTCATAATGCTTCGCCAGGCGCTCATTGATGAAGGCGAAGTCGGAGTCGACCAGCGTGCGGATGGGCAGATTGTCGCGCACCATCGCCGTGAAGTAAGTCAGCGTTTCGCGTTCGAGCGAATCCACCAGATACTCGTCGAGCTGATACTCGGGATAGAGGCGTTTGTCAGCGTCGTCGCGACGGAGATGGCGGAGATTGAGCCAGTAGCCCGGTGAAGGCTTTCACGAAGCGATCGAAGCCGGTGCCCTCGATCAGGCGATCGGTCTCGCGATGAATGGCCTGGGGATCGCCCCGCGCAGACGCGCACTCGACAGCGCGCGTCGGGACGCGTGTTGGCGAGGAAGTGCGACAGGCGATCGGCGAGCGCGAAGTCGGTGCGCGGCTCGCGCAAATACAGGAAGACGTCGGAGCAGAGCACGGCCTGATAGCCGGCGAGCATCGCTTCGGCGAAGGGCTCGCCTTTGCGTAGCCGCGCGTGAATCAATTGCTCGAACTTGCGCGTGGCTTCGTCGGGCACCGGTCCGCGCGCGGCGCGGGCGAGGGAAGCGCCGCAGCAGGCGGGCTGGCTTCCGCCTCCGCTTTCGCGGGCGACGGCGCGAGGCCGAGGTCGTCGAAGAGCACGCGATGGCTCGCCGGGGGCCAGGCGGGCGGCAGCAGCGGGCCTTCGATCTCGGATCCAATTGAACGCGACGCCGGGCCGCGCCTTCCGGCGGGAACGGCGGGAAGCGATAGGAGCCCGTTTTGCCTTCGGCGTCCACTTGCGGCACGGGCAGCCCTAGTAGGCCGTATTCGACGGTCTGCCCAGCCACCAGCGGCACGATGGTTTCGTACACCTGCCCCCGCGCCGGGCCGGATCTCGAGAATGCCGCCCACCGACTTCACGTCTTCAGCGATGTCGTGATTCGTGGCGGCCGCGCGAGCGCAAGGTCATGGGGATCGCGGCCTTCGCGTCGATCACCTTGAAGCCCGGCTGCTGCAGGAACGCGCGCGGCGAGGCGGACGCGATAAAGCCCGGCATGCTTGGCGGCGAAGCCCTGCGGGAACGCCCGTAGGGCCAGCCCGGCGAGCGGAACAGGCCCATCTCGAGCGTTTGATCTTCGATCTGCTCTTTCGACATGGGCGTGTTGCGCTCGCTGGCGACATTCACGCCCTGGTTGTCCTTGATGTAGAACATCGAATGCAGCGTGCCGGTGCTGCGCAGGCCCGGGAACAGGTGACGCCCAAGGTGCGGAACTTCGTCACCGGCGGCGGCGCGGGCTGTGTCGCCATCGCCTGACGGAGCGCCGCTTCGGTGCGTCGAGATAAGCGGTGAGCTGCACGCGGGACATGTCGAGCGTTCCGCCACTTTGTTGAAGTGATACGCCTCGCGATCCTCGGGCAGCATGTCGCGGATGTCGAGCAGCGGGAGCTCGAGCAGGTCGCGCAGGTTCTGCTCCGTACTCGTCGCGATTCAGGCGGCGCATGGGACCGCGGCCATTTTTCGCGACATCCGCGCGGTCGGCTTCGTGGAGCACTTTGGCCAGCGGCACGAGCAACCGCCGCGATCAGCCGCGGAGAACGGCACGCCTTTCGGCGGCATCTCCCGCTTGTCGACGCGGTCGTGGCAGGCGGATCCAACGGTCGCGACTGGCGCGCGAACTCAGGTCGTTCGAGAGCGCAGCGAAGTCGAGACCGCCTTTGGCCGTCGCGCCCGTGTGGCAGGCAGCGCAGGCTTTTATCAAGCGCGCGTTGACGCTGGCGGGCACCTGGAAGGCGAGGAGGAGGAGGAAAAGAGCCGGCGCGAGCATCCTCCGGATATCTTATAGCCGACGCGGCACCCCTAGGATTCCCGCTCCCGCATGCGCGCGAGCCGGTGGAGCAGTTCGGGCGGCAGCTCTGTTCGAGCGCGGCGTCGAGCAAGCCAGCGTCCGTCCAGGTCCTTCAGATGCGCTTCATCCTTGGCGCGGAAGCTCGTCAACTTCATGCGGACCAAGTCGGCCAAAGGCATCAGCCGAAACTGGCCGATGAGATGAGGCGTGCCGAGTGGCGGAGTGGGAACGGGGTAATTCAGTTCGCACCTTTTCCCCCGGCGAAAACGAGATGGATGGCACGCCGCGCACTCGGTTGATCCCGCCGGACCAGCATGTCAACACCGGCCACATGCCGGAGCTCGAAGCCACGCTCGGCTGCAGCGGTGGCAATCCGTTCGAGGTCCTCCCTCCGGATCGCGATGTCGATGTCTTTGGTCAGGCGGCCGGCGTCGGGCTCCACCGCTTCCACGTAGAGGTAGACAGCGAGTCCGCCGACAATGCGGTACTCGACGCCGGCCGTGGTAAAGATCTCTTCAATCGAGTGGGCCAAATCAAAGAGTTGTTCCACGCGCTCCTCGAAGAACCGATTGATGACGACCATGGGCTCGTTCTCATTCTACTGCCGATGAGCCGTCAGAATCCCGCCACCGCGGTCGCCGCCGCCCGATCCACCGGCGAGCCATTGCCCAACTGGTGCGACGTGCCCGCACCCCCAGCAGAACACCTGCCCGCTGCCGCGCACGGCGCACGAATGGGCCAGGCCCGCGCTCACCCCGGCCGTGAAGCTCAGGCCCTGCACCAACTGCGGCGCGGGCTGTACCCCGGAGATGAAGTTCCATCGCCCAGGCGGCCGTGGGCCCTTTCCCCCGCACACATCACCGCGCCGGTGACGGTGAGAAGACAGGTGTGCGCCGCACCGGGGGCCACATGCACGGCCGGCACCGTGAAGCTGCCCGGCAAGACCCGGATTGCCAAGCACGGCCGAACCGAGTGGCCGCGATCGTTCCGGCCCCAGCACTGGACGTCGCCCGCCGAGCGAACGGCGCAACTGGAGTCGTCGCCGGCCGCGGCGGTCGTGTAGTCGTTGTTGCCAATGGTGGTGGGCAGGGCCACGAAGCTTTGGGTGACGCCGTTGCCGATCTGGCCAAAGTCGCCCGCGCCCCAGCAGGCGGCGGAGCCATCGGAGCGCCGCGCGCAGGTGTGAACTCGCCCGGCGGCGAGCGCCGTCTTGCTATTCGTCCGCACCAGGATGGGCGAGAACAGGATCGCCGACGTCGCGCCCGAGCCCGCCTGGCGCGAAGCGTTCGAGCCCCAGCAGCGCGCCGTGCCATCCACCTTCAACGCGCATGAATGCGCTCCGCCGGCGACAACGGCGATCGCGTTCGAAATGCCCGGCACCACGAACGGCGTCGCTTGCCCGGCCTGATTGCCGTTGCCGGTTTGCGCCGACGTGTTCTTGCCCCAGCAGGCGACGGTGCCGTTGGCCCGAAGCGCGCAGGTATGGGCGTCGGGCGTGGAGAGGGCCGTGATGTTGTCGAGCCCGGGCACCGTCACCGGCGCGGGCGCGGTGGTCACCGGCGCCAACACGCCGTTGCCGAGGACGCCGATGCCTTGATCGTCACCCCAGCAGGCCACGGTACCGTTGCCCCGCAGGGCGCAGGAGTGTTTGCCCCGGCGGCGACGGCGCGGGCCCGCTGCGAGGATCGATGCCCAGCACCGTTACCAGGGCCAGGCTCTGCGCGCCGGTGGACACGGCGCTACCGTCGCCCAACTGGCCGAACTGATGGCTGCCCACGCACTGCACCGTGCCATCGGCGCGTGACAGGCAAGTGTGCCCGACGCCGCCGCTGATGGCGGTCACCATCGCGGCGCCCACCACCTGGACGGCCACAGAGGAATCGGTCGTGGAGCCGTCGCCAGCTTGCCGCGCAAATTACTGCCCTGGCACTTGGCCGCGCCGGAAGCGGTGACGGTGCAATGGTGAATGTTCCCGCGGCCGGGCGTTCACCACGTCGCTTTGGCCAGCGAAGGTGGCGCTCGAGCGCAGCAGCAGGTCGCCCGTGCCGAGTTGGCCGGAACCGTTCGCGCCCCAGCAACGGAGTTGGCCGTCGAGACCGCGCAGGAACTCTGGGTGCCCACCGTGATCGAACGCGCGTTGGTCAGATCCTGGACGGCCACGGGGAAGGGCGTCGGCGGCCCGCCACTGGTGTTGTTCCCGAGCTGGCCGTTTTGATTACTACCCCAGCAACGGGCCGGTGCCATCGAAAGGAGTGGCGCAAGGTGTGATCACTGCCCGCGGCCAGATCGATGGCGCGGGCAGATTCAACACGGCCTGGGGCTGGAGCAGGTCCGGCCCGTCACCCCGATGCCGAGTTGGCCCGCTTGGTTGGCTCCCCAGCAGAACACCTCCCGAACTGGCGCAGGACGCAGACCCAGCTCGAGCCGGCCGCCACGTGGACAACGTCACTGAAGCCAGTGGCTTGCGCGGCCCGGGTGCGCGGCGTGGTCGTGCCGTCGCCCAATTGGCCGCGGTCGTTGCGGCCCCAGCAAAACACCCGGCCATCTGCGCGGAGTGCGCAGGTGAATTCCCCGCCGGCGCTCACTTCGATGACGTCGGCCAGGAGGACGTTGTTCGCATCCACCACCGTCCCGGCGTGTTCCGGTCGGTGGTGGTGCCATCGCCCAACGCGCCCGACGTATTCTGCCCCCAGCTTTCGCGCGGCCGTCCGGCGCGGCGTAACAAGTATGGAATTGCCCGGCCGACAGGCGGCGCGGGCCGTCGAGCGCGGCGCTCTCGCCGGTGCTCCAGCCGCGGGGCGCAGCGGCAAGAGCGGCAGCGGCGAGGACCGAAAGCAGGATCTTCATGGAATCCAGTGTGCGGCGGAGGGGTCAACGAGTCCTCAGGGAGTTGTCAAGAACTTCTCGAGAACTCGTCAAGTGGCGAGCCTTGACGACAGAACCCGGCGGTGGATTGCGCACCGCGAGGGTTGCGCACGATTTGCGGCGGCTGCCCCAATGCGGTGCGTCTGCACTTCGTTGAACGCCCGCCCAGCACCAATATCGCCGCAGGCGCGTATACTGGCAGAACCGCGCATGCCCATTCGGGACACCGAGCGATGGAACCGCCTCAAGCAAATTCTGTTTGAAGCGATGGACCTGGATCGCGCGCAGGCGCAGAACCGGTTTGAAAGCGGAGTGCGCCGGCGACGCTGAGCTGCTGGCCGAAGCGCAGAAGCTGCTCGACATCCACCATGAGTCCGGCTTGCGTCTCGATCGCCAGCCTTCGCTGGTGCCCGACTTCGGCGCAATGCTCCCCCTCCGCACGCTCGAGCCAGGACGCCTGCTGGCGGGGCGCTTCCGCATCGAGCGCTTCCTGGGCGAAGGCGGCATTGGCGAAGTCTACGAAGCCAGCGACACGTTGTTGAGCGGCCAGCGGCTGGCCGTGAAGACCTTGCATCCCTTCGGCGCCGCGCATCCGCGGATCCGGGAGCGCTTCCAGCGGGAGCTCCAATTGGCGCGGCAGGTATCGCATCCGAACTTGTGCCGGCTGCACGAGTTCGCCGAAGACGGCGGGCTCGCGTTCATCACCATGGAGCTGCTGGATGGCCAGACGATGGCCGCGCGACTGGCGGAGCGGGGCGCCTTTGGCGAGGCCGAAGCCGCGCCGGTGTTCGCCCAGCTTTGCGCCGGGCTTGGCGCGGCGCACGCGGCTGGCGTGCTGCATCGCGACCTGAAGCCCTCGAACATCATGCTGTGCCGCGATGGCCGGGTGGTCATCATGGACTTCGGCCTCGCGGCCTGGATCGAAGGCACGCCGGATTCCGGGCAGACGCTGCCGGGATCGACGCTGGGCACGCCGGCGTACATGTCGCCCGAGCAGCTCGACGGCCGGACGCCCGGCAAGGCGTCGGATCTCTACTCGCTCGGCATCATCGCTTATGAGATGCTCACCGGAGCATCGCCGCATGCGGGCCTGTCGCCTCTGGCGATTGCCGCGCGCCGGGTGCAGGAGCCGCCGCCTTCGCCGCGCGCCCAACGGCCGGAGATCTCACTGGCCTGGGACGCGGCCATCCGCCGAGCCCTGGCGTTGGCGCCGGAGGAACGCTTCGCCTCCGCGGCGGAATTCGAGCACGCCACGCGGACGCCGCAACCCTGGTGGCGGCGTCTGCCACGCCGTTGGCTGCTGGCCCCCGCCGCCGCGCTGGCGCTGGTCGCCCTCTCCCGGCTGCCCGCTCTGCGCGATAGCGACCCGGAAGGCTGGATGAAGCTCGGCCAGATCTCGCTCGACGCCAACTCCGCGCACGCGGCCGCGCTCTTCTTCCAGAAGGCGATCGACGCCAATCCGGGTAACGTGCTCGCGCACGTGCGGCGGGCCGAGGCGCTCATCGAACAGGATCGCTATGAGCTGGCGAAGGACGCGCTCCTCAACGCCAGCACGGCCTACGACCAGAGCTGGTGGCGTCCTCCGGGCATCCGGCAAGCGCTCACGGCAGCGCGCGCCGCGAGCCAGCGAAAGCACGATGTGGCCGTGCAAGGGTATTGCCAGTTGCCGGACCGGATGGCCTGCGCCCGGGCGCAGATCCGCGCGGGCCATCTCCCCCTCGCGCTGGAGACGTTGGCCGTCCTGACGCGGGAGCATCCGGAATCGGCTTCCGCCTGGCTGCGGCGCGGCGCGGTGGAAGGGCAACTCGGCCAGCGGGACGTCGCGATGGCCTCGCTTTTGAAGGCGGAGGAGATCCTCTCGCTCCAACGCGACATCGAAGGCCTGGCCGAGGTCTATTGGCAGCGCGCGCTCGCCGGCGAGCTGGCGCAGGCCACCGCGCCGGCGGCGAAAGCGCTCTCCCTGGCCCGCCAGGTGCAAAGCCCGGCCGCGATTGCCCGGGCCCTGCTGGCGCAAAGCCGCCTGGCGCTGCGGCGCGGCGAGAATGATCAGGCCCTGGCCCTGGTGGACGAGGCACGGCGGACCGCCTCGGAGGGCAGGCTGGAGGAGCTCGCGATTCAGGGCACGGTGGAACTGGCCAGCGCCTGGTCGGCGCAGTACCGGATGAAAGACGTGCAGGCCCTGCTGCGCACCACGATCCAGCAGGCCGACGCGCTCCGCGCCGGCTACCTCGGCAGCCGCGCGCGCTTCGTGCTGGCCCAGGCGATTTCCCGTTACAGCCAGGACGCCGCGCCCGGCGAACTCATCACCCTGCTCGACGAGTCCACCGCCTACTTCCGCGAGAACCGCTTCGAGCTCGACCTGCAGCGCGTGCTCAACTGGCGGGTGCTCATCGAGATCGCGGCGGGCCGTTATGCGGTGGCGCGCCAGCAGGCCGTGGCCCTGCGGGAGTCCGCGGAGAAAGTGAAGGACCTGGACCTGATCCGCGAAGCCGACGCTCTCATCGCCGAAGCGGATGATCACACTGGAGACCTGGCGGCGGCCGTCGAACGGCTGTCCGCCTCCGCGCGAGACTACGCCTCCCGGCAGCGCTATCAACGCGCCGCCTACGCCTGGGCCAACGCGGCCGCTGGGGCGGTGCGCGCGGCCGACCCGGAGAAGGCTCGCTCGCTCCTCGCCGAAGCCCGGAGCAACGTGAAGGAGCCGCGGTCGTCCGCCGCCGTGTATTGTGATCTCGTCGAAGCCGATCTCGCGCTGCTCGAGGACCGGGCGGCGGATGCGATCCGGCTGGCGCAAAGTGTGGCCGCGGCCAGCCAGGGCGGTTCGGGCTTGCGCGTGAAACTGGCGCAGTCGATCGTGGCGCGCGCCCAAGGCGATGTCCCCGCGCTGGCGGCGCTCGAGCAGGCGCCGGCGGAGAACCGGCAGCAGTTCGTGCTCGCCGTCATTGCCCAACGTCATTTGCAGGCGCTGGCGGCGGCGGGGCGCCGGAAGGAAGCCATCGCCCAGGCCAGACGCCTGCTCCCCCGGAATCGCGAACTGGGCCACCTGGTCGAGGAGACCGAAACGCGGATCCTGCTGGCAAAGCTGACGGGCTCGCCGCCCGATCTGCAAGCCGCGGAAGCCCGCTGGGGGCACGCGGCGCTGGAACGTTTTTTGCAGCGGCCGGACCTCCGGCGCATTCTGAAAGGACTTTGATTCATGAAAGCTACTTTGCTTCTGGTGGTCGCCCTGGCCGCGATGGTCTGCGCCAATGTCTCCTGTACCGGGAGAAAGGTGGAGATTCCCGAGCCCTCCATCGGCGTGGTGGAGCCGTTGAGGGACTTGTACCAGAACGAGAAAGCGAAACGGGAGCAAGCCGCGTGCGTGGCGCGCGTTCCGCAGGATTGCAGGCTCCAGGTGGACGCCTTCCTGCGAATTGCCAATGTTCAGATGTTTACCCAGAACGCGGAAGAAGACATCACCTATCACAACGACAATGTCGGCGGTGAAGATGGCTCGGTGCACCTGAATCTCAAGGAGGGCATGCTGACCGCCAAGACGAATCCCTTCGAGCAGCATACGCACGGCAAGGCGCACACGCTCTTCGTCCTGACGAAAGAAAGAGTGGATAACCAGTGTGTGGACCGGCTGCGCGCGTATCCCCTCCAAACGGGCGACGAGGTGCGCTTCTTCCATGACGCGATGAACGCGCCCATCGACTGGATCGCCATCCTCGGAGGCGCCCGGACTCCCGATGTGCGCATCAAGCGCCTCACCAAGACAGGCGCCAAAGTAGCTGGTTGCAGCAACGAGGACTCGCATTCCACCAGCGAGTTCTTCCAGATAGAGGCCCCCGCCATGGCGGCCAACGGGCAGTTGAAGAACAACCCGAACATCACGCCGGCCAGCAGCGATCCAAATCTCCAGATCCGCCAGTTCGCCACCACGGCGAACACCAAGATCCGCCGCATCGTGGTGCAGAATCCGAATAGCGGCCTGCGGCACTACATCAAGCTCGGTGGGTGCTCGGCCTGGTCGATTTGCACCCGTCCTGTTGACGAACCCTCTTGCGAGCGGGTGCCGCTGTGCGCCCTCCGCCTGACGGCGCCTTGCAATTGCGACGGCGCGCCGTGAACGGGGTCATGATGAAACGAAAGTGCCTGCCAGCGGAGCTGGCAGGCACTTGATCTCGCGGCATACCGCCTGGCTTTACTGTTCGCCGTAAACCAGCACGTTCTGCGCCGACGTGGTGCGCAAGTTCGTCTCGCCCCAGATGATGCTCGTGCTCGTGGTGGTGCCTTCGCCCCAGATGATGCTGTAGCCCGTGGCGGTCTTCGACCCCCACACGACGTTCGAACCCCACACGACGTTGCTGCCCCACACCACGTTCGAGCCCCACACCACCGTGCTGCCCCACACGACGTTCGTGGCCGTGGAAGAGGAGAAGAACGAGCCCGCTGGGAAGCTCAGGCTCACCGCGCCGGTGGTGGAGACATTCGCCGTCGGCGACATCGCATTGCCCGTGCTGCTGCCCTTGTCCGTGCTGCCCAGCGCGCCGGTCAGGTTCAGGTAGCCGGCGCCCACCGTGAACAGGTCGTAGTAGCTGGTGTGGCTGGTCTTCGTGATGGGATCAACCGCCGTGGTGGACGTGGGGAAGGTCTTCACGGCCGTCTTCATCAGCCGGGCCTTCACCAGGTTCGGAGTGAGGGAAGAATCCTTCTGGATCATCAGCGCCGCCGCGCCGGACACCACCGGCGCCGCCATGCTGGTGCCGTTCAAGCGGTAGAACCACGTGTCCGTGCACACGCTCATGTCCATCGACATGTTGCTGAACAGCAGCCCGCACGGCAGGTTGGTGGCGGGGAAGCGCTGAAAGAGATCGCTGGCGGAATAGCTGTAGGCGGGCAGGGCGCCGCCGATCATCTGGTTGCCCGGCGCGACGAGATCGGGCTTCGCGATGCGGTCGATCTGCGTGGGGCCCTTCGAGCTGTAGCTCGCCACCGCGTCGTCCGTGCGCGACGTCGTGTTGCCCGTCTTCATCGCGCCCACGGTGATGACAAACGGATCGTTGCCCGGCGCCGTGATGGTGCCGTAACCCTGATTGCCCGCGGCATTCAGGCGGCCGAAATTGCCAGCCGCCACCACCACCACAATCCCCGCTTTCCAGGCCCTTTCCACGGCCTGGCACAGCAGGTCGTTCTTGTAGCTCACCGTCACCGGACGCCCGAGCGAGAGATTCATCACCCGAATGTTGTAAGTGGACTTCAGGGCGATGGCGCGGTCGATCGCCGCGATCACCCAGCTATCCTGACCCACGCCGTTGTCGTCGAGCACCCGGAAGCTCACCATGCGGGCGTTGATCGTCATGCCGATGAGGTCGCGCCTCAGGGTCGAGTTGGGGTAGCCGCTCGTAGTCCCCGCCGGCATGTTCATGCCGAGGATGCTGGCCACATGGGTGCCATGCCCGAACACGTCGTCGGGGTTGTTGGCGCCGGTGAAATCCTGCTTGTAGGACCAGTTCACCCACGGACTGGCGCCGCTGTCGAGCACCGCGATGCCGACGCCGGTGCCCGTCAGGTTGGCCGTGCGCGCCGTGCCGATGCCCACCGTGCTCAGCGCGACGTCCATGGTGGAGTACACCTGGCGATCCGGGTGGATGCTTTCGACCGCCGGGTCAGCCGCCAATAGTTCCAGATCCTTCGCCTTCACGCGCAGGGTGGTGCCATTGATCAAGGCAAGCGTACGCTCCGGGCGGCCGCCCTTGGCGCGAAACCGGGGATCGGGCCGCGGCTCGGCTCCCTCGCGGTACACCACGATCACGTCGCTTTCTTGTTCACCCTCGGTCAAGTCGAGGTCGGGAGCGATTTTTGCATTGCGGGCGGCGAAGGCGCTCGTCGTGAGCAGGCCAGCCATGGCTAAAGTTGTCCAAACACGCTGATTCACGCCTTCCGGAGATGCACGCGGGCAGCCATTCCCGAAGTCACTGAAAGCAAACGCCGTATACGGACTCGCACACGGACAAGCTGTCCGGCCAAGCGGACGCTCTGTCCTATTTGCCTTTCGCCGGCTTGGCGCAATCGAAGTTCGCAGCATCATCGGTACTGCCGCTGCCTTTGTACCGGGCCACCAGGGGGAACGCGCACAGCGGACGCGTGCGCTCCACCGTCTGCCCCTTCATCTTCGCGGCAATCACCCGCTCCGGCGCCGTGCCCTTCTCCACCCAGCGCACCAGCGCGGCGTCCAAATCCTTCTCCGGATCGCCGCCGCGCGGCCCGGCTTGGCCGAATGAATTCGGCCCCGCGCCCGCGCCGCAATGCTGCACGCCCGGCGCCATGAAAAGCCGCACGAACTGGCGCGTCTTCGCGCCGCCCATCTTCTTGGCCACGGCGCGATGGTAGTCGATCGCGTTCTGCGCGGGGATCGCCGCGTCGCACCAGCCGTGGTAGAGAATCAGCTTGCCGCCGCGCGCGGCGAACTTGCTCAGGTCGGGGTCGATGGCGTTCAAGTGCATGCCCACCTTTTCGTCGGCCGCCTTCATGTCGCGGTCCACTTCGAACTTCTTCACGTCCCAGTTCTCGTCGTTGTAGACCATGTACTTGAAGAAGTTCGTGCTGAAGAAGTACATCGCGCTGCCGCCGCGCTGCGCACCCGTAATCCAGTTGGCCCAGCCGCCCGGCTCCGCTTCCCCGCCGTGCGACAGCGGCGGATAAACCCGCTTTCCCTTGGCGTTATGCGGCCCGGCGGCGATCGTCTTCAGCGCCTTCAATTGCGGCGCCGTCAGGCAGGCATCGCTTTCCGCGCCGGTGCACAGCAGCTTGTCATAATCCGGCACGCACTTGTTCGGCTCTTCGATCACCCCGTCCATCACTTGGTCGCGCGCGTCGCAGGCGTCGTTGGCGGCCGCTTGAATGGCCTTCAGCTTGGCCACCGGAATGTAGCTGGCGTCCGTTTCGAGCGTCGCGCGGGTCTGCACGCCGGCCAACGTCAGCAGG
This sequence comes from Ottelia alismoides, assembly GCA_037367405.1. Taxonomy (NCBI): domain Eukaryota; kingdom Viridiplantae; phylum Streptophyta; class Magnoliopsida; order Alismatales; family Hydrocharitaceae; genus Ottelia; species Ottelia alismoides. The sequence goes on along the minus strand of JAZKJV010003622.1, from coordinate 33,946 downwards.
TGCGTCCAGTAGTTGGCCGGCGCGCCGGCAATGATGCCGTCGTAGTCTTCGGGGAAGCGCTGGGCTTCCATCAGCGCCTGGCGTCCACCGTTCGAACATGAATTGAAATACGCCTTGTCAATCTTGCGGCCGTAGTAGGCTTCCACGATCGCCTTGCTCTTCACCGTCATTTCGTGGACCGCGCGCCAGCCGAAGTCGATGATCTTCTCCGGATGATTCAGCGCCCACTTGGCGTCGCCGCCGGTGTGGCCCGTGTCGGTGGTGGCGCTGGCGTAACCGTGCTGCACCGCGCCGGCCACGCCGCCCAGATTCAGGCTGCCCGCGAAGCCGCCATTGCCCACGCCGGCAAAGCGACCGCTCCAACCCTTCATCGGCATCCACGTCTCGAAGCGGATTTCCGAATCGCTCGTTGGCCGGATGACGCCCGCCACGCGGCACAGGGCGGGCAGATTGCGCATCGCGTTGCCACCCTTCGGCTGGAAGGTGCCGCCGGTGATCTCTTCGGCGGTTTCGATGGTGGTTTGCGGCAGCGCTAGCTGGGCGAGCGCGGCGCAATCCTGAGCGGCGAAGGAGGCCAGCGGCAGAGCGGCGAAGAAGACGGCGAGTCGCATGCGGTCATCTTATCGCCTTGGCTCAGCGCCCGGCGATCTCCCTCCGCCGGAGAGCCCGCGTTACGCTCCGGGACGTCGCGCGCGCATCCAGGCCAAGGCCGCGACGGCCGACGAAACCAGCGCCACCGTGGGCTCCGGAACCTGGCCGCTCGGAGGATCCGTGGTCAACAGGCTGGCTTGGTTGATGGTGATCCCCTGGCCGCCCAGCACTTGCGTGACGCTCAGTTCAATGGACTGAATGTCGCGAAGGGAACTCACCGCGCCGAGAAATGGCGCCGAACCGTCGTTGTCCTGATTGCTGGCTCCGTTGACGCTGGCGGTGCCGAACAAGACGTTGCCCGCTCCGAAAACTCGCATGGTGGCGGTGAAAGTGCCCGTGTTCGAGTTGACGATGTTGAAGCCGACACCACGAATCAAGGAGCTGAACGAGATGGTGATGGGCCCGTTGTTGAAGAAAGTGTCGAGCAGGATCTCCCCCGGGTTGAAGTTGGCCGTGTATCCACCCCCGCCCGCCTGGACAAACACGGCCAAGTCGTTGGCCGCGGTAGCGGTGGCGGTCAAGCCACCCATGCTGACCCGGGCATACGGGCTGCTGACGACGGTGCCATCATCAGCGGGAACGCCCCATTCAACCTGGTCGTTCGCGCCCAAACCCGCGCGCGTTCCAATCTGGGTGATGGTGCCTCCTTCCAGACCGAGACAAAGGAAGAAGGCAGAGAGAGAGGTGAGTTTGAGTAGCTTCATGCTTTTCCGTCACAGATAGAGTAGGGTGTATCCCAGCCATGGGTGAACCCATGACCACGGTCAGACTAGGGTGATTTCCGAGTCTGGAAATCGGCCTACCGTACTGGTACCGGGACGGTTCCCGCCCAAAAGGTCTGTTCCAGTACTTTTGTACGATTCACAACCCGGGATGAAACATTTAGGCTCAGTACTAGTGTGGGAGCACCCGGGGCTCTCGACGCTCTCGCTTCGCCGTCGTCAGCCGGGATGGACAAGGAAAGGAACTCATGACAAGAAACACTGCGCTTGCGCTGTTTGGTTTGGCGCTGACGGGCGCCATGGTTGTGGTTACGCTGAAGGTTCAGCCAGGTCCCGGCGCGGGACGCATGCTGAAGATCGATCCAGAGAGGATCGAGGAGGAGCGCGAAGAGTTCCTCAAGCGGCAGAAGCGGTTCGATGAACCGGACGCCGCCATGGCTTACTATGTCAACCGCCGCACCGGCGGCTGGGTGCCGAACGCCAACGGGCGCGGCGTGGACCCGGTGAAGATGGCAACGGCGCTGAACACGTCGCTCTACTGGCCGGCGATTCAGCAATCGAAGCAGAACACCCGGTTTTCCTCGGCGGCGGGCGCGATGCTTCCCTCGGAAGCGCAGGCTCCCGCGGGCGGCACGCTGCAGGGCTGGAGTCCGCTAGGCCCCTCCAACCAGGGCGGACGGACGCGGCAGTTGTTGATCCACCCCACCGACCCGAACATCATGTACGCGGCGGCGGTGGCGGGCGGGGTTTGGAAGACGACCAATGGCGGCGCGAGCTGGACCCCGCTGGCGGATCTCCAACTCCCGAACATCGCCGTAAATTCGATGGCCTTCGAGCCGGGCAATCCAAACAAGATCTACGCGGGAACCGGTGAAGGGTTCGGCAACGCCGACGCGATCCGCGGCGCGGGCATCTATGTCACCACCGACGCCGGCGCCACTTGGTCCGCCCTCGCGTCGACCACCACTCCCGGCGGCAACTTTTCGTTCGTGAATGATATCGTGGTGAGCCCGCGGAACAAGCAACGCATCTACGCGGCCACGAACGCGGGCGTTTTCCGGTCGTTGGACGGCGGCGCGACGTGGTCGGCGGCCATCAACGCGGCGACGGTCAACGGCTGCACCGACTTGGCTCTGCAGATGAACCGGGCCGTTGGCTTCTTGTATGCCGCCTGCGGGCAATTCACCACCACGGGTTCCATCCAGCGGATGGTGGATGCCAACACCGGGACCTTGACGAGCGTGTTCACCATCGCGAACCAGTCGCGCAGTTCGCTCGCGATCGCGCCGTCGAATGAGAGCATCGTCTATGCGTTGGCGAGCAGCAGCGGCCACTCGGTGCTCGGCGTGTTCCGGTCGACCACCAATGGCAACGCCGGGTCCTGGACGACGCAAATGGCGCACAGCGGGTCCAACACGGATCCGGTGCCGATCAACAACATTTTGCTCACGAATCCCGTCTTCGCCTACAACGCCTGCGCGGGTTCGCAGCGGAGTCTCCTCCATCAAGGCTGGTACGACCAGGTGATCGCCGTGGATCCCGTGGATTCCAATCGCGTCTGGGTGGGGGGCATCGACCTCTTCCGGTCCGACGACGGCGGCGTGAACTTCGGCGCCGCCAGCTACTGGTGGGCTCCCGCGAGCGATCCGCTCTACGCGCACGCCGACCAGCACGTCATCACCTTCCACCCGCAATACAACGGTTCGAGCAACAAGACGATGTTCGTGGCCAATGATGGCGGTATCTTCCGCACGAATGATGCGCGGGCCGGCTTGGCCACGACGGTCAACCAAATCTGCGGTTCCACGATCGCGCCGAACCAGACCACCTGGACGGCCTTGAACACCGACTACATGACCACGCAGTTCTACCATGGCACCCCCTATCCGAACGGCGATACGTACTTGGGCGGCACGCAGGACAACGGGACTTGGCAGGGCACCACGGCCTCGACGGTGGCCACGCAGATCTTCGGCGGTGACGGCGGCTACACCGCGTACGATATCGCCACCGATACCCGCTTCCTCGAGACGACTCGCTTGAGCATCCGGCGGTCCATCGCGGGGGGCAATTTCACTTCCGCGATTGCGGGCATTACGGAAAGCGCGCTCAACTTCCAGTTCATCAATCCGTTCCACATGAACCCAGGCAACCGCCAGCATCTTTGGACGGGCGGATTCAACATCTGGCGGACCGTGAATCAGGCGACGAGTTGGACCCAGGCTTCCAACTCGACTCCCGGCGGTGGGAATGTGACGGCGATCGCGGCTTCGAGCGCGGATACGAACAAGGTGGTTTTCGGCATGTCCGATGGCTTCATCGGCTTCAACACGGCGGCGCTTTCGGCCAACAACACCACCGTGTGGTCCAGCACCCGTCCGCGGACGGTCACCGTCACGGCCTTGGCCTGGGATCCTTCGAACTCCAACAACGTCTGGGCCACCTATGGAACCTTCAGCGGCACTTCGGTGTACCGCTCGACGGACAGCGGCGCCACCTGGACGGCCCGGGCCGGGACCGCGCCGAACAATCTGCCGGCCGTGCCCGCCACGGCCATCGCGGTGCACCCCACCGATTCGAACCGGATCTATGTCGGCACCGACATCGGCGTCTACACCACGATCGACGGCGGCTTGAACTGGTACAAGGAAGTCACCGGTTTTGCCAACGTGCCGATCGAGTGGCTCGACTTCAACACCACCGGCACCATCCGGCTCTATGCCTTTACGCACGGCCGCGGCGTGTGGCGGGTGAACCTGGTTCCCTAGCCGCTGGCAGCCAGAATGCCGAAAAGCGCCAGGTCCCTCCGGGGGCCTGGCGTTTTTCGTATGAGCCGTCGCGGTCGAGCATACACAGCGCGAGGTTGACCCGTGTCGCAGGCTTTTGCCGTATGATGACGCATACATCCATGCTTTGTCCAAGAACCCCAAGAATGGTTCCCACCCGGGGACCGAGAGGCGAGATCAATGGATTTCGCGCGGCGCGGCCTTCAATGTTCAGGGAAAGGGAGATCGCGCCGGAGCTTCCCGGCGTTGTCCCGAACTTACTCCACCTGAATGTATGGCCGGGCGCGCTGGTGACCCCCTCTCCGTCGAACCCGTTGGGCATTCCGCAGGAGTTGACACAGGCCTTGGCCGTGTTGGCGACGGGGCCGGGGGCGCCGATTGTGAGGATCTCCACGCTGGTGAGAAATGTCTTCTCCGTCTGGTCTTCCAGTATCTCGGACATACCGGGTTGTCGGTCGCCCAGTGGAATGCGTTCACCGCCGTATTGGATCCGGCGGTGCGAGGCGCCAGCCGGACTCCGCCATCTGTTTCGTTCGCCATGGAGATGCGGTCGCGTCTGTTGATCACGCTGCGGCCAAAGGCTGACCGGTGCCATGTGCTGCGATGCTTGCAATCAATCCGGGGAGTCGCGGTGGTGGAGGAGGTGACCGCGCTCTATGCTCCGCCGTTGCCGCCCCGGCCCGACATCCGGACATGGTCCACCGAGATCGGGACCGGGTTGGGGACGCAGCACCTGATGGTCGCTAAACAGAAATCGCCGGCGGCGTGGCCTCCGGAGGTCATTCAGAGACCGGAAGAGTGGGCGGTCGACCCGAAGTACGCACTTTCGAACATCGCCGTACTGGACTCCGGGGCGGACGAAAACCATCCGATCCTGGCGGGGGCGACGAAACCGCCGGACTCGAGATATTTCCTCCCCGCCATGACCGATACTTTTGGACATGGCACCCACGTCACGTCCCTCTTGGTCGGACGGGCGACAAACAACATGGTCGACGCAACCACGGAGCATCCCGGGGGAGCGCTGCCGCTCGCGAAGGCTTTTTGTTTCAACATATTCTGGCTCGAGCAATCCTGGCTGGACATTGTCAGCTTCTACTCCGCGCTGTTCGCGATTCGCTACCGGCATTCGGAGATCCAGGTGGTGAACATGAGCGTCTGGATGAAGTTCTCACCCAGCAAGACTCTGCAGGCGGAGTTCGACGCGTGCGAGCAACAGGGGATCGCGCTGGTCGCTTGCGCAGGGAATGAATTCGTCAGCAAAGATCCTTTGGACTTCGTGGTTCGTTACCCGGGACGCCTGCCGAACATCATTTCCGTCGGCGCCACGAATCAAGACGGAACCCTGGCCCAATACAGTTGCTACTCCACTTATGGAACCGATGGACGGGACGGCAACGATTTCTTCGCGGCGGATGCCGGGCGTTGGCCGCTGGTGGATCTGGTGGCGCCAGGAAGCGGCATTTGGGGAGCGATCCCGCCCGGCTCCACCATTGCCAGCAGTTTCGGAGGACCCCGAAGCGGGAAGTATGCGGCCACGCGCATGTGGGGAACGTCGATGGCGGCGCCCTATGTCACTGCGGCGGTGGCGGTGTTGGCAGCGCATCCCGATTGGAAGAATCAGAAGCCTGCCGCTTGGCGCGGGGAACTGATCCGGCGGGTGACGCCGTTCGCGCAGCCGAACAAAGACATGCAGGGAGCCGGACTGTTGAACTGCAGCGGCCTCACGCTGCCGTAAGGGGAAATGGCCTCCGGATGGAGGCCATTTCCTTTCTCTACTTCTTGCGCACGCTTTCCGCTTGCACAGGCCCGCTTGGATCCTGCTTCTTAGGATCGTCGATCCACTTCCAACCGCCGCCGCCTGACTTACCGCTATCGCCGTCATTCGGATCGGACCCGCCGCCACCACCGCTGGGCGCTGACTGATTCAACGTATCCTTGGCGATGGTACCCGCCGCCGTCGGCGATAAGCCCGCTTCGATACAGGCCTCATTGAGTCGGCTACCCATGGCCGTCCAGAGAACTTTCCGCTGGTATTCCCGCCGGAGAGCCACGCGGGTAAGGAAGTCGATCTCCTCCTTGACACAGGCGGTCATGATTTCCTTGAGAGTCTTTTCATCGATGTTGATGGTCATAGTTTGCTCCTGACTGACTTACTGGTGGACACCGCGGTGTATCTCGTCCCACCGCGCTTGATACAAAGGACGCTTCAAATAGGTCCGCGCCGGGGCGTCGCCCCAAGCTTGGCGGATCTTTCCGAAAGTCTGTTCCGCCTCGCGGACCGTCGCCGCGAGGCGCTCCCCTTCCCCGGCCCGGCGCTCGGCTTGGCCGCGGATGAGAAGCGAGTAGAGAACGTTGTCCTGGTGGCCGAGCCGGGCGTGGGCTTCGCGCGCGCTCTCGGCGGCGTCGCGGGCCTCGCCATAGCGGCCTTCGGCCAGGAGAAGGTCGGCCAGCAGATAGCCACTGGTAGCCGCGGCCTGCTTGTTCGCGGACTCGGCGAAGTCGGCGCCGCACACCTCGCGCGCGCGGCGGGTCTGGCCGGCAAGAATCTCGCCGGTGCAGAGATACGACCGGATCCGGCGGCTCCAACGCGAAAGATGCTGCGCCTCGGCCTCCCGTTGGATGCGGGCGAAAATCCCGAGCGCCGGCACGGGCTGGTTGCGCTCCAACAGCAACATCCCGTCGAGCAGGTCGAGTTCCAGGCTCAGGTCGAGCGGGCGGAAGCGCGGATCGGCGCGCAGGGCGCGTGACACGGCCTCGGCCTCCTCGAAGCGCCCGAGATTGAGCAACGCAACCGCCTGCGCCCGGCGCGCCCGGAAGAAGTCTTCGTCGAAGCCGGACCGTTGGGCCTCCGTCTCCAGGGAGCGCCACAACGCGAGCGACGCCGGAAAGTCCCCCCGGTTCGACGCCAACGCGGCCAGGCGGAAGTGGGCGGTCCCGATGAGATCGAAGTCGCCAAACTGCTTCACCGCGGTCAAGGCGTCTTCCAACGTCTGGCGGGCCTCGTCCATGCGCCCTTCGCGTTGCGTCACGGCGGTGAGAAAAATGGCGCTGCGCAAGCGCTCGCGTTCGAAGCCGTTCGACTTCCAGAAGGCGATCGCCTGCTCGTAAGCGGCGCGAGCCTTCACGAGGTCGCGGAGTTCCATCCAGGCGCGGCCCTGCCAATAGGCGGCGCGCGCGCCGGCCTGCGGAGCCTCGTACTCCTGGGCGCTCTGGCGGACTTCGGTGAATTGCTGCAAAGCTTCCTCGGTCAGTCCTTGCGTAAAGGCGCGGATCCCGAGGTCAATCTTTCCCTGCAGCAGGGGCGCCCAGAGTTTGCCGGTCCGCGCCAGTTGCAGCCCCGCGTCCGCCAGCGGCTGATATTCGTCCTCGGGCCGCCCGTTTTCCCGCAGGGTGCGAGCCAGGTGAAAGAGGCAGCGCACTTCAGTCCACGCCGACCGCGCTTGACGGGCGTGGTCGAGCGCTTCCCGCCCCAAGCGGATGGCCGCAGGCAGATCCTGCTGCCGGTAGAGCCACAACGACTCCTGCAGGCTGGTTTCGGCCAGGGCATCCTGGCGGCCCAGCGTCTCGTAGGCCTTGCGCGCGCGGGTCAGAGCGTCGCGGACTTCGGCGGCCTTCATGTCGCTGCGCATGCCGAGGATCGCGCGATTCAATTGCGCGGCGGGCTGATCGCGATTGACCTTCAGAATCCTGTCGAGCACGGCGAGAGCTTCGCGGGGGCGGTCGGCTCGATTCAGCACGCGGGCCAGATCGATGAGTTGGTCGTCGCGCGCGCCGGCGTTCTGGAACAGGTCGACGGCGCGCGGGAGGTCGCGGGCCACCAGGGCCTGCACGGCGTCGATGAGGGTGGTGTCGTGCCAGAAGCCGCCTGGGCGGCGCTGCAGGGCGCCGAGCAGGGCCTTCCGCGCGCGGTCGGGCTGGTCCATCTCGTCGTAGGTCTGCGCCAGGCGGGCGTAGCCTTCGGCCCATTGCGGCGCGGCTTCGACGGTCTTTTCAAAGGCGCGGAGAGCGACGGCCAGGCTTCCTTCCTGCAAGGCTGCCACGCCTTCGCGATACCAGGTGGAAGCGGCCGCGGGCGGCTCCGGCGAGCGCCTCCAACGGGGCGCGATCCACAGGCCGGCCACCAAGGCAAGCAGCGCCGCCGCAGCGGCGAGCACGGGCCAGCGGCGGGACGAACGGGCAACCGGTAGAGCCGGCAGCGCGTCGCGGTCGAGGGAATCGAGCACGTCCCGGACGACCGGGAATCGCCGCGCGGGATCCGGATCCAGACAGCGCAGGATGATCGCTTCCCAGGTGGGGTCCACGGCCGAGTGCACGGCGCTGGGGGCGGGGGGCGGCTCCTTCACTTTGCGGACGGCGGCTTGCAGGGGCGAGTCGCTGGCGTAGGGCCGCACGCCCGTCGCCATTTCGAACATCACCACGCCCAGCGCGTAGAGGTCGCTAGCTTCGGTGGCCGCCCGGCCCTCCAACTGTTCCGGCGCCATATAGACCGGCGTGCCGGCCCCGGCGTGGGTGGTGGTGGCCTGCCCCTCATCGCGGACGGTGGTTCGAGCCAGGCCGAAGTCAGTGATGACGAGCCGGGTGCCGTCGGCGCGGTCCCGCGCGAGGAAGACGTTGGCGGGTTTGAAGTCCCGATGGATGATGCCGGCGGCGTGGGCGGCGGTCAAGCCGTCGATCATTTGTTGGATGAGCGGCCGGGCTTGGCGGCGCTGGAGGGGCGCCTCGCGGGCGAGGAAGGCGGCGAGGGTCTCGCCTTCCAGATACTCCATGGTGAGAAAGACGAGCGGCTGCGGGCCCGGCGTCTCGTGCAGGTCGAAAACGCGGCAGACGTTGGGATGGGTCACCTGGCGGGAGAGGGCGATTTCCCGGCGGAACCGCTCGAGCATGCGGGGGTCGCTGGCAATCTCGGGGCGGATTGTCTTGATCGCGAGCTTCTCGCCGAGCCGCAGGTCCTCGGCCTCATACACTTCACCCATGCCGCCGCGCCCGGCCAGCCGGACGATGCGGAAGCGATCGAGGAGAATCGCGCCGGGCTTCAGTCCCGTGGGGACCAAGTCCAGCAGCCAATCAGGGCTCACCACCGGGCGGTCGACGCGGGCCGGGGTGTCGGGATCGAACTCGAGTAAGCGATTCAATTCCCGGCGGACGGGATCTTCTTCGATCTTTTCTACGAAGGAGCGGCGTTCGGAGGAGGGGAGCGCGAGAGCTTCGGAGTAGAGAGTGGTGACCCGTTGCCATTGCTCGGGCGACATGCGGTAGCTCGCATGTTACCACAGGGCGCGGTGAACGGCCTTTCTGGACGCGGCCAGTTGCCTGCCGGGGCGTGGCTTCTGGTGAAAGATCGCCGAGGGTGCTGCGTGAGAACCCGCCGCTCACCAGCGGGATGAAACTACGCGCGACGGCTGGCCAATTGGCGAACGAACGCCACATGCGCCGGCTGCGCGGTGCCGAGCTGCACGGCGGCGGCCAGCGCCTTGCGGTTCGCGGTCCACAGCGCCGAGGGATCCAGCCACAGTCCAGGAAACACGCGCGAGCGGTACCAGCCCTGCTCGCCCGGCGTCACCTCGCGGAACTTGCGCCGGTGCATCTCGCGCCACGTGACCTGACGCAGGCGTGGGCGAACGGTGATGTACTCGCGGACCCCGCTGCGTTCATACAACCGCAGCTTCGCCCCGTGATCCTGGCTCACCGTCGTGTTCGTGACCTCGACGATCAACTCGGGCGCGCCTGCCGCATATACGCCTTCCACCGTGGATTGCCCACCGCGCTCGGGGACGATGCAGAGGGCAAGATCGGGCTGGGGAACATTACTGTCATCCATCAGCCACGTGCTCGCAATCAGCAACTTGCAGCCTTCCGTGACCTCGACGTAGCGGTCCAGCCAGCCACAAAGAAACGCATGGTAGTCGCCGTGATGAACGCTGACAGGAGAAGGCATATGAACGATCCCATCGATCAACTCGGCCCGCTTCAGTTCCGGCATGGCGTCCCAGCGATGCAGGAACTCGTCGCGCGACAGGCGATCGCCGTCGCGAAGGAGAGGAGGCAGGGCGCGGGCAACCGGGGGCATGGGCAACGCCTCAATCTACCAAATCGCGCTGAACGCGAATCGCTGACCGGCGCGGGTCCCTGTGGATTCTCGGCGCTTGTGACGGGCTGGAAGATCTGAGCTGTCTGGCGCCAGACCATTTGAAGTACGCTTGTGGAGGTCCCATGACCCTGTTCTTTGTCCTCTGCGGCGGCTTGACGGCCCTCCTCGTCTTCGCCACCTGGCGGCTGATCCGTCTCTCTTTCCGGGAACAGAATCATCTCGTCAAGCTCATTCTGTTCATCAGCGCCGGAATCACCCTCACCGTTGCTGGAGTGTGTCTCTCGGTGCTGGGGACTTGCGGCGGCCTCATGCGCTACTAGAGCCCACCGTGACGCGGCCTCAGTTGGCTGGCGCACGCAAAACTCCAGCCGTGCGACACTCCTGGTAAGAAATGGGGCCTTGCGGCGAAGGCCGGCCCCAAGCCCTCGAAGAACTCTTCCGGTCGCTGGAAGGGGCGAAAACACTCGCCCTCCGCCACTGGCGCGACGGCCCCCTCGCCACCTGACGCCGCTCCGGTGCGCGACAATGAAGGACGAATGATTGAAGTCCTGCGTCCGGGCGCCTCAGCCCGGAATGCCCGCGCCGTCATCTTTGATTTCGACGGCACCCTCTCCCTCATCCGCTCCGGCTGGGTCCATGTCATGGTCCCCATGATGGTGGAGACCCTCGCCGCCCTCAAAACCGGCGAATCCGAAGCCGATCTCACCGTCCTCGTCGAAGACTACGTCGGCCGCCTCACCGGCAAAGAGACCATCTATCAGATGATCGAATTCGCCGGCCAGATCAAGCAGCGCGGTGGCACGCCCCTCGAGCCCCTCGCCTACAAGCACGAATACCTGCGCCGCCTCTGGACCATGATCAAGGAGCGCGTCGAAGCCCTGCAAAACGGCCAGGCCGACCCCGAACAGTACCTCGTCCCCGGCTCCCGCCAGTTGCTCGACGCCCTCGCCGAGCGCGGCCTCGAAATCCACCTCGCCTCCGGCACCGACGAAGTCGATGTCATCCGCGAAGCCAAGCTCCTCGACATCGCCCGCTACTTCAACGGTGGCATCCGCGGCGCGTCCGACGACATCAACAGCTTCTCGAAAGGCGCGCTCGTCAAGCACATGGTCGAGAAGGCCGGCCTGCGCGGCGACGAACTGCTCGTCTTCGGCGACGGCTATGTCGAAATCGAGGTCGTGAAGGCCGTCGGCGGCACCACCGTCGGCGTCTGTACCGACGAACCCGCCTGCGAAAAGGTGGATGAATGGAAGCGCCGCCGCCTCGCTGGCGTCGGAGCCGATTTCATCGTGCCCCACTACGGCATGGGCGCGCCGCTGCTGGACCAGTTGTTCGCATGAGCGCCTCGCGCTATCCCGTCTTCGACCGCTCGCGCCTGTTGATCAAGCCGCTCGCCGAGCGCATCAACGACCTCGAGCTGCCCAACTGGCTTGCGCTCGACGACCCCACGCCGCCCTTCGACGAAACGGCCTTGAAAAGCGTCGCGGCAGCGTTGATGCAAGCGAAGGCGAAAGGCGCCGCCCGCATCCTCATGATGGGCGCGCACGTGCTCCGCGGCGGCGTCAACCGCCACCTCATCGACCTCCTCGAGCGCGGCGTCATCGACCAAATCGCCATGAACGGCGCCGGCGCGATTCACGATTACGAAATCGCCCGCATCGGCGCCACCACCGAGAGCGTCGCCCGCTACATCCGCAGCGGCGAATTCGGCCTCTGGCAGGAAACCGGCGAGCTCAACGATTGGATCGCCGAAGCCGGCCGCGAAGGCTACGGCCTCGGCGAGAACGTCGGCCGCCGCATCCAGGCCAGCGACTTCCCGCACCGCGACCTCAGCGTGCTCGCCGCCGCCTATCGCCTCGGCGTGCCGGTGACAGTCCACTGCGGCATCGGCTACGACATCCTGCACGAGCATCCCAACTGCGACGGCGCGCTGCTCGGCGCCGCGTCCTACCGCGACTTCCTCATCTTCACCCGCACCGTCGAACGCCTCGAAGGCGGCGTGATGCTCAGCTTCGGCTCCGCCATCATGGCGCCTGAGGTCTACCTCAAGGCGCTCGCCATGGCGCGCAACGTCGCGCACCAGGAAGGCCGCACCATCCGCGACTTCCTCACCGCCGTCTTCGACCTCGTGCCCATCGCCGGGGACATCCACCGCGAACTGCCCAAGACCGACCCCGGCTATTACTTCCGCCCGCACAAGACCATCCTCGTGCGCACCGTCGCCGAAGGCGGCCGCAGCGAGTATCATTGCGGACCCCACCGCGCCACGCTCCCCGCCCTGCGCCGGGCGATCCTCGCCGCGTCATGACCCGCGACCAGATTCTCCAACGTCTGCCCTCGTTGAAGGCGCTCGTCGTCGGCGACATCTGCCTCGACCGCTGGTGTACCTACGACCCCGCCCTCGCCGAAGCCTCTCGCGAGACCGGACTGCCGCGCGTCGCCGTCGTCGCCACCGAGACCACCGCCGGCGCGGCGGGCACCGTCGCCAACAACCTGGCCGACCTCGGCACGGGCCGCGTCGACGTCATGGGCGTCATCGGGGAGGATGGCTTCGGCTGGGAACTCTCCCAGGCCCTCGCTCGACGCCGCATCGGCACCGAGCACGTCGTGCGCTCCGCCGAAGTGCCGACCTTCACTTACACCAAGCTCCTCAACTCGACCAACGGCGAAGAGGATCTGCCGCGCGTCGACTTCATCCCGAACCGCCCCGCCCCCGCCGCCATCGAACACGAAATCGCCCGCCGCCTGCGCGCCTGCGCGGGCGATTTCGACCTCATCTTCATCTCCGACCAAGCCGAGACCCAAACCGGCGGCCTCGTCACCGCCGTCGTGCGCGACGCGTTGGCCGAGCTCGCCGCCGCTCACCCGAACATCGTCTTTCTCGCTGACTCCCGCGTCCGCAGCACGCACTTCCGCCACGTGATGCTGAAGCCCAACGAAGATGAGGCCGCCGGCGCCGGGCGTCTTGTTCCGGGCGGCTATGCGGCGTTGAAGCAGCACACGCAGGCGCCGCTGCTCCTCGTCACCCACGGCGGCCGAGGCGTCACGTGGATCGATTCCACCGGCGTCGAGCGCTTCTACGCGACGCGCAAAATCGAAAATCCCGTCGACATCTGCGGCGCGGGCGACAGCTTCGGCGCTGGCCTGGGCCTGGCGCTCGCCGCCGGAGCCACGCCGGAGGAAGCCATCGCCTTCGGCCACGCCGTCGCGTCCATCACGGTCATGAAGAAGGGCACCGGCACGGCGACGCCGGAAGAGCTCCGCCGGCACTATCCGATCGGATAACGCCACTCACCCAACGGTTCCATCTCGTGTCCCCCCGATCACCTGAAATCAACGGCTTACGCCGTGGTACTCAGCGTGCTCCAGGCAATTGACGCCGGAGCGAAGGAGCGAGACACTAATCCAAAGCTCAGAAAGGCCCGGAGGAACTCTTGAACATCACCCCGCCCACCAAAACGAAGGTCGACACCAACGGCGACCTCGCCATCATGCGCTTCGAAGGCGACATCACCAGCCACAGTGAGGACGCCGTGCTCGGCCGCTACCAGGCCCTGGACGCCTCTGTGAAGAAGGTGCTGCTCGACTTCTCGAAAGTGCCCTATCTGAACTCGAGCGGCATCGCTCTCGTCATCCAACTACTGATGGCGGCCAGCAAGGTGCCGCGCCAGGTCGTCTGCTTCGGCCTGTCGGCGCATTTCGTGAAGGTGTTCACGATGCTCGGCCTCGCCAAATACACGACGCTGGAAGCCGACGAAGCCGCCGCGCGAACGGCGGTGGCGTAAGCCCACGAGGACGGCTGGCTTGAACCAGGGGCAGAACGACGACACCACCGTGGTGACGGCGCGGAGGTCGAACGCTTGAGATTCTTGCTGCTGGTGGGTGTATCCGTGGCAGCCGCGCAGGTGGAATCCACCGGCTTCGTGCCGGAGCCCGCGTATCTTCCCGCGCGGGAGGTGGGCGGCGACTTCTACTTCACCGCCGCGCGGCTGGGCGGCGCATTGCTGGTCGATCCGGATGGCACGCCAACCGTGGCCAACGCGGGACACCTGCCGCCGTACGTCGACGGCCGGGAGGCGGAGCTCGACGGCGGCTTTCCCTTGGGCGTGAGCCTGGGTGCCGATTACGGTGAATCGGTGTTGCGGGGTGGAGCGTTCACCTTCGTCTCCGATGGCGTCGTGGAAGCGGCGAATGCACAAGCCGAACTCTTCGGCTTCGACCGCACGAGCGACTTCAGCACAGAACCCGTCGCCGAAATCGCCGAAGCCGTCCGCGCCTGGGGCCAGAACGACGACATCACCGTCGTCACGGTAAACAGCTCAGTTCGGAGGAATAGATGATCCGTCCTCTTATGTACCTGCTCGTCCTGGCATGCTCCTCCCTCGCGCAGCCCATCCCCATTGGCGATTCCTTCCCGCCCACCCCGCTGGACGGCCAATGGAAGATGCAGCCCGGCGACGATCCCCGCTGGGCCGATCCGGCTTTTGATGACTCGGCCTGGCGCACCGTGCGCATGCCGGCCAGCGTGAATGCCCACCTGGGTTGGCGCTGGTACCGCCTCCGCGTGCAGGCGCCCCAAACTGGTAAACGTCTCGCCTGGCTCATCGCCCCACTCGGGCCGGTCTACGCCTTCGAAGCCTTTGCCCACGGCCGACGCATCGGCAGTTTCGGTGGATTCAACAGCAACGAAGTCCGCTTGCCGGACGTGGCGGTCTTCGAACTACCTGCGGACCTGCCACCGGTCACAGTCCTCGCCCTCCGCGTCCGCAGCATCCCTTCTGGCATCGTTCTGCTGGAGGACGCCTCCTCCCGCATCGGCGAACCGGTAGCCATTCAAACTGCCGCCCGCCTCTGGCGGAACGATCGCCTGCTTCGGCGTCTGCCTGCTTTGCTGACTTCCGCCGCCATCGCTGCGGCGGCGCTGTTTTTCCTCACCGTGCCCCTGGTCCGCCGGGGCGCGATGGAGTACTTCTGGTTCGGCCTGTTTCTGCTAAGCAGCCTTGGGCAGCGGTTTCTACCGCTGTACCCGGAAAGTCTTTCCATCCGAACCGCCAGCGAACATGCGATCGCTACAAACCTCGTTCTAGCCGGCTCGCTTGGCGCCGTTAGCTTCATGCTGCGGGACCTGTTTTCTTCCCGCCACACCGTGTTCGGATGGGCGGCCGCCCTCCTGGCCTGGCTCGGTACCGGTGCGGCTACGGCGCTGCCCCAGATCTTCAACGGGATCCTGCCGCTAAGCGAATTGCAGATCGCCTCTCTCGCCGGCATCTTCTTCTGGTTTGTCTCCTACTACGAGTTCGCTTGGCGGCAATCCAAGGTGAAGGGACAGTTGCTCGCCATGCATGCCGTCCTCCTGTTCCACATGTCCGGGACCCTGCTGCAGGCTTTAGCGAGGCGTTACCTGAATCTGACCGACGCCCAGAACCTCGACATTCAGTTCATCCGACTGCTTACACTTCTTCTGGTCGGCATCGCCATGGCGATTCTCATGAATCAGCGCTCCGCCCGCCTCGAACGCGAGCGCCAGCGGCTCGGCAGTGAGTTGGCCTCCGCCACCGAAGTCCAGTCGCTGCTATTGTCCGCCTCGGCGCAGACCGGCATTTATGACATCGAGCCTGTCTACCTCCCGGCCTCGGAAGTCGGCGGCGATTTCTACCAGATCCTTGACCGCGACGACGGTTCGCAACTCGTGCTGGTGGGCGACGTCAGTGGCAAGGGGCTGAAAGCAGCCATGCTCGTCTCCGT
Source organism: Ottelia alismoides (assembly GCA_037367405.1). Lineage (NCBI taxonomy): Eukaryota > Viridiplantae > Streptophyta > Magnoliopsida > Alismatales > Hydrocharitaceae > Ottelia > Ottelia alismoides. The sequence continues at coordinate 17,951 of JAZKJV010003622.1, read as the reverse complement.
GGCCGTCGGCGCCGTTGCGGGAACCCGCATCAGTTCTCCCGCTCGAGTGCTGGCCGTGATGAACCAGGCTCTGCACGGACGCGTGGGAAGTGGCTTTGTCACTTGTTGCTGCGTGCGCCTGGCCCCTTCGGGAGAGGCCACCGTGGCCAACGCGGGACACTTGCCGCCCTACCGGAGCGGCGAGCCGGTGGAAGTCGAATGCGGCCTGCCGCTGGGCCTGATTCCTGAGGTCGAGTACATCGAGACCACCGTCCCTCTTCTGCCCGGCGCGCCCTTGACGCTGCTCTCCGACGGCGTGGTGGAGGCCGAGAACGCCGCGCGTGAGTTGTTCGGCTTCGACCGTGCGCGCGCGATCTCCGCCGAGTCCGCGCAGGAGATCGCCGAGGCCGCCCGCGCCTGGGGCCAGAACGACGACATTACCGTGGTCACCGTGCGGAGGACGGCGTGAGGATTCTGTTGCTACTGCTCCTGGCGGTCTCGCTCCAAGCAGAGGTCACCCTCGAGGGCGCCTGGCGCATGACCCGGCAAGATGAGCCGTCCCAGCGTCTGCCGGAAACGGCCGATGCCGGCTGGGAGGAAGTCCGTCTTCCGTGGGCCACCCGTCCGCGGACGGGGGTGTTCTGGTTGCGCAAGACCGTTGAACTCCAAGCGCCCCTGCCCGAAGCGGTTCTGGTGCTGGGCCACGTGGCGTCCAGCTTCGAGGTCTACGTCAACGGCCAGCATCTCGGAGGGCCTCCGGGCTTCGGGAGCAGCGATGTTGAAATCTGGCAGCCACGCCCATTCCGCATCCCCGGCGGTTTGCCGGCGGGCCGTGTCACCATCGCCTTGCGCTGCTGGGAGGTGAAGGTCTGGTACAACTATCTCCCCGACGCGGTCGCTTACCGATTGGCGGCTCCGGCCGACGCCAGAGCGGCGCTGGACCGATCCTGGCTCGCGAGCCGGGATCTGGTTTACCCCCGGCTGGTGATCTCCGCCGCCCAGGTCGCGTTGGGTCTCTACCTCATTCTGATCTGGCGGCGCGATATCTTCTGGCTGGGCTTCTTCCTGGTGGCCTGGGGATCGATGTGGTGCTTCTTTTGCCATTTGGGTGGCTACGAATCCCATGTGCGCTCGGGCTGGAACGCCTTCTTCTCGCTCCTGAATTCGCTGGGCTGGACTGCCTGGTGCCTGGCCTGCCTCGAGTTCCTGGGCTTTTCCGCCCGCACGGTGCGATGGTTGATCTCACCCTTGGCGGCCATCCTTTTGGGGCAGGATGCCGTCACGTTTGCTGCTCCCCATTTGTGGATCGCCGATACCAGCGCCGCCACGATCGTGCTCGCCCAGGTGACCGCGTTATGCCTGGCCATCGTTCGTCTGCCTCACGCCACTTATCGAAGCCAGTCGCTGCTGATCCTGATCGCGAGCTTGATCAGCGTGTCGGCGAATGCGCGATCCCTCTGGATGGGCCAATCTAGCGTCGGACAGCTTGCCTGGCAGGGCTTCTCGATTCCCGTGACGCCCTTGGCCTATCTCGTGTTGTCCGTGTGGATGTCCATCGAGTACATGGAGCGATTGAAGCGCCAGCGCGCCGAGCGGGAGCGGCTCGCCGCGGAGATGGAATCGGCCCGCGCCGTACAAGCCTCGTTGCTCTCCACCAGCACGCTGGAAAGCGGCGCCTATCGCGCCGACGCGGTGTATCTGCCCGCCCTCGAAACCGGCGGCGACTTCTATGAGCTCATCGAACTAGAGGGCGGATCTTTACTCGTGGCCGCCGGCGACGTGAGCGGCAAAGGTCTGCAAGCCGCGATGGTGGTGGCGCTGGCCCTGGGGGCGCTGCGCAATCGGCACTCCGCCTCGCCGGCGGAGTTGTTGGCAGAAATGAACCGGTCTCTGGTCCGGCGCAAGGCGGGCGGCTTCGTCACCTGTGTAATCGCGCGACTGGAGCCGGATGGCCGCCTGGTGGCGGCCAGCGCCGGACATCCCGCTCCCTACGTCGATGGGCGGGAGTTCGCCGTCACCCCCGGTTTGCCTTTGGGTATCGCGGAGGACGCCTCCTACGAGGAAAGCTCCGGGCGCGCGGAAGCAAGTCTCACGCTGATTTCCGACGGCGTAGTGGAGGCGGCCAACGCCCAAGGCGAGCTCTTCGGCTTCGACCGCACCCGCGCCATCTCCACCCGGCCCGCCCAGGAGATCGCCGAAGCCGCCCGCGCCTGGGGCCAGAACGACGACATCACGGTGGTCACCGTGCGGAGGGAGGCGTGAGAGCGCTACTGGTTTTGCTGAGCGCGCTCCCGCTATGCGCTCAGCCCGTCCGTTACCAACATGGCGACGATCCGCGCTGGGCCGATCCGAAGTTCGACGACGCCACGTGGCCGATCGTGCGAAACGGCTCGTTTCCCGCTCCGCCGCGGCCGGGGGATGGCATTGTTTGGATTCGGCAGCGGATGAGCGTCCCGGCCACCGGGGCCGCCCTCTGGCTGCGGCTGGTGAGGTACAACTGGGAGCCGAACCTTCCCGAAGAGCTCCGCGTGGATGGACAACTCATCGGCTCCACCGCCGGCCAGCGCGTGCATGAGGTGGTTTTCGATCTGCCCGCCGCCGCGGGAGCCCGCGAAGTGCTGGTGGCTCGCCGCATCTGGGTGCCCGCCGGTCTCCGGGGCGTCGACCAGCTCCTGTCCCCCCTCGAGATCGGCTCCCGTGATGCGATCCGGCTGGCGGCGCTTCGCGCGCGGAACCGCACCTTGCGGGACGAAGCCTTGCTCATTCTGCAGGCGTTGCTCCAGGTCGCCGCCGGTTTCGGTCTTCTCTTCGCCTGGCGCGGGACCCGGGCCACGCCCGACGTGCTTTGGTTCGCCGTGAATCTGACGGCCTGGAGCTTGCAAAGCCTCTGGTTTTACTTGACGCCGTTCCTCTGGCCGGAGCTTTCCTTCGGCGGCTATACGCTCGCCAATGTGGCGATGGAAGCCCTCACCAATCTGGCTCTTTGGTGCTTTACCTGGGCCATCCTTTCCCCGCCGGTCCGTTGGCCCTTGTATCTGTTCACGGGCGCGCAGATCGCCTTCCCCATCTGGAGAGGCCATGTTCTGACGGCGGCCACCCCGAACGTCTGGCAGGACTACGAAGTGGTCAACTTCTGCTCCAGCGGCTTGGACCTGTTGGCCGCCCTGTTGACGCTAGCGCTGGCGGTATGGCGCTGGCCGCAAGATGGCGAGCGGCGCTGGATGGCGGCTGGGCTCGTCGCTTTCCGGTTCACGTTGGCGTTGACGGATTTCGAGTGGTTCCCGCAGGAGTGGCCGGTGCTGGGCTTTACGCTCAGCCTGCAAGACGTTTCACAGACCATCTTGTTGCTCTCGATGGCCTGGATGTTGTCGCGCCGGCTCCGGCGCACCTGGAGGGAACGGCAGGATCTGAACACGGAGTTCGCGGCGGCCCGCGACTTGCAGCAGTCGCTCGTGCGGCGCCTGCCGGAGACCCCAGGCTTTGCGGTCGACAGCGCCTATCGTCCGGCGAGCCAGGTCGGCGGCGATTTCTATCGTGTCTTTCCGGCGGACGAGGGCGCGATCCTGGTGGTGGTGGGCGACGTCTCCGGCAAGGGGTTGAAGGCGGCGATGACAGTGGCGGGATTGGTGTGCGCGATGGAAGGGATCCGGACCCGCGCTCCGGGCAGGTTTCTCGCCGAACTGAATCATGCGGCGAAGGGCTTCATGCCCTCCGGGTTCGCCACTTGCTGCGCCGCCTTGATCGGACGGTCCGGAGAGGCGGTGATCGCGAACGCCGGGCACCCCTCGCCTTATCTCGATGGACGCGAAGCGCCAGTGGAGGCGGGGTTGCCGTTGGGAGTGGTGGACGACTTGGCGTACGCCGAGTCCGCCGCGCGCGGTGACCTGTTCACGTTCGTCTCCGACGGCGTGGTGGAGGCGGCTTCGGTGGCCGGCGAACTCTTCGGCTTCGAGCGGACACGGGAGATCTCCACCAAGTCCGCGGCGGACGTCGCCGAAGCCGCCCGCGCCTGGGGCCAGAACGACGACATCACGGTGGTCACCGTGCGGAGGACTCCTTCGTGAAGCCATTCCTTCTCACTGCCGTTCTCGCCACCGTCGCCTTCGGCCAAGCGCCAGGACCGCGTGCCCGGGTCGGTGACGACCCGGCCTGGGCCGCGCCACCGTACGACGATTCCGCTTGGCCGCCCTTCCCCGCCGTCGCTCCGCCCCAAAGCTACGCCGACCTCATCCACAACGTCACCTGGACCCGCTGGCGCGTTCAGGTGCCTACCGCCGAACCCATGCTCTTCCGCGCCAGTTGCCTGACGGATTGCCGCCTCTGGCTGGATGGCCAACCCGTGGGCGATCACGCCGGCCGTCGCGTGGCGCGAGTCGTCGTGCCCGCTCCGCCGGGGAAATGGGTCACCGTGGCCGTCCGCAGTTGGCTGCCCCCGGGAACCGGGATGCTGGGCCAGAACTACGGGCGCATCGAGCTGCGGACCGCGACGGAGCTCGCCACCGAGCCGGGCGACTCGGTTGTAGTCCCGCACATGATTACGGCCCTGGCGCTGGCCGTGATTCTGCTGTACGTGCTGCTACAGACCCTGACGGGCCGCGCTTCCCGAGACGTCCACATCCGCACCGCTTTGATGGCCGTCTTTCTCATCGGGAATGGCGGTTCGTTCGCCACGGCCACGGAGCCCGCGATCTCAGCGGTGTTCACGGTAGTTGTCTCGCCGGTTCTTGTGGCTCTGGTGGGCCTCGACGCGGGCGGGGTTCGGCGGGGTTGGATGGTCGCTTGTCTGGCGGCCTATTTCGCTCTCCGCCTGCCGTACGTCATCGGTGCCTTTCTCGAACGCCCGGCCCCCTGGACGCCCCTCGCCGTGCGGCTCTACGTGGCCTCGCTCGTCATGATCCTGGCCCTCATCCTGTATCTCCGGGAACATGCCCGGCGTCGCGGCGCCTCCACCTGGCTCATGGTGGCGGCCGTGGTGGCCTACCCGCTATACATCTTGAACCTCACCCGCCCGGATTGGCTCCCCGCGGGCCTACCCGTAGCCGGTCTCGTGATCCGATGGAACCAAATCGCGTCACTGACTCTCGGCATGGCGATCGCTGTCGATGTCGTGCGCCAGAACCGGCGCGAACAGGCTGCCGCCACGCGCCTGCAGGGCGAACTCGATTCCGGGCGTCAGGCGCAACTCGACCTCGTGTCTTCCTCGAATGCGTCGACGCCGGGTTACCAAGTGGAAGGCCACTATCAACCCGCCGCCGAAGTGGGCGGCGACTTCTACCAGGTGCTGTCCCGGAACGACGGCTCGCAACTCGTCGTGCTCGGCGACGTCAGCGGCAAAGGGCTGAAGGCCGCCATGGTCGCCTCCGCCGCCGTCGGCGCCCTGCGGCACTCCGAGGAGTCCTCCCCCGCCGCCGTGCTCGCCGGCCTGAACCGGAGCTTCCTCGGCCAGACCGGCGGCGGCTTCATCACCTGCTGCTGCCTGCGCCTGGCGCCCGATGGCCAGGTGACCATCGCCAGCGCCGGCCACGGCAGTCCCTACTCGAACGGGCAGGAGATCCCGGTGGACGCCGGTCTGCCTTTGGGCGTGGTGGCCGAGGCCTCCTGGCCGGAGACGCGGTTCACGCTGCCGCCCGGTGGGCAGATCACCATCGTCTCCGACGGCGTCCTCGAAGCCGAAAACGCCGCGCGTGAGCTTTTTGGCTTCCACCGCACGGGCGCGATCAGTGGCCAATCCGCCCAGGCCATCGCCGAAGCGGCGCGGGCTTGGGGCCAGAACGACGACATCACCGTCGTCACGATTCGGAGGATGGGATGAAGCTGGTGTTTGTCTTCCTCTTGACCGCGTTGACGAGTGGGGCGCAGGACCTCGAGATCCGCAGCTTGACGCAACCCGCGCCGCTCGCCGCAGTGTGGAGGTATCGTGCCGCCCCAGACTCCGCCTGGGCAGCGTTGAAGCTTCCCGGGGCGGGCCCGCAGCAGCATAGCCCTCGAGCCACCTATGAGTTGGCGGTCCGCTTACCGGATCCGTTGCCCCCGGAACCTCTGGCCCTGCTGGTGGCCCCCATCTGCTACGCCTATGAGGTGTCCGCCGATGGCCGCCGCCTCGGCACCTACGGGGATCCCCAGGCGAGCGGCGGCTGGGGGCAATACGTTCCCAAGTACGCCGTCTTCCCTCTTCCCCGCGCGCAGGGCCGACTGCAGATCGCGATCCGCTGCTCCGACAAGGCGCTGGCGGCCGCCAGTTTTGTTCCGGACTTCCGGGGCCCCTCCTGGATCGGCAGCGTCGAGGCAATCGAGGGCAAGAAGCGGCAGCTCGAAGCGGAACGCGCCCGCGCCTCCATCCCGCTGCTGATGATGATTGGCGCCGCCTTCTTTGCCGGGGTCCTGTTCCTGATTACGCCCTTGTGGCGGCGGGATGCGCCCGAGTATGGCTGGTTCGGAGCCTTCCTCGTGCTGGTGTCGGCGGTTCGCATCGTGCAATGGGGCAGTTGGACCGTCAGCGGTCCGCAGATGGTGATGGCGACCGGCATCAGTTCGATTCTCACCGCAATCTACACCCTGTGCTGGCGGCGTTTGTTTCCGATCTTGTTCCGCTTGCCGCTTCGACCACGGGCCCGCTTGGCGTTCCTGTTCGCGTGGATTCCCATGGCCGTGTTCTGGTGCGGCTTGCTGGTGGCCTATGAGTGGACCGCGCCGCACGTCGTGACCTTCTCGTTTCTGATGATCGGCGGGCTCGGCATCGTCTACGGCGACGTCGGCTTTCGGGCGAGCCCGGAACCGGAAACCCCGGTGATCCACGCCGCCGTCGGAGTCTACTTGATCGCCACGGGATTTTTCTACGTCGTGCAGGCCCAGCGCCTGCTGGGACAGCGGATCTCCGAGAGTATCCTGGCGCTGCAGGCCTGGTCGCCGGAGGTTCGCTCGGCGGCGTTGTTGCTGTTCGCGCTGGCAATGGCCATCGCGCTCAACCAGCGCTCGCGGCGCTTACAGAACGAGGTGGCGACGGCGGCTCAGGTGCAGTCGCTCCTGCTCAGCGCCTCCCGGGTGCAGGGCGTGGAGGCCGCCTACTGGCCGGCCAATGAAGTCGGCGGCGACTTCTACCAGGCGCTGGAGACGCCCGAGGGAATTCTGCTGCTGACCGGCGACGTCTCGGGCAAGGGATTGCCCGCGGCGATGCTGGTGGCCGCCATTCTCGGCGCGTTTCGCAACCGGCGTTCGAACCAACCGGCCGCCGTGCTCGGCGAGTTGAACGCGGTGCTCGCCGGGGGCGCCGGTTTCACCACGTGCTGCTGCGCCCTGTTCCCGCCAAAGGGCGAAGTGATTTTGGCCAACGCCGGGAACCCGCCGCCCTATGTGGACGGCGTCGAAGTGGAGCTTCCCGGCGGGCTACCCTTGGGGGTGCTTCGCGAAGCCGAATTCGAGCAAAGCGCCGTCGCCGGCGGTTGGTTCACCTTCGTTTCCGACGGAGTGATCGAGGCGGCCAATTCCCAGGGCGAGTTGCTCGGCTTCGAACGCACGCGGGAGCTGTCGCGTAAACCCGCTGCCGAGATCGCCGACGCCGCCAAGCAGTGGGGCCAGAACGACGACATCACCGTGGTGACGGTGCGGAGGACGGTTTGAAGCGCATCATGGTTTGGAGCCTGACCTGGGCGGCCATCGCCAGCGCAGCGGATTCCCTCACGCCCCTGGGTCAAGCCTTCCAGGTCAACACGCCTTGGAAGGCGAAGACGGGTGACGATCCGCAATGGGCCCGGCCGGATTTCGACGACTCGGCGTGGCTCGGGGAAGACGCCTTGCCCCGCCAGGATGGCTTTGCCTGGTACCGGATGGCCGTGCGTCTTCCCGAGGGGCCCGGGCCACACGCGCTCTGGATTCCGCGCGTGCTGAAGGCGGCCGAATTCTTCGTCAACGGCCAGAAGCTGGGCGAGCACGGCTCCGTGGACCACTGGTATCTGGAACGCCGCGATCTGGTAGAGCCCCTGCGACTGCCGGCCTCGCTACGCGCCGGCGGCCTCGTGCACATTGCCGTCCGCGTCAAGCGCAGCACCAGCGGCCCCGGCATCGCTGGCCGGCCGGTGATCGGCGCCTGGAGCGCGGTCAACTCCGCCTACCGCTTGGAATTGATGAATGTCTGGCGCCAGAGCATCGTCAGCATCTTGATGCTCGGCCTCACGTTGATCCCTATGATGCTGGGACTGATCTACTGGCGGGGCAAGGCCGGACGCCAGGAAGCCCTCTGGGTGAGCGGACTTCTGCTCTCTTACTTCTTTCTCGATTTCGAAGCTTTTCGCGCGCTGGGTGCGCGCCAGGGTTGGACGATGGTGTCGGCCGCGGCGTTCATGATGAGCCTTTGGTCGAGTTGGCGGTTCTTCAACGGCGCTCCCTCGATTCCTTGGCGCACGCAGGGGCTGTACGTCTCTTCCTTCACCCTCATGTTCCTGTTCGTAGCGCTGGGCCGCATGGAATACGTGCCCTTTTTCTACGTGGTCATCGTGCTGAGTCCCGCGGTCGCGCTGATGCTGGTCCGCAATGGCATCGATTCCTGGAGGCGCAGCCGGCAAGGAGAAGTGTGGATTCTGTGGTTCTTCGGAGGTTATTCGCTGGCGAATGTCGGCGCGCTCGTCTACTACGGCAGCATCCTCCAGAGTCTGCTGACCGGCACTCAGGTGGGGATGAACGCAACCGCCGCGTTGATCAACGATCCGGTGAGAATCGACCTGCGCAACGTGGGTGAATTCGTCAGCTTCGTCATCATGGTGGGCCTCCTGGCGCGCCGCTTCCTCTCCTTGCAGACAGAGAAGCAGGAACTCGCCGCCGAATTGGAGGCAGCCAAGCAGGTGCAGGACCTGCTGCTGCCCGCGGCGAACACCCTGACGCCCGGCTTCAGCGTGGAGAGCGCCTATCTGCCCGCGCAGCGCGTGGGCGGCGATTTCTACTTCGTGCACCCGCTCCCCGAGGGCGGCCTGCTGGTGGTGGTGGGCGATGTCAGCGGCAAAGGCTTGAAGGCCGCCATGCTCGTCTCCGTCGTGGTGGGCATCCTGCGCGCGACGCCGGCCGCTTCGGCCAGTTCCGTCCTGCGGGCGCTGAATGCCGGGCTGGTGGGGCGCACCGGAGGCGGCTTCGTGACGGCGGTCAGCGTGCTCCTGGCGGCGGACGGCTCGGCCACCATCGCGAACGCGGGCCACGGCCCGGTCTATCGCGACGGCGCGGAGGTGGTGACGGAGCCTGGCTTGCCTCTCGGGGTGCTGGCCGACGCGGCCTTCCCCGAGGCCGCCGTGGCCGCCGGGCGTTTCGTGCTGGTATCCGATGGCGTCGTGGAGGCAGAGAACGCGCAGCGCGAGCTCTTCGGCTTCGACCGCACGCGCGAGATCTCGACGAGGTCCGCCCAGGCGATCGCTGGCGCTGCCAAGCAATGGGGCCAGAACGACGACATCACCGTGGTCACGGTGCGGAGGAACGGATGAGATTGCTCTTCTTGATCCTGCTGGCGCTCCCCCTCGCCGCCCAGTACCCCGCCGGGGCGGTCTTCCACCGCGGCGACGACCCGCGTTGGGCGGACCCCGGCTTCGATGACCACCAGTGGGAGAAACAAAGCGACTACCGCCCCGACTCCTACGACGACTATCTGCAGAACCGCTCCTGGATGCGGGCGCGCGTCACGATCCCCGCCGGCGAGCCCGCCGTCATCGTCAGCCAGCATTGCCCTTGCGAGTTCTACGTGAACGGATTTCGCGTCGGCGCCATCGGTGACCTGAATCAACCCCGGCCCTACACGCCGCGGGAGACTCGCATCTTCCCGCTGCCCGCTGGCATTGCGCCGGGCGAGGCGGTCTTTGCCGTTCGCCGCTACGATTCGCCGGTCCTTGAAAATCTCAACTCTACCTGGGCTCGTTCGTCGGCGATGCTGGTCCCGGCCAGCCGCACCAACCAGGCCCTGGCGCAGTTCGACAAGGTGGTTCGCGCGTCCACTCTCATCACTTTCCTGATCGCACTCGTTGCGGTGTCCGCGTTGCTCGGGGCCACCTGGGGCCAACGCAAGGATGCGGCCTTCTGGGTAGCGATCGTCATGGAGGCCTGCTCAATCCCGGCCATGCTCTTCGGTGTCCTTCAAGCAGGCGGAATCGGCGACCACTCGGACCTGAACTCGATTGGCTGGAGCATCGCAAGCCCGATGGGGGTTCTTGCAGCCAGCATTCTTCTGCTGGTAGTGCCAGGTTTGAACCAGCGGTTCTGGCTCCCTGTCTGCTTACTTGCCTGGGGGGTTCGAATTCCCTTCCATGCCGCCTCATTCTTTGGCGTGCCACCATCCTGGGCACCATTCGCGGTTGCCGGTAGTGAGGCCGGGGTTTGGCTAATCGTGGTCACCAACTTGCTTTTGGTCACTCTGGCGCTCCGGCTTGGCAGTATCCCCAGACCCCTGTTGTTGTTCGGCTTCTTGGGTCCCTTGCTTTCCCTCTTCATCCGCATGGCGCCCATGCTCCACGTGCCGCAGCAACTCATATTTTTCGATGTCGCGTGGACCTGGGCCCGGCTGGCTCAAATCTCTTTTTCGCTGATGGTGGCTGCGCTGGTGATCTGGCGAGCGCAGGTCCGGCGCCGGCAAGAACTGCGCCAACAGGAGGAGTTGGCGGCGGCCAAGGAAGTGCAGTCGCTGCTGCTCGCCTCTCCGTATCAGGCCAATCCCCAGCTCCAGATCGAAACCGCCTATGTGCCGGCCTCCGCCGTGGGCGGCGACTTCTACTACGTCCGGGACTTTGCCGATGGCTCGCAGGTCGCGCTGGTGGGCGATGTCAGCGGCAAGGGATTGAAGGCGGCGATGGTCGTGTCGGTGGCCATCGGGATTCTGCGAACCGTCAAATCGTCCTCCCCGGCGGCGATCCTGGCCACGATGAACGAAGGCCTCGCGGGACAAACAGGGAGCGGTTTCGTCACTGCCTGCTGTGCGCGGTTTGAGGCCGACGGCTCGGCGGTGCTGGCCAATGCCGGCCACCCGGCGCCCTATGTCGATGGGCGGGAGCTGGAGATGGCACCGGGACTGCCGCTGGGGGTCGTCGCGGGGGTGGTTTATGCGGAGTCGGCTTCTCGGGGGGAGCAGTTCACCTTTGTCTCTGATGGCGTCGTGGAGGCAGAGAACGCGCAGCGCGAGCTCTTCGGCTTCGACCGCACGCGCGAGATCTCGACGAGGTCCGCGCAGGCCATCGCCGACGCCGCGAAGCAGTGGGGCCAAAACGACGACATCACCGTCGTCACCGTCCGGAGGACCGGCGCATGAATCGCCTACGCGGGGAGTCCGAATACTCGCGACAGATTCCGGTTGAGCAAGGCCAGGGCCGACGGGTGCAGTTTGCCAATGGCCGCCCCCTGCAGGCGCCCGCGATCGATGAAACGGGCGTGGTCGACCAAGGCGGTCGAAACGGAATCCAGCTCCGTTTGCTCCGGAGGAAAAGACAAATGGATTGGATTCTTGGCGACGGCCCGGGTCAAGGGAACGATGGCCGTCAGTGGGCTGCGCGACGCATTGTAGGCGTTGGACGAAATGATTACCATGGGCTGGGTGGCTCCCGGCTCATGGCCGATCACCACTTTTCCTCCCGGAAGTCCGTCGCGGAGACGCGCTCCCAGGCTCCGATTTCCGCTCGCTGGCGCGCCATTTCGTTTGGATCCGCGGCATCGCGGGCGAAGGCTTCACTCACTTCCGCCCAGAAAACCCGTTCTTCCAGCTCCGCGAGAGCGCGGCGAATCACCTGTGCCTTCGATTGGCCCAATTTCGAGGTGAGCTTGGTCAGCCTGCCAACGGCATCACCTGGAATGCGTACGCTGGTTGCTACGTTCTCCATAGCACCACGCTACTACGTTCGAAGTCCAATCATTCGCTTCGGCTTCCAGCGTACCCGCGCCGGGATCACCGTCGGGAGGCTTGGCGCATGAAGAAAACTTGGCTCATCCTCGGCGTTGTCGCCGCGCCGCTGCTGCTGGCCCAGGTGGGGCCGGCGAAAACACGCTTTGGCGACGACCTCCGCTGGGCCAGGCCCGACTACGACGACAGCGGCTGGACCGGCGAAGAACAGCCAGCCGCCAGCTTTTGTTGGACCCGCTCGCGCGTCCGTATCCCGTCTGGCGTTCACCAACCCGTGGTCGCCGTGATGGGCGGCATTCTCGAGGTCTACGCGGAGGGCCGCTTGATTGGCCGGCGCGGTTCGTTACCGCCCGCCTTCGTGGACACGCCGCGCGCCTATTCCACCTTCCCCCTGCCGGCTGACCTGGTGCAGGCGGACAAACCCATCACCATCGCCGTCCGGCGTTGGGATCCGCCGGGCACGCGCCGCCGGGGTCTCGCCCTGCCGCGCGACATCAATATTCACAGCGCGGCCGAAACCTTCGAACGACGGTATCACTCCCCGGCCGAGTCGCGCAGGCGCGGGGCCATGGTGATCTTCGGCATCATGGCCCTGGCGTTCTTGCTGCTGCTGCTTTCCCGCCAAGCCGCGGATCGCAGCCCGGAGTTCCGGCTCACGGTGCTGTTTTGCGCGGCGTTTCTCGGCTGGTCGCTCACCGTCATTCTGAGCATGAACACGGTGGGCATCTCTTGGATCAACCTGCCGAACGGGCTCCTGATCGCTATCACCAACGTGCTGGGGAGCGAACTGCTGGCCGTTTGGGCCGGCGTGCGCCCGGACGTCTGGCTCCGGACCGGCCAAGCGCTGTACCTGGCCCAACGCGTGGCCTTGATCGCGGGCGCCTTCTTCACCTGGGCGCCATCCTGGTTGCCGGTGGTGACGGATCTCTACACCCCGGCGGGCGTGGTGCTCTTCGTCATGGCGATCGTCATCGTCATGCGCCGGCGGCCCGGCGCGCCCGTGCTTCCGTTGCTGGGGTTGGTGGCCGCCTTGGGCGCCGGCGTGTTGGTCACGCAAGGCAGCAGCGTGCAGGGCGTCCGCCAACTCGTGCTGGCCGACTTCAGCTTCCCGTGGTCCACCATGGGATTCCTTGTGTTCGGTCTGACGTTGTGCGGCCTGCTGCTGGTCCGGTTTCGCCAGGCGGGCCGCCTGGCGGCGGCGCTGGAAGGGCAGATGGCGGCCGCGCGGCAAGTGCAGCAGATGCTCCTGGAACGCAGCGCTCCCGCGTCCCGCCAGTACGGCGTGGAAGCCAGCTATTTGCCGGCGTCGGACGTGGGCGGCGACTTCTTCCGCGTCCTGCCCGCCCCGGCGACGCGCTGCTGATCGTCGTGGGCGACGTGAGCGGCAAAGGGCTTCGCGCCGCCATGCTGGTAAGCGTGATCATCGGCGCCCTGCTGAACCGGCGCTCCAGCCGCCCGGCGGAGGTGCTGGCCGAGCTCAACCGTGCGATCGCCGGGCAGCTGGACGGCGGCTTCGTCACTTGCCTGGCCGTCTTGGCCGAGCCCGGCGGCCACCTGGTGGCGGCCAACGCCGGGCACGTCCGTCCCTACGCCGATGGCGCCGAGGTGGAACTGCCCGATGGTCTTCCCCTCGGGATTCTGCCGGAGGTGGAGTATCAGGAAGCCAGCTTCATCCTCGGCGGCGAGGGACAGTGGACGATGCTGTCGGACGGCGTGGTGGAGGCCGAGAACGCCGGGCGCGAACTCTTCGGCTTCGACCGCACCCGCGAACTCTCGACGCAATCCGCGCAGGAGATCGCCGAAGCGGCGAAACAGTGGGGCCAGAACGACGACATCACCGTCGTCACCGTGCGGAGAATGGCATGAGTCAACTAACCGGCCGCCGGCGGCAGCACGATCGTGCGGCTTCGGCCATGAGTGCCCAGCGCCCGGTCGAAAGTCCCCAACGTGCAGTCAGCGGCTTCGCAGAACGCCAGCAGCCAGGCATCGGTCCAGAAGTTGCGCCCGCCGCGCCGGCGGGACGACTGCTCCGCCAATGAGCGTCGAAGCCATCTGCCGCCCTACTGCGATGGCCAGGAAGTGGCCATCGCGGGAGGTTTGCCGCTGGGCCTCACGGCGGAAGTCGCCTACGAAGAGGCCCTCCTCTCCGGCGAGCGGTTCACGTTTGTCTCCGATGGCCTCGTGGAGGCGGAGACCCCCAGCGCGAGCTGTTCGGTTTCGAGCGGACGCGGGAGATCTCGACGAAGTCTGCTCAGGAGATCGCGGAAGCCGCCCGCGCCTGGGGCCAGAACGACGACATCACCGTGGTGACGGTGCGGAGGAGCGAATGAAGTCAGCCGTCGGCCAACGGATCCCACACCGCCGGCAATTCGAGCACGAATCCTTCCACCGGGCCTTCTCCCGCTACGGAGTCGATTCCCTCTTGCCTCTCGGGCTCCCGGCCCGGCGATAGATCGTTACCGCGCGCTCGGCCGGTTCGATTAGCCAGGCCACGCCGCGCCGTTGTCCACCCACTCCTGCATCTTCTCCCGCAGGGCTCGCGGCCGGTCGTGGGCGAACGGAGTTCGATCACGAAGTCCGGACACAGATGCCAGTAGCCTCCCGGGCGGCGGGGTCGAGTTGTTGCACGCGCGCCTTGAGCGTCCAGGCCGCATCGGGCGACCGGCGCGCGCCGTTGGGCAGCACGAAGCCACCCGACGACTCAGTCACCAAGCCACGCCGGTCACGCTTCGCCCAATTCCGGAGTTGCCCCCCGAGCTCGGCATTCCGAAGGCTGGGGATCGAAAACGTGGCGGGCATGACAATGAGTTCTCCCTCGGCCGTCATCTCGAGCGACAAGTCGGGATGCTCCGCGCACAGCGCGGCAAACTCCGCATCGGTCATCGGATGCGAGTGGAGGACCGCGGGCAAATGCTCCTGATCGATGGCGAACGCCATGGCCTTAGCTTAGCGCGAGGCGCGCTCGCCCGGAAAGCGCTCACTCGACGCCGCGCCTGGTCCCGGAGCCTTCATCACCACGCCAAGCCACCGCCCGCGCATTTGCCAAGTCCCACCTCGCCTTCCTGCCGGATGACGTTCTGCGCACGATCCAAGGAAGCAGCGCCCATGATCCCGGTAGCGAACAACGAAGCCGGCTGATATGATCAGCTGCGGTGTCAAGCATCAGACGTTTTCGGCTTCTCGGACGCGCGCTCTGGTTCGCTGCTGCCTGTGTTGGCCTGCCGGCTGCGGACACCGATCCGAAGCGTGCCACGGAAATCCTGCAGGCCAACTGCCTCCAGTGCCACTCCCGCTCGATGACGATGTCGGGCCTGGACCTCAGCAGCCGCGAGGCCGCGCTCAAGGGCGGCTCCCGCGGACCGGCGCTCGTCCCCGGGAAGGCGGCCGAAAGCCGCATCATGGAGGCTGTCGAGCGGAAGACCAAACTGGCGATGCCGCCCGCGAAGGCGTGGATGCGGCCGAGGTGGAAACACTGCGGCGCTGGATCAATGACGGAGCGGCCTGGAGCGGCAAGCCCGTGGAGGCGGCACCGCGGTCGAACTGGTGGGCGTTTCAGAAGGTCACCCGCCCGGCCGTGCCCCAGCATCAGGACAACTGGGTTCGGACGAAGTGGATGCCTTCATCCTCCAACGGCTGAAGACCGAGAAACTCCCCCCGGGCGCCACCGCTGAAGCGGGGACTCTGGTCCGTCGCGCCTACTTGGACCTTTGGGGCTTGCCTCCGACGGCGGAGCAAGTGCGCGAGTATCTGGAAGACAAAGATCCTCGCGCCTGGCCGCGGTTGATCGACAAGCTGCTCGCGTCGCCCCACTACGGCGAGAAGTGGGGCCGCCATTGGTTGGACCTCGTGCGTTACTCCGACACCGCTGGTTTCGAGCTCGACACGTACATCCACGATGCGTGGCGCTACCGTGATTGGGTCATTCAATCGCTGAACGACGACAAGCCGTACAACATCTTCATCCAGGAACAGCTGGCCGGCGACGAGCTGTTTCCGGAAGACCCCGTGGCCCGCACCGGCACCGGTCTCTATTGCGTCGGCCCCAATCGCGACAGTTCCCGGATCAGGCGGACATCAATCGGGAGGAGACCCTGACGGACTACGTGGACACCACCTCGTCCGTCTTCCTCGGTCTCACCGCCGGCTGCGCCCCGTTGCCACGACCATAAGTTCGATCCCCATCTCGCAGGAAGACTACTACCGGCTCCGCGCCGTCTTTGCTCCGGCCACCAAGGTCAAAGTACCGCTGAACCGCCTGGATTCCTTGTTCTTCGATCTCTCCGAGAGCGTGCGCGAGTGGAAGCTGCGCGAGATCGGCGAACAGATCCGGAGAGCTCAGGCGCGCTGCCAGGACACGCTGCGAACGGCGAAGATGAGCCAGTTGCCGGCGGAGGCGCAGCAGGCGTTGCGGACCGCGGACCCGGAGCGGACACCCCGCCAGCGGGAGCTTGCTTCGGAACACGAAGCACGCGTCCGCGTGAGTGACGATGAAGTTCGGGCTTGCCTCACTCCGGCGGAAGCGTCCGAGCTACATGAGGTGGAGAACGCGCTGGTCCGCCTGTACGCCAATTACCGGTCGAAGCCGTTTGCCTGCGGCATCGCGGACATCTGGAACGTCGCGCCGCGCACTTTTCTTCCCGCCCGCGGATCACGGCCCGAACGCCAAGTACAGCCAGGGTTCTTTTCTGTCCTGGGTGGAGGCGAGGTGCCCCGCCCGCCGAAAAGCGCGAAGCCACCGGACCCATTCCACTCATGCCCACCACCGCCGCCGCACCGCGTTGGCCAAGTGGATCACGGAGCCGGCCAATCCACTCACCTCGCGCGTGATGGTGAACCGCATCTGGCAGTATCATTTTCGGCCGTGGCTGCTCGGCCACGTCGAGCGACTTCGGCACGCGGTCCGGCAAACCGAGCCATCCGGAATTGCTCGACTGGCTGGCCGCTGAGTTCGTGGAGCGGAACTGGTCGATCAAGCACCTGCATCGGCTCATCATGAACTCAGCCGCGTACCGCCAGAGTTCCACGCCGTCCGCCGATGCTGCCGCGCGTGACCCGCTGAACCTGCTGGTGTCGCACTATTCGCGGCGCCGCTTGAGCTCCGAAGAGATCCGCGACTCCGTCCTGGTGGCCACCGGCGGCCTGAATCTCAAGCGGGGCGGGCGTCCCGTGGTTCCCCCCTTTGACCGCGGAAGAGAAGGCCACCCTCACCCAATCTCCCGAAAACGCCTGGGTGTTGACCACCGATCCCACCGAGTATACGCGGCGCAGCATCTACCTCATCCAAAAGCGCACCTTCCGCATGCCCATCATGGAGGTGTTCGATGCCCCCGAGCCCATGCTGACGTGCCCGCTCCGCGGCTCCAGTACGACGGCGCCGCAATCACTTTCCCTCCTCAACGGAAGCCTCACGATGGAACGGTCCGGGGCCTTCGCGGCAAAACTCACCACGGAGCATGCGGCCGATGACGAAGCGCTCATCCGGGCGGCTTGGCGTCACGTGCTGTTGCGGGACCCCAAGCCCGCCGAGCTTTCTCGGACGCTCCGTTTTCTCGAGCAGCAGACCCGGAACACCTCCACCCGCCGGCAGGCAGCCATGGAAATGATACGCGCTCTCTTGAACCTGAACGAGTTTCTATATGTCGACTAAATCCCGCCGTCAGTTTCTCGCGAACGCCGGCAAAGGGTTCGGCGCGGTCGCTGCCAGCACCCTGTTGCCCAATGCCCGGGCGGCAGCCGGCAACCCGCTGGCGCCGAAGAAGCCGCCGGAGGCCGCGCGCGCCAAGGCCATCATCTACCTCTACATGCATGGCGGAGTCAGCCACGTCGATACCTGGGACCCCAAGCCGGAGTTGGCGCGCCTGTCCGGCCAAACCTTGCCGGCCAGCTTCGTCAAGGGCCTCAAAACCAGCCGGATCGACTTTACCAAGGCGCTCGCGCGGGGCAGTGCCTGGCCCTTCCAGAAGCATGGACAGTCCGGACTCGAGATCTCCGGCTTGTTCCCGCACATGGCGCGCCACGCGGATCAACTGGCGATGGTACGGTCCTGCCACGGGGATGCGTTCGATCATGCTCCCGCCATGTACCTGCATGATTCCGGTTCGCAGTTTCCGGGCCGGCA
>JAZKJV010003621.1:0-72243 GCA_037367405.1 Ottelia alismoides | reverse complement strand
TTAGCCTCCAAGGTTGTCACTCAGATCACAACCAATCTGACCAGCGGTCCGGACAAGCCGGAGATGTTGGCGGCTGAAGCCGATGGCGTGATCCACATCAGCGATCAGTGTTGCGATGGAGTGCAGCCTGCAATGGGGCGGCAAAGATGCTCGTGTGGTCTGGGAACTGGGAACAGGTCGCGAAGGAGAACCAGGCTCCAGCCTGGTCGTTCTCGGCCACACCATTGATCACAGTGCAAGAACCCGGATCAAGGTCGAGAATGGGGTGCTGTTTGCAGAGCTGGAACCTCGAGTTTCGGCTGCTCAGAAAGCCGGGAAAGCCGCCTGTCGCCGTCGCCATGGTGCGCCTCGGCGCGCGCCAGCCAGGCGCCGGGGCCAGCCTGACCACTGGTGTCTTGCGGATCGTCGCAGGCATCGCCGATATCCAATCCAAGCACAAAGAGATCGAAAATCCGCCTGGTGCGACCGATATGGGCGAGCTCGAGGCAAGCCTCGTCCTGACGGGCAAACCCGATCCAGATGGTACACCCAAATGGGATGGTGAGATTGAGCTCAATGGAGTCATGACGGCGCGGAGCCGCATCGAATGGCCCAAGGTCTCCTTGACCGCAGCAGGCATTCCGGTTCCTGGAGTCTCGGCTACTGGCAGGTCTACCGCAACAGTCGAGGGCGGGCAGGGCTATATCCACACGGTCAAATGGACATTCGACCGCCACAGATTTGACTGGGCCGATGTGGTGGCCGCGGCCACGGGTACCGGCTCCATTTCCACCTTGGTGGCCGCCAGGCACCTCCTTTCGCTGTCGCAAGCTGGATCGGCCGAGGTGTCCCCGAACCTTGAGTGGGCCAGTATCGATCCAATTGCTGTTGGCTCGATCAAGCAACTGCTCGGCGACTTGAAGGCCGATAAACCGGACGACTTGACTGGGGACAAGCAGTCATTTGCGCCCCGCTATCGAAACCGGGTTAAGGATGGCCAGAACAATACAACCGTTCCCTCAGTTGGGATGACTGATCAGGGGCGCGGACATCTGGGCGCGATCTTTCAGGGAACTTTGAACTACCAGTTCCGACGCGCGCTGCTGAACGAATTAAACGCCCCCAATGCCGCAGACAGTCTGATCGTGCTGTCCGGCTTCCTCGGTCAGGTCCGGGGGGAGTCAGCGGACAAGCCCGCGTATCCGGTGCTGCGCATTCCATTGATCGCGGGTCCGGGGGCCGTGGATTTTCCTGTCCTCAAGGAGAACAGGACCCACCAGTTGGCCTGGGCGGATGGGCCGGCCATACCAGACCTTCACTGGTCATCTGAAGCGGACATCACGCCAGTGGATGCCTCCTATCCCGCGCTGGCGGGCGCGCTTGGCTCGCCCGCTGCCGCTACGCGCCTCGCCATGCCGGTGGAGCAATCTTTTCCCGTGGGGCCACGGAACCCAGGCCAAAAAGAATCTTTGGAGCACTTCCCGGCGACTTACGACTGGTCCTCACCATTCTTTCTGTCGGCTGCGATTTCGATTAGCGAAACACTCCGTGGGCTGAGCAATCAGCCGGTTCAGATGGCTCGCAGCTTTGTGGCCACGATTGTTCAGAAGCCGTCTGCGTCATCCGCGCCGTCACCGATCTCACATGAGGCGCAGTTTCATGCGCTTGTTGCCCCAGGCTGGTTGCTTCGTCCAAGCGCAGCGGCGGCTTAGCCGTGTCGGAAGCGACCCTCTATGTGATCGGTACCGGCGCCATTCGATCGCAGCCGTGGCCTGGTATTGCGCCCGATCTTACAGACATTGGACAGCCGCTTCCCAAGCAGGCCAAGGGGCTGGCCCTGTCCCTTGACCCCGAACCGATGGCCCATTTTGCTGTTTGTTAGTGGCGGGGCCGAAGGCCAGAAAGACGCGGGGCCAGCCGGCCCGAGCAGCGACGAGACAGCCACCAGACAGGTGCCTCGGTGGCGGAATAGCTTTCCAAGGCGCGGGACGTATAAGGCACCCCTGAAGGCACAATCCCCGCTCCTGATCGACATGGGACGGGATGGGACGTGCGATCCGGGACGGCGGCTTCGGATGACTTGCGGGGACCGTTGGCTGAGACCACCTGGGCTCCCGTGCAGGACAATCCGGCTGACCACGACAACGATGACGATCCGGTCACAGGGCTGGCAGGGCTGGCCCAGGCTATCGGGCTGCGTGCGCGGGCCGACCACAGTCTGACCAATGCCTGGCTGAACACGATGGCCATTCCTCTGTGGCGGCCGCTTGATGTGAAGGTCGTTGCGCCCACCGTGCCTGGCTGGGCAGTGCCATCCTCCCCCAGGCCGAGGGGGCCGGTCGGAACCGCCCCTGAAGGCGACCTGGCCTTTTTTCCCATCCAGCGTGGTCCATGCCGGCATCGGAGAGCGGGCAGGCATCCTGACAGCGCGCCGCTCGCAGGTGTTCGTCGCTGGTGGCCGGGCATTCGATCCTGACGTCCCTGGGTTCGGTGTTTCAGCGGTCGCGGGTTCGACGACTATCCGTATACAGCGTACTCCGCGACCGGGTCCGATGCCGAGTTCACGACGGACGTACTCGCATCGGATGGCCGCGCGCGGTGGCACATGCTGGACAACGAACGGCGGAGCGACTGCCTTCGCAGGTGCCGTGCTTGATGAGTTCCATAGCTTTGAGCGCATTCTGGAAGCCAGCCTGATCATGACAGCGTCCTCGCCTAACGGTGCGCTACAGGACGAAACGATTCGACGGTACGATCACCATCACATGTGACCTTGCCGTCAGCCTTGAGGGAGAATCACAGCCAGCGAAGTTGGGTCACTTGACCCGTCTCCTATCCGGTAACCATGCTTGGCCTGGCCAGGCCCTTCTAGATATTGATGGGATCGGATCCTTGCCGCTCGTGGTCTCCAAGCCTGAGGGCGAGGCCACTGATTCTGCGGCAGACCTGAAACTGGTGTTCAAACTGGCCCGTTCGGCGGATGTGCAGCGCGTCCAGACTGCATTGGCGAACGGGCCACCAGCCAGGATGGCGATCTCGTGGACCGTCTGTCGGTCTCAAGCTGTGGATGGTTTGCTCGGTCTTCTCCCGGCAGGCGCTGATGGCGATGCGCCGGTCACATTGCGTATCCCGCTCAATCCGGTCTCAAGGCCAAGGGGTTCTTGCCAATCAGTACCCGGACTGTCGGCTTCGTCGACCTTGCTTTCGATCCGGAACTATCGTCAGCTCCGATGGTGGCCTCCACGATTCTGCCGGTGACATCCGAGCCGGTCGGCCTTGGAAACATCATGCTGCAGCTGATGGCCGAGAGTGCGACGGTCCAGTTTGGCACATCGATCGCGCTTCTGGCGGATGTTCGCAACACTGTTCCATTGACGCCCACCGCCCAGCGATACGCCGAGAGAGTGTGTCGAGCGTTTCCGGGCGGCGATCTGTGTGTGACCGGCAAGTCGGCACTGATTGGCACGTTGAACATGACGCTGACCCGAAAAAATGGCGACCAACTTGCTTTGACCACTCTGGCTGCAGCGGCAGAAGGCCCGGCGAGGGCCATAATGAAAGTGGGTGAAGTCAGCCGCCTTGCTTCGGGAGACCTGTGCTTGCTTTCAAATGGGGCTCCAGTGGATCTGGCGCCGGGAGACAAATTGAGCCTGAGCCTTGTTCTGGAAAAGAATTGCATGGTGAGTTTGGAGAAGGATATGCCCCCTGAAATCGCGATTGTCACAAAGGAAAATGCACTTGGCACCACAGAGCTTGTGGAGGTAAAGAAGTTAGATTCTGTCATCACTCTTGAACAGCTGCCGTCGTCGGCGTCACTGACCATCACCATTACGGAGGAAACACCTCTACCCAAGCCGTCCAGCACTTATGCTGTCCTTCGAACCGATACGGGATTCGATGCTCATGTCGCAGCATTTGCGGAATCGCCCTTGCCGTCGCGTGTTGATCTGAGTGAAGCGGCGCGTGGCTTCCGGCAGGGAATGATCGAGCGCCGTGCAGTGTTCGAGTGGGCTTTGGCCGACCTGTCCGAGGCCCAGGCAGCCAATCAGACGCTTGAGCTGGTCAAATTCGATCGCAATGGTCAGTTCCGCACTTCAGGCTGAGACAGTTGTGGACTGGCCCGCATTGGCAGGTCCACGTCCCGTTTCCGCTGGATGCAAGGGCCCGGGCTGGATAGATCAGTAAGCGTGCCTGCGTCCCATGGCGTTGCCGGGCACCTTAGATTCCCCTGGAGCAGGTTGTGCTGTCGTGGGGGCGACCTGCTTCGCCAGGACATGCGTGTGCGTTCCAGGTTGGTGCGCGCTGACGGGAGCAAGCAGACCAGCATTGACGTAGCGGCCTGTGTATTCGGTAGACCCGACCTCCATCCCGACGGCGGCCCACGGCACCAGTTCAGGTACGTCAAGCTCGAAGCACGCAACTTACTGCTAGCCAGTTAGTGATGTTTCCGTGTGATCATCGTCTGTCGGATAGACTATTTTGGCGGGCAATTTTATCATCTCCTCACAACTACTAAAGTCAGTAGACCCATTATATGACTCGATTGAGCACCTTCAGAAGTAGCATTGGGATATGTGCCTTAGCTCCACCTACGAGCCGTACAGGGGTGCCTCCTACGATATGTCTAAGGCCGAGTTATAACTGTCGGGGAGTAATTGACATGCCATAAGCGCCTTCTAAGGTGGCGGAGTTAACCATCCAACGTGGCTGCGCTCACAGCCCAGGAGGACAGATTGGACCCTGTGCTTGCATTGGGGCGCCTCGCCCTTGCGGAGAGTCAGGTCCGATTAGAGACCTCCGCCAGGAACATCGCCCATACAACCACTCCGGGATATCGGCGGGAAGTCTTCTCGCTCGGCCGCGCCGCTGATGGCAGCTTGCTGAGCCAGTCTGCAGTCGATCTCGGCCAGGGTGCACTGCGCGCTACGGGCCGAGGCGACAGACCTTGCCATCAGTGGTCCTGGCTTCTTTGTGGTCGAGCATGAAGGCAGGGAATTCCTGACCCGCTCCGGACAGTTTGTACGCTCCGCCGATGGATACCTTGTCGGTGCTGGCGGGCAGGTGCTGCTGGGCGAGGGCGGCGCGCCGATTGAAGTGGCCACCACCGACTTCCAGGTCGCGCTGGATGGCACCGGTCCTGGAGGGCGGCCTTCCCGTCGGGCGCATTGCGGTCGTGATGCCTGAAGAAGGCGACAGCTGGGCCGGCTCCGGTGGCGGCCTGTACTTTCAGGCCTCAGCCATGAGCCCGCTGGAACGCGACCAGATATCCGTCCGGCAGGGGGATGCTCGAGAGCTCGAATGTCGTCTCATCCAACGAGATGCTCTCAGTGATGCTGGCTCTGCGCACATCCGAAGTCGGGGCGCGGCTCGTTCAGACCTACGACGGCCTCCTTGGCCAGGCGATCACCACGCTCGGAAGGGGATCACGATGAACAGTGTCATTGAGATTGCTGGCAGTGCCCTCAGTGCCCAGCAGCGCGCCCTGGGCGTGGTGGCCAACAATGTCACCAACGTGAATACCAATGGGTTCAAGCGCTCCAGTGTCCGGTATGAAGACATCGCCTCGCGCCAGGTCGATGCGCCCGGCACACGCGGCGGCGGTGTCACCGTGATGGTCAGCGATGACCTGTTCAGCCAGGGCCAGCTGGAGCAGACCGGCAGGGCCTTGGACTTGTCGATCGATGGCGCCGGCTTGATCGAGCTGATGGGACCGGCCGGGCAGGTGCTGCTGTGGCGCGGCGGGACCCTGTCGGTGTCCACGGACGGCTATCTGGCGACAGCGCAGGGGCTGCCGCTTCTGGCGGGCATTCAGATCCAGCCGGGCACGACGGACCTGCGCATCGGGCGGGACGGGACGGTCTCCGGGCGGCTGCCGGGCGATGACGAGCAGACCATCCTTGGCACAATCCAGCTGGTTCAGGTGAGTTCGGTCGAACAGGTCGAGCGTCTGGATGGCGGGCTCTACCGGTTGGTGGAGGGTGGCCTGCCGCCCCGTACTGTCCTGCCCGGCGAAGAGGGCGCCGGCATGCTGGTCCAGGGTGCGCTGGAGCGGTCCAATGTTGACCTGAATGAGGAGATGGTCCGCCTGCTGATTATCCAGCGCGCCTATTCCGCCAATGCGCAGCTGATCCAGGCGGCAGACCAGTTTGCCACGATCACCAACGGCTTGCGGCGGAGCTGATCTGTGGCCATCCAGCATCTGACTGTCTCGGGATCACGAGCCCGCACGGCTGCTGTCGGCTGCCGGTCTGGCTGGCCATGGCCGCCATGCTGGCGGCTGCCGGGGCCGCTGACGCGGCTGGCGCGCAGGCGCCCGAGGATGGCTGCCTGGTGTTGCGGGTCGATGTGGCGGCGGGCTCAGAGGTAACGGCCGCCATGGTCACCAGCCAGCCGTGCGATGCAGCCGTTTCCAGCAGGCCAGGCGCTCTTGTGGGCCGTGATCCGGCCAACGGGCGGCTTGTCGTCACGACCGACCTCGCAGCCGGCACGCCGCTTGGCAGGCTGCAGATCCCGGAGCGGAGCATGCTGACCGCCGAGCAGCCTGTGACCCTGATCGCCCGGGTTGGCATGGTCGAGGTGCAGCGCGATGCCCGGGCCGTCCCGCGATACAGGAGCCGGCGAGGCCTTTGTGCGGGTTGGTTCGGGTGAAGTTCTGGCAGCGACGGTCGTCCAGGACGAGCCGACTGTCGCAGGAGGCCGGCCATGAAGCGCGTCCGCTGGAAGCGGCTGGTACTGCTGCTGCCTGTCTGTCTGTCCCTGTGGACTTGGCCCGGCCTGGCCCAGGCTGATGATCTGTTCCAGCCCAACGGGTTTTCCAACCTGGCGGCAGACCGTGTCGCCACCTCCATCGGTGACAGTCTGACGGTTGTGGTGGTGCAGACGGCGGAGGCGCGCAACAGCGCCGCGTCGCGCTCTGATGGCGGCTTCGACCTGGATGCCAGCATCTCCGGTGGGTCCACGAGCGAAGGCCTTGCGCTCACTTTCGGGCGTGACGAGGGCCGGCAGGGCGAGGTCCGCCGCAGCCAGAGCTTTACCGCGCAAATCGCCGTCACCGTGGTCGGGATTGCCGAGAATGGTGATCTGCTGGTCCAGGCGCACAGAGCCTGCAGGTCAACGGCGAGGCCACGACGCTGCGCGTCTCAGGCCGGGTCCGCCGTGCCGACATCCGGTCAGACAACCGCATTCTCTCGACACAAGTGGCTGACGCGAACATCGCTTTCGATTCAGTCGGGCAGCTGGATGAGGGCGAGCGGCGCGGGATCCTGCAGTGGCTGGGAAACTGGTTCAGGGGAGTTCTCTAGTGCTGCCCCGTGTCTTGAGCTCATGGCTGGCGGCCTGCCTTGTCCTGATGACGGTCCTGGCGCCCGTGCCGGCTGCCGCAGTTGATGTGCCGGTCAAATCCCTCGGACGCTTCGAGGGGTGGCGGGATAATGTACTGGTCGGCTTCGGCGTCGTGGTGGGGCTCGCCGGTACTGGGGACAGCCCGCGCAACCAGGTCACGCGTCAGGCGATGCAGAATGTCCTGGGCCGCCTGGGGGCCTCTGTTTCTGAACAGGATATTCATGCCCGCAATGTGGCGGTTGTCGTGGTGACGGCGACATTGCCCGCGTCCGCCAATGTGGGCGACCGCATTCCGGTGGTGGTATCCTCGGCGGGTGATGCCCGCAGCCTCGCCGGTGGTGTCTTGCTGATGACGCCGCTCCAGGGGCCGGATGCGCGGACCTATGCGCTGGCGCAGGGGGCTCTGATCGCGGGTGGCTTTGCCGTGGAGTTCCAGGGGAATCTGCAGCAGCGCAACCTGCCCACCACAGCGCGTGTGGAAAATGGCGCCACCGTGGAAGTGCCGGTGAACGCCAGGCTGCTGCGTGATGACGGGACAGTTGGCTTTCTGCTCCACGACCCAAGCTTCGAGACAGCAGACACGATTGCCTCGGAGGTGAACCGGCGGATGGGGACCGGGACGGCCTGGGCTGTCAGCGCCGACGAGGTGCGGATCCGTTTTGCCGGCAGGCCGGAAGCCCTGACCGGCTTCATCGGCGATGTCGGGAACCTGATGGTGGCGCCGGATCGGATGCCCCGTATCGTCATCAACGAGCGCACAGGAACCGTTGTTGCCGGGGCGGACGTGCGGATTGCGCCGGTCGTCATTGCCCAGGGCGACCTGAGGATCAGTATCGAGACGCGCAACGAAGTCTCTCAGCCCGGCCTGTTTGTCGGTCCGGTCAGCGGGCTCGCAACAACCCCGTTCTCGAATTCGACTGTCACGGTGACCCCAAGGCGCTGACGACGTGGTGCTCAGCCTGCCCGGAACAACTGTGGCGGATCTGGTTCAGGCTCTGGCGATGGCGCGGGTCGATACCCGCCGCGTGATCGCCATCCTCCAGGCTGTGCGTGCTGCTGGTGCCCTCAATGCGGAGATCGTCATTCAATGATCAGCGCCATCGACCCATTGACCCATGCCATCGTCAAGAAAGCGCTCGACGCACTTGTTCTGCGGCAGACCTATACGGCCCAGAACATCGCCAACGCATCGACCGAGGGATACCGGCCCGTCAGTGTCACTTTCGAGGATGCGCTGGCCGCAGCCGCTGGCCGGGGTATTGGCGCCGTCGAGGCGCTCCAGCCGCGGGGTGTGGAGGCACCGGAAGGCACCACTGTGCGCCTCGATTTGGAGCTGGCCGAAGCGAGCCAGACTGCCCTGCGCTACAGTGGCCTGATCGAGATCCTCGGCCGTCAATTCGCGCTCCAGCGCCTCATCGCCAGCAGCACGGGACGGTAATCATGTCAGCCATGAAGATCAGTGCCAGCGCGTTGGATGTCGAGTGGCAGCGCCTTCAGGTCATTGCCGCCAATCTGGCCAACATGAACAGCACACGCGGCGTTGATGGAACTCTGTTCCAGCCGATGCGGTTGGTCAGTGGTTCGGGCATCAGCTTCTCCAGCCTGGTGGCGAACGGGGTCAGCGCGCCGTCGACCGTCAGTGTGACGGGGATCGAACCCACGGCTTCAGCGCCACGGCTGGCCTATGACCCCGATCATCCGGATGCGGATGTCAACGGGTTTGTGGCCTATCCGGGGGTCGATCATGCGGGCGAGATGACGCTCCTGATCCAGACCTCCCGTGTCTACGAGGCCAATCTGGCGGCCTTCAGCATTGCCCAGCAGATGTACAACCGGGCACTCGAACTGGGACGGGGACAATGAGCGGTATTGAAGCAATCCAGCCGGTGACCGGCCAGATCCAGCCAGCGTCGGCCATTGCCGAGGTAACCCCCGCCGCACCGTCGGTGTTGGCCGGCGGCGCCGGGCAGATCGTGTCTGACTTCGGGTCGATCCTCGGCAAGGGCATGGCCGACATGGAGGCCCGTCTGGAGAATGCCAACCGGCTGGTGCGGGCCTATGCCCTCGACGAGAACGTGCCGATCCACCAGGTCACGATCGCGCTGGAAGAGGCCCGGATCGCGCTCGAACTGGGCCTGCAAGTGCGCACGCGGTTGGTTGAGGCCTACCGCGACCTCATGAACACCCAGCTCTGAGGCATGTGAGCTGTGGCTGCCTCCCTGTCTGACCGCCCACCACTGCTGTCCCGCCCTTGGGTGGTTGCCGGCCTGGTTTCGGCTGTGATCGCGGTGGCGGTCGGCGGATACGTCCTGCTGAGGGCGCCCACCTTCACGCCGCTTTTCACTGACATGCCGCTGGGAAGCCAGTTCCGCGATCGTCCGCGAACTGGAGGCGAACGGCACCGAGTACCGGCTGACGGACGGCGGGCAGGACCTCCTTGTCCCCGAGAATGAAGTGAATGCTGCGCGGGTCAGCATGGCTGGCGCGGGCGGGATGGTCGGGGGGACCGACGGGTTCGAGCTCTTCAACGAATCGGAAATGGGCCTCACCGAGTTTGCCCAGCGCATCAAGTTCCTGCGTGCGCTGCAGGGCGAGCTGGCCCGCACCATCATGGCGATGGAGGGCATCGATGAAGCCAGGGTTCACCTGGGCATGCCCGAGCGCAGTGTCTTTCGGGGCGATCGTATTCCGCCCCGCGCAGCAGTGACTGTGTCGACAGATGCCGGTGGCGCCCCAGGAGCGGCCGCTGTTCTGGGGATCCAGCAACTGGTGGCGGCAGCCGTGCCCGACCTGCGGGCCCAGGACGTGGTTGTGCTCAATGCCCGGGGCGAACCGGTCAGCAGCGCTCCAGTGGAAACTGTGCTGTCCGAGCGGGCCGTTGCCAGCGGAACGGTTTCTCAGCCGCTGGCGGAGCGATTGAAGGACGTGGTGGTCCAGCTGGTTCCCGGCAACCAGGTAGCGCTCGCAGCCGATGCGGCGGAGCCACCGGTCAATCCAGCAGACGGATCGGCATCGGCTGCCGGGCTGATCACTGTGCGGCTTGAAACCCGCGACGCGCTCTCGCAGGCACAGATCCAGCAGGCCAGTGCCTGGATGGACACGATTGCCAGGGACGCAGGCTTTGCCGGGGTGCGGCTGACCTATGTCAGCCCCCCCTTGCCGGATGCACCGCCGCCCCCTGCGGAGGACTGGACCGTGGCTCAGGCGGGCGCAGCTTCCGGGTCTGGCGTTGGCACGGCCGCGCGGGGCGCCAGCGCAGCGGGTGGACCGGATTGGCTCAGCGCCCTGATCGGCCCCTCGGTCCTGCCCTATGGGCTGGGATTGATCGCGGCGCTGGCTGTCGGGCTGATGGGCACAGCCTGGTGGCGCAGCCGTGGCGGTTCGGATGGCGACAGCGACGCGGACCTGGACCGGCAGCAGGCGGATGAACTGCGCCGTGCCTTGAAGGGCGCATCCTGGGACGGTCGCCATGTCTGAAGTCGACCTTGATGAGACCGCTGCAGTCGCGCGCCACGCCCAGCTGCCGCCGCAGCAGCGCAGGCGTATCGAACGGTTGCTGAGCCCGCGCGAGCGGGCCCGGCTGCGGTCGCTCATGCGCCGCCGGGAGGCTGCGCTGCGCCCGATCCTGCCAGCGAAAAGCCG
Source organism: Ottelia alismoides (assembly GCA_037367405.1). Taxonomy (NCBI): domain Eukaryota; kingdom Viridiplantae; phylum Streptophyta; class Magnoliopsida; order Alismatales; family Hydrocharitaceae; genus Ottelia; species Ottelia alismoides. Next base: position 61,281 of record JAZKJV010003621.1, on the reverse strand, counting down.
GTATTGTTTGCGCGTCACTCGCCGCGCATGAGCCGCTTCCTGTCTGAGTTGGTGGATGAGGCCGGTCGGGTCAGGGACGGTCAACTCGCGCCGTCGGCGCAGGCGTTTGTGCAGCGCTGGGTCGATGCCTCGGCTGTCGCCGTCATGCCGGATCAGCGCCGCACCCTGGTCAGCACGGTCAGGGACTGGCTGGGTCTGAGGCCCGCGGTCTGATGGTGGCGCGGGTTGCCCTTCTGCGCGGCCAGGCTGCCGACCGGGTCCGGCCGTTCCAGGCGGGCCGGGCGTCTTCCCGTGCCGGGCTGACCGAGGGCAGCTCGCCCGGCGGCAGCCAGGATGTGGCGCCGGTTCTGGGCCAAGCCGCAGCGTCGGGCCCGGTTGCAGTTCCAATGGCGCCCGCCCACGCGCCCGACCAGCCTGACCCGCGCCTTGTGGCTCTTGAGGCCCGATGTGCCGAGCTCGCGAGCGAACTGGCCACCCTCCGCCGCGAACAGGACAGCCAGCAGCGCGAAGCGGTTGAGGCTGCCTATCGGGCCGGTGCTGCCTCTGTGGTCCGCAGCGAGGAGAAGGCGCTCGCCCTGCTGGCCGAGGCTGCAACAGCTGCTCTTGGGCGGCTGGATGGCACACTGACCCATCTTGAGGAAGCCGCCATCGGTCTCGCCCGCGCGGCGCTCGAGCCAGCGTTCGGAGCCGATGCGCCGCTTGAGGCCATCACATTCGCCGCCATCCGCCACCAGCTCAGCCAATTGCGCGGCAACGCCCTTGTGGAGGTGCGGCTGTCGCCATCGACCGGACTGGAGGCTGCGACGGTCACCCGGTATCTGCAGGCGTCGGGACAGACTGCGGCAAAGGCGGTTTCCGACCCCGCTCTGCCGGCCGGTAGCGTGGCCCTCAAGCTGCGACTGGGCGAGATCCAGCTGGATATGGTGCGCCATGCCGAGGCGGTACGGTCCATCCTGTCAGCAGGCTTGCCGGATATCACTGCCGAGGCGGGAGCTGGTGCGCCATGACAGCCGTCGCCCGCGCCCTGTCTCGCCTGCAAGCCCTCCAGCCGGCCCTGCAGCAAGGCGAAGTGGTTAAAGTGACACCGTCGGCCGTCGTGGCCAGCGGGCCGCTTGCTTCCGTTGGCGACGTCTGCCGGATCGAGGCGGCGCTGAATTCATCGGGGCCAGCGGGTCGGTCCGCTTCAGGCGAGGCGCCGCCGGTGAGCCATGCCGAAGTAGCAGCGGTGGATGCCAGCACCGTGACCTTGATCCCGCTGGACCGCGCGCGCCAGGTGCGTCCTGGCGACCGGGTAACCCTGCTCAGCCGATGGTCGCGGGCACCGGTTGGCGATGGGTTCGCAGGGCGCCTCGTCGATTCGATGGGTTCCCCTCTGGACGGAGGCGACGAGATCGTGCCGGCCGAGCTGCGGGACACCGCAGGCCAGGTTCTCGCGCCGCTCGCGCGCGCCGACCCCCACGAACTGGCCGCAACGGGTCTGACGGTGATCGATGCCCTGATGCCGCTGGCCAAGGGGCAGCGGGTGGGTGTGCTGGCGGCCAGTGGTGTGGGGAAGACCACGCTGCTGCGCCAGCTGGCCTTTGGCATGGAGGCCGACCACTGCATTTTGTGCCTTGTTGGCGAGCGGGGCCGTGAGGTCGAACAGCTGTGGCAAGATGTGGCCGCTCATCCGCGGCGCAAGCGCTTTACGCTCGTGGCCGCCACGTCCGACACCAGTCCTGGCAAGCGGGTGCGCAGCGTCTGGCAGGCCCTGTGTCTGGCGGAATACTGGCGCGATCAGGGCCGCCACGTTGTCCTGGTGGTGGACTCGGTTACGCGCTTTGCCCTCGCCTTGCGGGAGATTGGCCTGCTGGCGGGCGAGCCCCCCACAACACGGGCCTATACGCCTAGCGTGTTCGCGACCTTGCCCGTGCTTGTCGAGCGATCCGGTGCGGCGCAAGCCGGGGGCGCCATCACGGCCATCATGAGCGTGCTGTGCGAAACCGACGATGCCGATGATCCGATCGCAGAGACCATGAAGTCACTGCTCGACGGCCATCTCGTGCTCTCGCGGGAACTGGCCGCGCAGGGGCACTTCCCCGCCATCGATCCGCTCCGCAGCATCAGCCGGCAGAGCGAGCGTCTCCTGGATCCCGACGAGCTGGCGGCCGCCCGGACCGCGCTCAAGCAGCTGGCTCTGTGGGACTCCTCCCGCGTCATGGTGGAAAGCGGCATCTATCGACCCGGCACGAATGCAGAGTTGGACGCAGCCATGGCTGCCCGTCCGCAGATCATGGGCCTGCTGGCGCAGGAACTCGATGCCTGGTGCGATCCCCAGCATGCCCGCCGTCAGCTGCGCGACATCATGAGCAGGAGGGCCTCATGACGCGCATCCGGACCCGGATCGACCAGCTGTCGCAGATCGCCGCGCTGCAGGCCGCCCGTGTGGCACGTGACAGCCTCGCCCTCGCCGATCGACGCCAGGCAGAGGCACGGGCCCGGCGGCATGCCGACCTGATGCGGTCACAAGCTGCCGAGGCCGAGGCAGTGTGGGCTGACAGCATGGATACGCGCCGGCTTGATCCTGCCTTGATGGCGCAGGCGGCGTCCGACTGGCTGGAGGCCGATGCCGAGGCGGTCCGCGCCGAACGCGGCCAGAGCCACGCTGCAGCTGAAACCGGCGTGGCGGAAGGGGAACTGAGGACATCCATTCTGGTCAGGCAGGCCTGTGCGACAGCCCTGAACCGCAGCCAGCGCATCTTCGCCCGCAAGCGGGAAGAAGCGCTGGAATTGGACCGCGACGATCTGCGTGCCCTGCGCAGCCTTGGTGCACGAGCGACGCCATGACCGGGATCCTGCCGTTCCGTCCCGCCCACCTGCCACCGGCAGACCTGACCGGCCCGACAAAACCGGTGCAGGCGGCCTTTGACAGCGGCACAGCCGCAGCAAACCCGGCGCCGGCCCGTTCGATCTTGCAGCCGGATGCACCCCTGCCAGAGCTATGGACCCTTGGCCAGCCAGCGCCCGGTCCCAGCCAGCCAGGCGTGAGCCCGTTCGAGCGATTGCTGACACCCAAGCCCATGCCGGCCGCACCCGGATCAGCCATGCCGTCAAATCTGCCGACTGACCACGGTGGTCACCGCGATACGCCATGGGAGCTGAGTGACCGGAGGCCACCGCAGGCTACACGGGATCTGCGAGTTCCGGTCGCGCTGGGCACTGCACCCCCGCCCGGAGCGCCGGGTGGTGCTCCGCCTGCGGCCGAGCGTGTCCTGCCCCGTCCTTTGGAACTGGAAACAGCTCAGTCCAAGCGAGCGCCGGGTCCCTCGAGGGCAATGGATGTGGGGCAAAAGGCCGGTGGCAGGGTCGTGGCCCGGGTGCTTCCCAGCCCCGACCGACCTCTTCTGGAACATGTCATGGCGCCGGTGTCCTTCCAGCCTTCCGGCGAGCCTGTGGCTGATGTGGCACCGGCAGCGACATCCGTTCCAAGGGCCGCAGTGACCACGTCGCAAGCCACGCCGTTGCCAGAAACGGGGACGGCCAGTCACCGCAGCCCGGCCCGACGCAAGCCCGCACCGCCGTCCGCCGCATCTAGCGCAGAGGCAGCCGGGACCCACCAGCCAGTCGATGGGTCCAGTGGGCCTGCCGGCACCGGCCCTGTGGGCAGTGCGGCCAGGCTCGAGCAGGCGCTGCTGCAGCGGTTCGCGAAGAGCGCCATCCAGCTGACGCTGCACCAGGTCGGCGAACGGGTTGCCGTGGTGATCAGGCTGTCCGACGCGCCTGGCCTGTCGCTTCAGCGGCTGAGGGACGAAGTGGCCGCCACCGCTTCCCGGCTGGGGCTGCCTCTCCACACCGTGCAGGTCACCAGCGTTCAGGACAGTACCTCACAGAAGAAGGACAGCCAGACATGATGCAGGCCATCGATCCGGTGGGCCCGGGTCCGACCGTGAACCCACCCGCTACTGGCAATACCACCACCGAGCAGGAAGCCACCCGCGCCTTCGGTGTGGGGTTTGAGGACCTGCTCAGGATCATCCTGACGCAGCTGACCTATCAGGACCCTCTCAAGCCAATCGAGAACTACGAGTTCGTCTCGCAGCTCGCCCAGTTCTCGCAGATCCAGCAGACCGAGACCGGCAACGAACGGCTCCTCGCGCTCCTCCAGACCCAGACAACGGTGCAGGCCACCTCCCTGCTCGGTCGTCAGGTCGACATCCCATCCGGTCAGGGCGTGCTGACGGGCCGCGTCGTTTCCGTGTCCCTGGTGAACGGCCAGCCCAGCCTGACCATCGAGACGGGCACACCGCCCGTCACCATCGGCAATATCGCGATCAGCTCGATCCGTCGCGTCGCAGAGGAGAACTGAAAATGATTGGTTCCATGTTCGTCGGCCTGAGCGGCATGAATGCCTACTCGAACGGGCTGCGCCAGATCAGCAACAATATCACCAACCTGAACTCCACTGGCTTCAAGGCGACCACGACCCAGTTCGGCGACCTTGTCCGGTCGGGCCAGGTCGCGGGCAGTGCACGGGACGGGCAGGGCGTCAGCCTCCGCGACAGCCGCACTGACTTTGGCCAGGGCGAATTGCGGCAGACCAACCGCAGTCTCGATCTGGCTGTGGACGGGGCCGGTTTCCTGGTGCTGCTGCGCCCGAATGGCCAGACGGTTCTGGCCCGTACCGGCAGCTTTGAAGTCAATGGTGATGGCTTTGTCGTCTTGGCAGGCACGGACCTGCGGCTGGCGACACTGGGCGGAAGCGGCCAACCGGTGGCCGTGAGCCTGGCCGGGCAGCGGTTCAGCGCGCCGCAACCGACAACCCGGGTCAAGTTCGCTGGCAATCTGTCCAGCACATCCGCAGCCACCGAACACACAGTCCCGCTGACGGTGTTCGATCGCGCGGGCGACAATCAGGGCTGGCAGGTCATCTTCACCCGCGATCCTGCCTCGGTCGGGACTAACCCGCCGAGCGTGGAGTGGACGGTCGAAGTGCGCAATGCCGCCAACACCGCGCTTCCGACGCAGCGCATCCGCTTCGAAAATGGTGCTCCGACTAGCGGCACGTCGACCCTGACCTTTACGGACGATGCCTCGGGCCTGACCGTCGCCTTCGACTTTTCAGAGGGCGTCACGCCGTTTTCGAACGGTGACCGGTCCGATCTGGCGGTGGCTCAGAACGGCAGTGACGGCCGCGACCGCGGTGACCTGACCGGTGTCTCGATCAACGCTGATGGCGAGGTTCTGCTGACCTATTCCAACCAGGAGACCCGCACGGTGGGCGACATCGCCCTGGCTCTGCCAGCCGATGCCCAACAGCTTGGTGAACTGGGGCAGGGCCTGTTCCGGATCGACGATATGCGCGGCATCGCCTTCACCGGCAGCTCGCAGAAAGGCGCCGGGCGCGTCCTGTCCAACCGGATCGAGGCATCAAACGTGGACCTCGCCCGACAGTTCGGCGAGCTGATCCTGATCCAGCGCGGTTATCAGGCCAGCTCCCAGATCGTCAGCGCCTCCAACGAGATGATCCAGCAGCTGTTTGCCCTGCGTGGCCAAGGCTAATCCATGACCCCCAGCCGCTTCGTTCCCGAAAGCGCCCTGCGTGATGGTGCGGTCCTGCGTGCCATCCAGCAAGTGCTGGTGCGCTGGTCGCAGCAATGGCTGCTGTCTGCCGCTGGACCGGGCAGCTGCTCGGAACTGCCGCAGCCCGACGCTATGGCGCTGGTGGGAGCCGGTGGCTCGGGCGGTGTGCTCTGGGAAGGCCCAGCTGGCGCTGTCCTGGCCTTCCTGCCCCAGGCTTCGATAACCCGGATCGCCGGCGCCTGTCTCGGGCGGGCATTTTCCACTGACCGGCTCAATGAGGCCGACGAGCAGTTTCTCAGCGACCTCGCCCGCGCTGCCGTCGGTGACTTCGTCAGGCTGCTGGCGCGAGCCGTGACCGGCTGGCCTGAACTCGATGAGCGTGAGGGCCTTTCCATGGTGCCCTCTGCCAGTCGTTACGCATGGTTCAAAGTCGAGCTTGGGGCGGCTGGCGGATCGTTCCTTCTGGCCGCCAGCGCGTCAGTCCTGGCACAGATCCGCGTTGCGCTGGTGTCGCCATTGGCGCCGGCGGCAGCGCTGCAGCCAGCGATCTCCGCCGTCCTCGACCGTGAGGTCCAGATTGGCGCCTATGCCGGACGGGTCCGGCTGAACGCCAGCGAGCTGTCACAGCTGAAAGCGGGCGATGTCCTGGTGCTCGAGCAAGGCGCCGGCGATTCCCTTGTGATCACCTTGAATGATCGCCCCATCAGCGGATGGCGCTGCGATCTCGATTTTCCGACCCCCAACGCCCCCAGCCTCAAGCTGGGCGCCCCCCCGGAAGGAGTGCGTGCGTGACTGCCCCCAATCCGATCCTGAAGCCTGACGATGAACAGCCCGCAGCGGCAGTGCCGACGACCCTGCGTAACGCCCTGATGGAAACGGTGTGGGTGGATGTGGACGCCTTCGTCGGCCAGACCCGCATGACGCTTCAGGCCATCGACGACTGCAAGCCTGGCACCATCCTGACCCTGGACCGGACCATCGCCGACCTCGTTGACCTGAAGGTCAATGGACTGACGGTCGCGACGGGCGAGCTTGTCTCTTTCGAGGACCGGCTCGCGGTGCGCATCACGAGCGTGGGCTCTTAGGTACTGGCGCCCTGTTGTGTCTGATCTTGTCCAGATAGCCGGATTGCTGGCGTCGGTCGCTCCGGGGACCGGACTGACCGACCGACCGCTCGTGGGCTCTGGCGAGCCCGTGGTGTCGTTGGCGCGCGTTCTGGGCGTCCTGGCTCTCGGTTTGCTGCTGGCTGTCGTGGTGAGCGTGATAGTCGCCAGGGGCCTGAATGGGGCTGGCGCCCGGCAGCCGTCAGCGCTGTTCGCCCGCTGGATGGGCGCCAAGGGCGAGCAGCAGTCAGCCCGCGGGCTGAAGCTGGTTGAAACGATGGCCCTGGGGACCGGACAATGGGCACATCATGTGCGCTGGATCGGGCAGGACGTCCTGATCGTCTGTGGTCCCTCTGGCATTGCGATCCATCCGAAATCGGCCAGCACGGGCGCGCAGGGTACGCTGTCGGAGACGACGGCTGCCGTCGCGCGTCCAGATCCGGATGCCCCGCGATGAGCGGGCGGGCTGTGATCCTGAGCTGCGGTTTGGCCCTGCTGGCCGTGGCCCTGCCGTTTCCCGTGCTGGCGCAGGAGGCGGCAAGTGGCGCTGTGGGTTCTGGCGCTTCTGGTCTCGGCGCGACTCTCGCCCTTGCCGATGGTCAGTTGCTGCGGACCGGCATGCTGGTTTCGTTCATGGCGGTCCTGCCGACGATCTTTGTCTGCATGACAGCGTTTGTGCGGATTGCGATCGTGCTGGCCATGGTCCGGCATGCCTTTGCGATGCCGGAGACGCCGCCCAATACGGTTCTGGTCAGTCTGGCTGTGGTGCTGACGGTACTCGTCATGGGGCCGACCCTGTCGGCGATGAATGATGCCGCCATCCGGCCGTTGCTGGAGGGGCGGATCGGGATTGAAGGCGCATTGACGGCCGGTTCTGAACCCCTGAAGGAATTCATGCTGCGGCACGTCCGTGAGGGCGATCTGCAGCTGATGTACCGCATCAGTGGCGATGCGCTGCCGGACCGGGCCCAGGACGTGGATCTGTTCCGCCTGGCCCCGGCATTTGTCATCAACGAACTTCGGATTGCGTTCTCGATCGGCTTCGTGATCCTGCTGCCGTTTCTGCTGATCGATATCGTGGTGGCTGCGATCCTGCTGTCGCTGGGCATGATGATGGTGCCTCCAGCCACGATCTCCCTGCCGATCAAGGTGCTCATGTTCATCTTGATCGATGGATGGGCGCTGGTGATCCAGGGGGTCGTGGGAGGGTTTGCGTGATGCTCAAGAGCGCGCATCCAGCTCCCAGCGCCGGTGTGAACCTGGTGGAGGATGCGGCACGGGTCGAGGCGGCGCTGTGGTACCGTCTGCGGATTGGCGGCGATGCCGGGGCGCGGATCGAACTGTTCCAGCGCTTTTTCGGGTTTGCCCGCCAGACTGCGCGCCGCGAGCGGGGCCGCCGCCCGGTCTATGGCCTCGAGCTGGCAGATCTTGAGCAGCTGGCGACTGAGGCCCTGCTGGAATCAATAGACCGGTTCGATCCCGACAAGGGCGTACCGTTCGAGGCCTTCGCCCGCATGCGGATCCGGGGGGCAATTGCCAATGGCATCGCCAAGTCGAGCGAGGGTGCCGCAGTCTATTCGGCGCGCCAGCGCATGCTGCGTGATCGGATGGGTTCGCTGAAGCAGCCGCCCGCCAGCAATCCCTCAGGTTCGACGCTGGAGCGGCTGGCCGATATTGTCCTTGGGCTTGCTGTCAGCGTGCTGCTGGATGAGGCCGTGGCCGAACTGGATGCCGCCACTGCCGCCTCCTTCCAGCAGACCCCGCTTCAGGGTCCTCTGGTGCGCGATCTCCAGCGGCAGGCCCTGAGCGTTGCCCAGGGGCTCGACGAGCCCGACCGGTCGATCATCCTGCGCCACTATCGGGATGGCATTCCATTCGCGCAGATAGCAGAAATCCATCAGCTGAGCCGTGGCCGCATCTCGCAGCTGCACCAACGAGCGTTGCAGGCTATCCGCATGCGGCTCGAAGATCCGGGAGACTGATCGCATGAATGCGGACATGTGTGATGACGCGACAATCGAACAGGCTGCGGCCCTGCTGGCTCAGGCCGATCTGGCCGCAGCCGGTCAGCTCGACCAGCTGGCTGCGCGCTGGCCGCGCGATCCGCGCCTGGCTTTCATGCGGGCTTCCATGCTGGTGACGGTCGGGAAGCTGATGGAGGCCCATGGGGCCTTCGAGGCTACCTTGTCCCTGGCGCCCGACTTTGCGCTGGCACGCTATCAGTATGGGTTCTTCCTGCTGACGTCCGGCGAAGTGGCCAAGGCTCTGGAAGTGTGGGGGCCGCTTGATCTGCTGCCGGACGGGCACTTTCTGCGCCATGTTCTGAAGGGGATGCGGGCACTGGTGCATGATGATTTCGAGGGCGTCAGGACAGCCTTCCAGACCGCCATCGCAGCCAATCGTGAGAATGAGCCTCTGAACAACGACCTGCGCCTGCTGATGCAGCGCCTCGACGGCTTGCAGGCCAGCGCGCCCGCCCAGGCAGTACCTGCCGACGGTGGCACCGACCCTGTTGGAGCCCCCGAGCCGGAACTGTCAGAAACCAGCCTGCTGTTCCGGCGGCCTGGCAGCGGTTCGGTCCATTGAGCCCGCCCGATCAACCCGTCTGCTGGAAGCCGCCACGGCCGTGGTGTGCCGCTGACGCCTTGACCGGCCTGCCAGCGCAGCCATGCCAGGCCGAGGGGAGGGGGGCGTGACCCGGATCAATTCCCATGACCAGCTGATGCGCCTGCTGGACGCCAGCTTGCGCGCCAGTACCGCGTCCAAGTCCCAGAAGATCGCCACCGGCCAGATCCAGAGCGCCCGCAAACGTGCCCGCCCGCTCGAACGTCTCCGGACCCTGCTCCAGATCGAAGAGGTTTCCGACCGGGACGCAGAGCAACTGTTGCTGGGAGCCATACTCGGGGGACACTTCGGTCCGCGGGTGGCCAGTGAGCCTGCGTTCCAGTCCCTGGTGGAGCAGGTCCGCCAGCAGATTGACGACGACAGCGAAGTGGCGCGGCTCCTGTCCCAGGCCGTCGCCGAGTTGCGCCGGCCACCAGGCCGGTAAGGCCGGGCCGCGGCTTTCGTCAGCCGCCGAAGCCGAGGGTCGCCAGCATCTGCTCCAGGGTCCGTCCCTGTTCGTCGACCGGGCTCTTCAGGGCCTTCTGGAACAGCGCCTGCGCCTGTTCCTCGTTACCGGCTGCCGAGGTCAGCACCATCTGGGCGAACACCGCCGAGAATGACTGGGGATCGAGGCGGCGTGCGACCTGGATCATGCGCGTCGCCGCATCTGTCTCGCCACGAAGGGCGTGGATGACCGCCATCGAGCCCTGGCTTTCGGCGAAAGTGGGATCGATATCGAGCGTCCGCTGGAACGCCGCCTGCGCACCGTCCTGGTCGCCAGCCAGGAGATGGGCCCAACCCACCATGATCCAGCTGCCGAGATTGTCCCCGAAAATCTCGGCGCCGCGCTTGAGGGGCTCGATCGCCTCGTCTGGCTGCTGGCGGACCATGGCCAGCATGCCCCGCGCCAGCCACCCCCTGGCGTGACCCGGGTCGGCCGCCAGGGCCTGGTCGATCCGCTGCTGGGCCTGATCGATGTCGCCTGACCTGAGGTCGAGCATGGCGCGGGTCGTCAGCGCCTCTGGCATCGCGCCAGCCCGTTCAGCCCAGGCCAGTGCCTCGTCCTGCTGGTCCAGGTCAAAGGCCAGGACGCTGGCGGCAGCATAGACGCGCGTAGCTTCCGGGTGAAAGCGGATGGCCTTCTGCGCGTCAGCAAAAGCCTCCTCGAGGTCACCGCGCTTGTGGAGCAGGCGGATCCGCAGCTCTGCCGCCTGGGGCCATACAGCCACCGTATCGTCGTCGAGATTGGCGAGGGCGCTGTCCTCATCCCCTGCCGATACCAGGGCCCAGGCCAGGGACGAGCGCACGGCCAGATCATCCGGGACCGCTTCCAGAAGTGCGCGCCAGGCCGCCACGGCCTCTGAAAACTGCCCGTCGCCCATCAACAGGCGCGCTTCCAGTCCCCGCAGTGCAGGTGGCAGATCCGCCAGTGCCTTGTAGCGGCTGACCAACTGGCGTGTCTGCGGTGCGTCCTTGGCAGCTGCAGCCGCCAGGGCGGCCTCGCCCAGAAGGTTCAGGTTGCGCGGATCGTGCTCCAGGTAACCCAGGAGCTGGCTCAACTGCTCTGATGCGGTCTCACTCACGACAGTGCCCCTGCTGTTTCGGCGTTCTCTAATGCGCGCGGCCGCCCCGCATCCAGACTGCCAGGAGCCCGCGCTGCAGTTTCGGGCTCGGCATCAATCCGGACGATACCGAACGGGGTCAGATTGATGGTGGGCGGGATCTCGCTGTGGGACAGAATGGCCAGGCGCGGGAACTCCCGCCGGGTCAGCGCGCGAAGCGGACGGCGCAGGTCACCCGGGCTGAGGAGCGTGGGGGAGCGGCCAGCCCGTTCCATGGCGGCCACATCCGTCCGCAGCCTGTCGAGCAGCCGCTGTGCCAGCCGCGGATCGATGCCAAGCCCTTCCCGACGACCGGACTGAGCGATCGACAGCCCGATCTGGCTTTCCAGCTTCGGGTCCAGGATCAGGACCGAGAGGTCTGGATGGCGCCCGCGCAGACCGTTGCAGATGCTCAGCGCCATGCGCTGGCGCAGGAGCTCGACGAGATTGCCGGTGTCCTTCTCCATGCGTCCGAGGTCAGCCAGATGCTCGACGATCAGCTCGATGTTGCCGATGTTGACCCCTTCGGAAATCAGCCCCTGCAGGACGCGCTGGATGTCGCTGACCGATAGCAGGGTCGGCACGATCTCTTCGATCAGACCGGGCTGCAGCTGGCGCACAGAATCCAGCAAGCGCACGGTGGTGGCACGGGTGAGCAATGTGGCGGCCTCTGTTCGCAGGATGTCGCCGAGGTGGCCCATGACAACGGTCACGGCATCGGTACTGGTCCAGCCCGGGCCACTGGCGCGGGCTTGCTCGGGCTCGACCCACTCGCCGGTGCGCCCATCTGCTTCATCCCGCCAGGCGATACCGCCCAAACTGCCCTCGACCCCGGGCGCGCGGATCGCGAGCACAAGGCCGGGTCGGGCCTCGCCGGTGGCATAGCGGGTTCCCAGGATCCGCACTTCATACTCGTACGTCCCAAGGCCAGCGCCATCCTTCACCGAGACCGGTGGGAAAGCGATGCCCAGCTCCCGCTCCTGGCCCTCGCGCAGCGTCTCGATCCGGTCGAGCAGCAGGGCCTTGGACTCCTTCCAGCTCTCGGCCAGCATGGGACCCAGATGCAGCGCGACAGCGGGGAACCGCTCCGCAGCCGGTCGGGCCTCGCTGACTTCCTCGGTGCCTGCAAATGCATCCTCATCCGCCGCCCGCGCCAGCCGCCGTCGCCACATGATGATGATACCGATGGCGCATGCCGCCACCACCAGCATCGGCCACTTCGGCATGCCCGGCAGCAGCAGCATCAAGAACAGGATGCCGCAGACCGACAGGATTGCCTTGGGTGCCGACAGGACCTGGGCAAACACCTCGGTGGCCAGATCCCGGTCCGCCGAAGACCGTGTCACGATGATGCCGGTTGCGATGGCGATCACCAGCGCAGGAACCTGGGTCGCAATCCCGTCGCCCACAGTCAGCAGCGAGAAAGTCTCGACCGCCTCGCCCCAGGTCATGCCCATCTGCACGGCGCCAATGATGATGCCGGCGATGATGTTGATCAGCACAATGATGATGCCAGCGATGGCATCGCCCTTCACGAACTTGGACGCCCCGTCCATCGCACCATAGAAGGATGCCTCCTTCTCCAGCATCTTCCGGCGGGCGACCGCCTCCTTCTGGTCGATCAGCCCCATATTCAGATCGGCATCAATGCTCATCTGCTGGCCCGGCATGGAATCGAGAGTGAAGCGGGCCGCCACTTCCGAGACCCGCTGTGCGCCGGAGGTCACCACAATAAACTGAACGACCACGAGGATCCCGAACACCACCAGGCCGACAACGAAGTTGCCCGACATCGAAAACGTGCCGATCGACTGGATCACATCGCCAGCATCGGCTCCCGTCAGGATCAGGCGCGTGGAGGCAATGTTGATCCCCAGCCGGAACAGAGTGGCGATCAGCAACAGCGAGGGAAAGGTGGAAAACTCGACCGGCTTGGACACATAGAATGTCAGGAGCAGAATCGCGAGGCTCAGCCCGAAGTTCATCACGAGGGCGAGGTCCAGCACCGCTGGCGGTATCGGCGCGAACAGCACAAACAGGATCACCAGCATCAGGAGCACAAGGCCCAGCTCCCGATTGCGCGCAAAGAAGTCGTTGATCATGAGGTGCGGCTCCTGAGTGCAGCCTGTTCGCGCAGTCGCAGGTAATGGGCCGCGACGGATACATACTGGTCCGCTGCGATTTCCCGGCCCGGCTCTGCCTGGGCATGGAGCGCCCTGGCCAGTGGTGGATCGTGCAGGATGGGAATGCCCAGCTGCACCGCCCGCTCCTTGAGAAGCAGGGCAAAGTTGTTGCGACCCATGGCCGTGACCGTCGGCGCTGTCATGCGGCTGGGGTCATAGGCGAGGGCCACGGCCAGGTGCACCGGGTTGACGATCAGCATGTCCGAGCCGGGCAGGCCGCCCAGCGCCTTGGTCTGCTTGGCATATTGGGCGTGCAGTTGCTTGCGCTTCTGCTTCTGGCGGGGTTCGCCTTCCTGTTCCTTGTGCTCGCGCACGAACTCGCTGCGGCTCATCCGCATTTCCTTGGCGAATTCGACCCGGGCAATGATCTGGTCGATGATGGCCACGAACGCGGCTACGGCCGCGAACGAGGCGAGCAACAACAGCAGTCCGGTGGACAGGGCCGGTGCCACGGCCCAACCATTCTGGATCGACAGGGCCACGGCCCGGCTGAAGCCTGATATCACGACCCATCCAGCGGCCCCGTAGAGGGCCAGCTTGACGATGTTCTTGAGCGTCTCCTTCAAGGTGCGCACCGAGAACAGCCGCTTGAGGCCCTGCGCCGGGTTCATCCGCGAGAAGTCTGGCTTGAGAGGGTGCGTGGACCAGACGATGCCGCGCAGCTGGATGACCTCCACAGCAGCGACCAGCAGGACCGTGATCAGACCCACCACCAGGACCACCTGGATCGCTGGGCCGAACTCTTGGGCCAGCAGTTCCTGGCTCAGTTGCGGACTGGTCCCCACCAGCGACACGGCACTCAGTGACCGTGTCATGCTGCCCAGCATGAGGTTGCCCAGCAGACCGCCAAAAATCAGCAGGACCAGGATCAGGGCCACATTGGCTGACAGGAACGCCAGGTCAGTGCCACGCGCAACCTGCCCGCGCTCGCGCGCTCTGCGCAGCTTGCTGGGGGTTGCCTCTTCGGTCTTGTTTTCCTCTTCGCCCTGGCGCGACATGGCGGGCCCTCAAAGCCAGTTGGCCGCAGCCTCGAACGCCGTGCGTACGAGCTGCAGGTAAAGGGCGGCAGAGGCCGGGATCACTACCGGCAGTAGCAGGAGGACCGCAATCGTCTTGATCTGGAACCCCAGTACCAACACGTTCATCTGCGGCAACGTCCTCGACATCAGGCCAACGCCTGCATCAATGAGGAACAAAACCAGCAGGATCAGCCCCGCGAGTCCCAGGGCCAGGACATGGACCGTCCCGATCAGGCCGAGCAGCATGTCCACCGGCAGCTCCGGCAGCGGTGTTCCCACGGGAAGGCTTTGGAATGACTGGGTCCACAGCAGGATCAGGTTGCTCACGCCATCCGTGGTGAAAAACACGATCGCCGCGGCATAGGCCATCAAGGTCCCGATCAGCGGCATCTGTCCGCGCAGATTGGGGTCGGCAACCAGAGCAAGGCCGAACCCGGCCTGGATATCGATCACTCTGCCAGCCAGCTGGATCGCACCAAAAGTCACGTGCAGCGTCGTGGCGATGATCAATCCAATCAACAATTCTGTGGCCGCCGCAGTGACGAAGTCGCTGGTTTCATTGATGGTCGAGAGACTGCCTGCAGGCGCAACCGCAACTGCCCCAGCCGCGAGACCAAGAGCCAGGAACACGCGGATGCTGGCCGGTATCCGCATCAGTGCGAACGGACCTGCTCCGGCCAGGGTTGGTCCGATCCTCAGCGAGGCCAGCGTCACGGTCTGAATGAAGGCAATCAGATCCATGGCTGTGGCTTCTGGTGCGGCAGACCGTGCATCAGCGGATGTCCGGAATGGTGGCATAGGCGGCTGTGGCGAACTCGGTCATCTGCGCCATCATCCAACCGCCCAGCAGGATCATCACCACTGCGGCAGCTGCCAGTTTCGGGACATAGCTCAGAGTCATTTCCTGGATCTGTGTCGCAACCTGGAATATGCTGATCAGTAGGCCAACGACCAACGTAACGATCAGCAGCGGCGCGCAAACCAGTGCCGCGACCCAGAGCATGTTGTTCATCAGGAACAAGGACTGATCTGCACCCACAGGGGTATCTCCGCCGCGATGTCTGGCAACAATAGCGTACATCAAACCTCGCGCTAGCCCCTATGGTAGCTTCATGCAGCTCATGGGCGCTGTTCTATCAGTAGGGACGATCCCCTGTGCTGCATCCTGGCCGGCCAACCTCTGGGTTGGGCGGCAGAAGGTGGGGCTGATGGAGCAACCAGCTTAGCGCCGTCCTCCGCAGCCGGCTCCCAGTGCGACCTGCAAAAATCTTCGCAGCCAGGGCTAAACTCCTCCGGACTTCGGCGGATTGACCTGATGTGGATGGGGGCAGAGCGCCGGGAAGCCGCGTTTCACCCCGTCCCGGCGGTCAAGATGGTCCAGCACGGACCTTGCCTCGGGGTATTGCAATGGTTGCCTTTTTCACTGGTCTTGGAGCTGGCGCGGAACGTGGATCTGCTGCGGCGCTGGGTGTGGCAGGGATCATTGGCGGTGGCTTGCAGGGCCGCGGAGGCGACGCTGTCTCGGTCAATGCCCGGACGGGTAACCTGCTGATCTCGAGGCGGGATGAGTTCCTGGTTGGTACCGGGCCCGACGCCTCGATTGGGCGGACGTACAACAGCCATGGGGCGTTCGAGGAGAACGGTGACCACTGGCGGATCCATGATGACCGCCGCATCCTGGGTCTGTCGGGTGCAGTCAACACAGCCGGGTCGACGATCCGGCGGATCTCTGCCGATGGCTCGGATATCACCTACACATTCCAGGTCCGGAATGGGCGCTGGTCCTATTGGACCACTGATGGCGGCGGCGCGCATGACGAGCTGCAGTTCGCTGGAAACCAGTGGACCTGGATCGAAGGCGGCTCGAACCACCGGGAAACCTACGAAGATGCCGGTGGCGGCTGGTGGCGCCTGCGCCAGCAGATCGATACCGATGGCAATGCGCTGACCTATACCTATCAGAGCGGCCTTCTGCACCAGGTCACCACGCAGGACGGCGGCTGGGTCCGGTATGACTGGGTTGGCGCCAACCTCGCTGCCATCGTCACGGGCACCCAGGGCCAGCAACTCACCTCGACCACCTACAGCTATGACGGCCACAACCGCCTGAGCCAGGTCCATGTCAATCTGACCCGCACCGACGGCCAGGGCGGCGGGACCTACACCACCACCTACCATTATCACGGCACCTCCAGACTGGTGGCTCACATCACCCAGAGTGACGGGTCCAACATCTATTTCGGTTATGACGGTGCTGGCCGCGTGAACTACATTGCCAACCATGTTGGCGATGGCTCGGCGCGGGTCACCCACATCGAGTACCACCACGACCGGACCGACATCATCGATCCACGCGGTAGCCGGACGATCCTGAACCACAATGGTGCCGGTCAGCTGACCGGTGTGACCCAGCCTGTTCCCAGCTGGGGCGCTGGCACGCCCGTTACCAGCTTTGCCTATGACGGCGATGGCAATGTGATCTCCACCACCAGCCCCACCGGTGGCGTGACGACCTTTGCCTATGATGACCGCGGCAATCTGCTGACGACCGTGGATGCCACCAGCCGTCAGACCAGCCGGGCGTATGACAGCAACAACCGGCTGATCGCTGAAACCGTTTGGGGCGCACGCGGAAATGGTCCGAGCCAGCCCCTGACCACCCGCTATATCTATGCAGCCAACGGCCGCCTCGAGTTCACCATTTCACCGGAAGGTCGCGTTACCGAGTACGGCTACCACGGTTCAGGTCTGTTGTATTTCAAGCGGACCTTCACCGGCTATCAGTATCATCCGGGCTCCACCCATGTCCCATCTGTGAGCGATGTACGCCACTGGATTGGCGCTATCGGGCTGAACTACTCGCTGAGCACGATGGAGGAGTTCCGCTACGATGCGCGTGGCGAAGTCAGCGAAATCGTCCGCTGGGGGACCACCCACAGCAATGGCGCTTGGAACGGGAGCGAGGGCTACAGCCACAGCTATTTTGTGCGTGACCGTCAGGGCCGTGTCCTGCAGGAATACACCGCCCCCCTCGGCTGGAACAGCTATGTTTATGACGGGCTCGGCCGGGTCGTCGTCAAGATCGACCGCGCGAGCGGCCGTACCGATATCGTCTTCAACGATGCCAGCACCACCACAGTGGTCACCGATGCAGCTGGCTACACGACCACCAGCGTCTATAACAAGCTTGGCGACTTGATCTCGCTGACCGATGGTGGCGATGCCACGGCCGGTGGTACCGACACATATCTCTATGACCGCGATGGCAATCTGCGGCGCTACACCGACGCCACCGGCCGCAGCTTCTACTATCTGTGGGATCGCGCGGGTCGCAAGGTAGCTGACCTTGCAAGCGATGGCAGCCTGACCGAATACCGTTACGATGCAGCGGGGCGGCTGGTGGGAACCGGTCGTTACACACATTGGGCAGCCCACCACATCGGCAGCCTGAACGACCCCAATGCCGAACTCGATATCAGCCAGCTGCGGCCGCCCGCCCACCCGTATGATGTCTGGGAATGGTCGGTCTATGATCAGGCGGGGCGGGTGATCCAAACCATCCTCGGCGATGGCTCAACCACGCGCTACGAGTATGACAATGCGGGCCGCATTGTTCGCACTTTCAGCTATGGCAACCGGATCGATAGCTCCACGATCGCGGCCTATATGGCAGGCACCCAGCCAACGGCGAGCATTCCGTCCTGGCATGTGCAGGACACTGTCACGCGCAGCTTCTATGACGGTGACGGCCTGCTGATCGGCACCCTCGCGGGCGATGGGAGCTTTGCCCGCATCGAGTATGACGGCAAGGGCCGCAAGATTGCCGAGCATCGCTACATCAATTTCGTGCCGGACGACGGCTGGACACGCGTCCACGGCTCATTTGACAATGTTTTCAATGCAGTTCCCAAGAACCCGGCGCTCGATATCACATTGCGCTGGGTCTATGACGGCCAGGATCAACTCCGCTACGAGATCGATGGTGCAGGTCGGGTCCGCGAGTACGTCTACTGGCAGAATACACCCTGGTACTCGAACGGGGCGCAGCGCCGCGTGATTGACCACGCGGTGACCCTGCCGGGCTGGGTGACCGATTTCTCCTACATGTCGATCAAGGGGCACATGGACCCCCACATCGGCAATGGCGGCAACCGCAACAGCTATGTGGTCTACAATAACTTCGGCCAGGTGGCCTATTCCGTCGACGCCGGCGGGCAGGTCGCCCACTTTGTCTACGACTCGGCAGGTCGCGTGATCCGCACCTTCCGCTTCGCCGAAACCCTCGACATGGCCACCATGGGGGCGGATCACCAGTGGCTGGGGAATGTGAATGGCTGGGCGGCGCCGCGGCTGGCTGGAGCACGTCTGGAACGCACCTATTACAATGCACGCGGCGAGGTGCGGGCGACCATCGATGCCGAGGGCTTCGTCACCCAGTTCCACCACGATGCTGAAGGCCGTGTGACGGTCCAGGAGCGGTTCTCAAACCGCGTCACCGCGCATGATTGGTGGAATGTCCACCACGTGTACGCAGCCGGTAAGGGCAGCGCCGTCACCACCCATTATGGCTACGATGAGCAGGGTCGTGAAATCGAG
The DNA here is from genome assembly GCA_037367405.1 of Ottelia alismoides. Lineage (NCBI taxonomy): Eukaryota > Viridiplantae > Streptophyta > Magnoliopsida > Alismatales > Hydrocharitaceae > Ottelia > Ottelia alismoides. The sequence continues at coordinate 42,616 of JAZKJV010003621.1, read as the reverse complement.
ACGATTGACGCCAATGGCAACCGGACCTGGTATGGCTATTTCCGTACGGGCCTGCGGGCTTGGGAAATCCGTGCCGCCTGGCAGGAGAACGAGAGCCGCACTCACTTCCTGTATGACCAGGCAGGTCGCCTGAAGCACGAGCTCGTCACCAATAACGAGCTTGAGACTTATGGCTGGCACGGCAACAGCTCCACAACGCAACTGACGGCGCGCCATCGCCTGATTTCCCCGAACTGGGCCTATCAAGTGGGCCTGTCGGCACAGGGCGAGCTCCAAGTCTACCACCATGGCAATCTGGTCTGGTCGAATGGGGTGCGCGATACCGTTACAGGTTCGCACTACACGCTGGATGCGCAGAGCGATGGCAATCTGGTGGTGTACCGGCATCAGCCGGGCCATGGCCCGGTAGGGATCTGGAGCAGCAACACCCATGGCGCGGCCAATGGGCCGACCTTCATGGTGATGCAGGACGACGGCAATTTCGTGCTCTATCGTGGCACGCCGTCGAACAACCAGGGCGCGATCTGGGCTTCCAACACCGCAGGCATGGTTGGGTCTGGCCCTGGCAGCTGGCGCTGGGCTAAAAACTATGAGTACAACGGCCTTGGTCAGGTGGCCCGGACCTGGGACGCGGAAGGCGTTTCGACCCACTACAGCTATGACCGCGCCGGCCGCGTCACCCGCATTCAGGATGCACTGGGCGGCGTCACCGAGCAGTTCTACGATGCCAGCGGCCAGCAGGTCCGCACCCGCAATGCCCGCGGCCATGACACCTATACCTATTTCGACAAAACCGGTCGCGTGATCGCCCAGCGCGATGCTGAAGGCTATCTGACCCGCACCAACTACACCGCGTTTGGTGAAGTCGCCTCTGTCACCCGCTTCATGAACCGGGCCCACGGCATTGGCGGCGGCGGGCATCCGCCACATGTCGATGGCCATGGCCTGGATGCGACCACGCACTACACCTACGACAGGTTGGGCCGGGTCATCATCGAGCGCGACGCCGAGGGCCACGAAGAGCACTTCACCTACAACGCCTTTGGCCAGCTCGCCTCGAAGCGCAACAAGCTCGGCGGCTGGACCCACTACAGCTACGACAAGCGCGGCCTGCTGGTGCAGGAGCAGTTGAACATCGACACGTTCCATGCCAACGGCAACCGCCAGTCCTGGCACATCCATAACAACTTCGAGTATGACAGCCGCGGCAACATGACCCGCAAGGTCGAGGCGGCGGGGCTCGCAGAAGAGCGCAACACTTGGTTCGAGTATGATGCCGGCAACCGCCTGATCGCCAAGCGCGGCGACCAGCGCTTCGTGGCCACCAGTGGCACCGATCACGGCACCTGGGTGCAGCCGGTCGAGCAATATCGCTATGACCGCCGCGGCAATGTGGTGGAGATCATCGCGGCCGACGGGCGGCGTACCCTGCGCTGGTACAATCTGTCCGACCAGGTCACGCACGAGCTGAGCAATGGCGGCACGCTGACCCGCCACTTCTATGCTGCCGATGGCACGCGGACCGAGACCCGGGTCTACGACCAGCGCGAGGCGCTGCCGGCCAATACACGCGGTATGCCGCCGTCGGGTGGCGCGTCGTTCCGCTCGGTGCGCTATGTCTATGATGCGCTCAACCGCGTGATCGAGACCCGCACGGGTCCGGTCCACACCGCGCAGATGAATGGCGACACCCTGTCGGTGCAGTGGCGCGAGCTGGTGACCCAGTATCAGTATGACGCCATGGGCAACGTCACCCGCACCACTGACGCGGATGGGCACCATATCCATGCCTGGTACGATGCCCTCGGCCGCAAGACCACCGAGATCGATCAAGCCGGCTTCCGCACCGACTGGAGCCATGACGCCAATGGCAATGTGCTGAGCGAGCGGCGCCAGGCGGTGGCCACATGGAACGTGCATCACACGGGCGATGACCGCGTCACCACCTTCGCGTATGACCGCATGGGCCGCCGCACGGTCTTGCACCGTCACAACGTGCTGGTGCATGATGGGAACGGCAATCAGGTTACTGGCCAGTCCTATATCCACTATCACTACAACGGTCTCGGCCAGGTCGTCCATAAGAACGAGGCCACTGGCGACTGGACCCACAATAGCTATGACGTCATGGGGCGTCTGATCCAGCAGCACAAGATCGGCGTCTCGACCCTCGACGGCTTCGGCAACCCGGGCCTCGGCTACCGGTATGACGGCCTCGGCAATCTGGTCTGGACCCACCAGTGGGGCTGGGGCAACACCCCGGGCCGCACCACCGAGTTCACCTATGGCAAGGGCGGTCTGCTCGAGACCGTCAAGGACGCGAGCGGCGCTGTCCGCAAGTATGTCCATGACGGCGCCGGTCGGGTGGTCCGCGAGGAATACCACCGGCACCAGCATTGGGTCGGCACCCACTACGAAGCGACTGCCACCGACTATGACGCCGACGGCCGCGTAAGCGCCACCGGCAAGGCACGCTGGACTGGCGCGGGCTGGACCCGTGGCGGGGCCGAGAATGACACCGTGATGATGACCTACAACGCCCATGGCGAAGTAGCCCAGCGCGGTATCAACGGCCACTTCACAGAGGAGTTCCTCTACGACCAGGCCGGGCGCCTCTACCGCACCAATTCGGGCGACGGCGTCACGCGCTACCTCGTGCACGACGGACGCGGCAACCAGACCGTGATGATCGCCTCCGAAGGCATGGATATCCGGGGCCAGGGCCTCGACTGGGCGCTCGACCGCTGGGGCAGCGACCGTAATGCCATCCGCCACAACTTCGTCGATGGTGTCACCGCCACCATCACCCGCTTCGACGCCCGCGGCCTCGCCGTGGAGGTGATCGAGCCGCAGCGCGAGCTCCACAGCCACCACCGCCAGCACCTGCACACGCACCGTGGCTATACCGCCTTCGGCGAAGTGGCCTGGGAGCAGGATGCCCGCGGCAACCGCATCGACTATGCCTACAACACCATGGGCCGCCAGATCCGGGTGGAGAGCCCGGCGGTCACCGTCACCCATGAAAATGGGGCCGAAGTCTGGACCCGTCCCACCGAGCACAAGTACTACGACGTGTCAGGCCGGCTGGTTGGCCAGCGCGATGCCAATGGCAACCTCACGCGTTATACCCTGTTCGGCGGCAGCGGCTATGACGGCAACGAAGCGCTGATCACGCAGGTCCAGTATGCCGATGGCCGGGTGCAGACCCGCACCTACGACATGTTCGGCGACCTGCGCACGGTCAATGACCGCGGCCGCGTCACCAATATGTCCTACGACAGTATGGGCCGCGTCATCGCCACCGAGCAGGCCGGCTTCTGGCAGTGGACCGAATATGACAGCCTCGGCCAGGTGACGAACCGCTGGAACTCGATCCAGGACTATCACAACGGCAATCTGATCGCCTATGACATGCAAGGCCGGGTCGTTCGCCAGCGCGCCATGGGTGGCGATGAGACCCACACCAGCTACACGTACAATCCTGGCATGTGGACGCCGGGCGGTCTTAACAATGTTGGTGGCTGGAACAAAACCGTCACCTACGCCAATGGCCGCCAGACCCTCGAGCTGACCGATACTTTCGGTCGCCAGATCCACACAATCGACATGGGGGGTCACCACTCGTGGACCCACTATGACCTTGCAGGTCGCATGACCCACAGGAGTGGCGGCCTCGCGATGAACTTCACCTGGCTGAACACCGGGAAGATGCGCAGCCAGTATGTGGATACCTGGACCTATTCCGACCAGGGCTCGCACCTGGCCCGCCGCGAGACCTGGTACCACTATGACCAGGCCGGCAACGTCACCCACCAGGGCACCTATCGCACCGGCCAGGAAGCCTGGGGCGAGTGGATTCCCGACTATGAAGGCTGGGGTGGCGGTTATTACATCTACCACATCAACACGATCAATGAGACTCACGAGAACCAGAGCGCGCAATATGACGCGCTCGGCCGGATCATCTACTGGCAGGAGAATGGCGGCCATGTCGCGGGGGCGCACACCCACTACCGCTATGACGCCAACGGCAATGTGCGCCGCACCCTGACCACCAGCTGGAGCCTCAACAACCAGGGTGCCCCTACCACCCAGACCACCCAGGACTTCTGGTACCGCTATGACAGCATGAACCGTGTCGTCACCGACAAGGGCGCGCTGCAGAGTGGCCAGATCGTGCGCGGCCAGTTCGGCACCGACATTTTCTACAACGACCAGGGCGACCGCGCCTATGTGCTGCGCTCGTTCACCGGCTCACATTGGGTCGAGGACCCGAATTATTGGGATCCGAACTACATCCCGCCCTGGGCCTGGAACAACTGGTACCAGTTCGGCGAGCCGCCGGAGCCGGGCGGCTATCCGGGTGGCTATTACGTCACCTTCACCGGGGCCACCCGCGAGGACTATGGCTATGATGGCGCCGGTCGCCTGACCCATGTCTATCAGTCCACCGGTACCTACCAGAACCCGATCCCCCCGTCGGGCGGCCTGCTGGCGTGGTTCCAATATGACGTGGCCGGGCGCCAGACCCGGCAGGTGGACTATACCTCTGCGGGTTCGTGGACAGTCGCCTTCGACCAATACACCTATTACGATGCCGCCGGCCGGATCAGCTCGACCTATTCCGAGACCCGCCAGGGCAACGACATCGTCCGGACCACCACCAACTACAATTACGGTGGGGCGTGGCAGGGCGCGAGCTATGCGCTCGGCCAGGTGATGAGCGTCACCTCCAACTCGCACCGCAACTGGACCAACCACACCAACAGTACCACAACCTACAACTATGCGTGGTATCAGGGCCCGGTTCAGAGCCATATCCACCACACCCAGACCGGCTCGATGGCCGGGAACACCTGGCTGAGCTACAATTTCGTGGCCGGCCAGGCGGTGCTGACCCAGGCTTCGATCAGCGATGGCCGGGCGCGCACGGTGTTTTATGCCACCAACATGATGGGTGAAGTGGTACGCCGCTGGGAAACCCCCTCCGGTCCCGCCCCCCACGGCCAGAGCGCCGGTGCGCCCAATGAATACTGGTATCGCTTTGCGGGCCGCGAGATGGGCAAGGTCGGCAATGACGGCCAATGGTCGTGGACCACGGCCTATGCCCAGTCGGTGAGCCAGCGTCAGGCGACGCCGGGGCCGGGTCCGTTCCAGAACGGCAGCCAGTTCGGCACCCAGGAGAACGACTTCGGCTCGCGGCTCGACTATGCCAACAGCCAGAACCAGGGCTCCACAGCGGGCACGATCACCACCCGTGGTGGCGAAACCCTCGAAAGCATAGCCGCCAGCCTCTGGGGTGACGCCGGCCTCTGGTATAAGCTCGCCCAGGCCAACGGCCTGTCGGGCGACACCACCCTCGCCGCCGGCCAGACCCTGCGCATCCCCGCCGGGGTCATGCGCAACACCTTCAATGCCGCCACAGTCACCCCCACCGACCCCAACGACACGATCGGTGACGTGAACCCGACTACGCCGCAAGCGGCCCCGCCGAAGCGGCGCCGGTGTGGTGGGTTGGGTACTGTTTTCCTTGCAATCATAGCCATTGCGGTTGCATTTGTTGCAACCGGAGCCCTGGTTGGGGCAATGAAGGGCCTAGCAGGTGCAGGTGCCAAGCTTGGTGCGCATATGGCGGCGGGTATATCCGCCCTCGCCAAGGGCACACTTGGAGTCAGCGCCACAACTGTTTTCGCGGGCGCTGTTGGCGGTGCGGTCGGCTCGATCGTCAGTCAGGCCGTTGGCGTGGCAACAGGGATTCAAGAGAAGTTCAGCTGGAATGCTGTTGCTCTAGCCGCCATCGGTGGTGGGATTGGAAACGCCGCAGGCGGCATGTTCAGCAGCATGAGCCCGATCGCAAGGGCCGCAGCGCAAGGTGTCGTTGCGAGTGCGGCTTCTCAGGGCATCGGTATTGCCCTGGGGTTGCAGGACAAGTTCAACTGGGCCGCTGTGGCAGCGGCTGGTGTTGGGGCCGCTGCTAGTGCAGCACTTGGTACCACCTCATTTGCCAAGGGCTTGGCTGAAAGAGGCGGCACGGCCGCAGCCATTGGTCGTGGCCTTCAGTCAGGGGCGGGGGCTGTCGCAGCGGCTGCAACAAATTCGTTGATCAATGGCTCTGATTTCGGTGACAACCTGATGGCTGCATTGCCGGGGCTGGCTGCCAACACGTTGTTCGACATCCTGATCAGTTCCATGGATCTGACGGTTGCAGCAGAAGTCGAGAAAGAAAGCGGAGGCTCGCCTGGCAGCCAAGCCCAGAGCGAGCAGCCCAGCAGCAACAAGGTCAGTGCGGTTACCAACCAAAAGCCACTCGATTTGAGTAAGGCTCAGGACCTCGATATCCCCGATCTTCCGGTACTGCTGGACGACGGCCCGGCAGCAGGCCAGATTCAGACGGCCATAGGCTCGGGCAGAAGTGTCTTTGTCGGGGCGAACGATCAACCGGTTCAGGAACTCGGTCTTCCAGAGGGTTGGACTCTGAGAGAAGAGGGCACTTGGTCGCTCGCGGGGCCCCTGTCCGGTCCCATTGCAGAACTCCAGGATGTCAGACCCAATGGTCAGCTGTCTTGGGGCGCGCGCAAGGGGCGGTACGAAATAACCGCAATTCCTGGCTCTGGGGTCGATACGTTCACATGGCGCAGGATTGTGGATGCAAACTCCGACAGGATCGTTGCCACGATATTCACTACACGGTCTGGATCGCTGATACTGCCAGGCAACGGCGGGGACGGGGTCTTCGCTTCTATAGGACTTCAGCGGCAGAGCTTCTTCTTCACCCCCCCAGCGGTGGCAGTTAACATTGCGCCGTCCATGCAGCGCTTGAACATCACCGCGACCACGGTGGCCGAGGTGGCATACTCCCTGTCTGGGTTGAAGGATGTGGTTGATACCGGGAGAGCCTTCATCAACCAGCCGAACCTCTCGAATGGCGTGTCGCTCGCGGTTAGCGTCGCAATGATGACACCCGCGGGACGCGGGGTTCGAGTTGTCGATAATGTCTTCGATGCTGCGCGGACAGTGCCAAATGCACGGCGGCTGCAGCGTGAGATGGTTCGGTCAAAGATAGAAGGAACAGCTCAATCCACTGGTACGCCAGGCCATTCATTCGCGGTCAGGCGGGAAGCCATTACGTTGGCCAGGGACCCCGACGTAACCCGCGTCACCATGGATCTTGGTTACAATCGCGCGCTTGGTTTGAAGCCCAAAACAATCCAATCGAACCGACGGCCAGATGTCATTGCAGTCTACAATGACAACCGCGTTGCCCGGGTGGAAATTCAGTCCAGGACAGATATTCGGCAAGCGTTAATAGATCGCAACACAGCTCTAGATGAACAGCTGAAAAAAGCTGGCTTCCATCCAGAGACTCCTGTAGTCAGGAAGCCCAAATAAGGTAAACGAGGAGCGGGAGGCTGACCCTGAACATGCAACGCTTTCGGCTCTTAGAGGGCTGCTCCCTCACCCAATGGGCGTTCCAGACTGCATGGTACCAGCTCGCTCTGGTCATTGGTGCCGGAGCAGCATCTAGAGCCGGGTGCGTGTCCCATATTGCACAGCAGGCAATGTTGGGTAAGGTTGCTAATAGCGAGGGATCACCTTCTTGATTAGGGTGATTATGCTCCTTCGCGTTAGCTGCTTGCCCAGCCGTTGAATGCCAAGTGGTGAACTAACTATTCCGAATGGAGAGAGAAAGATGTCCGAGAGCATCACCTTTGTTTTGGAGGGTTATGCACCAACTGATAACTTACCGTCCCAGTTCAGGCAGTTCGATGAGTTTTGCCTCGCGCTTGGGTCTGAGTTAGATTTGGCGTGGACGCATGTTTTCATTGATGTGGGGCAGTCTTCTGCGAGTTACATCAAGTTTAAAGGTGCGTTCCATAAACGAGTCATTCTAGACGGGTTTTCCAAGGCGTGCTCGTACTACTTTAGTGTTTGCGAGGTGCAAGATGGCTTTCTTGTACCGATCTTTAGCGTCGGTTTCTCGATATTATCATCACTTCAGAGAGCGCGTATGGATCTTTCGTATGATAACTCACGCTATAGTGTTTCCGATCCGAAGTTGGTCGACTGGATCAACTGGGCAGTCACACTGTCCCCATTGAAATACGGATGGGGCAGCACGTCACGCAGGCCTGGAGGAGACGAAATGACATTGATAGGTGGGGACAATGGCAGGCTGTCAAAGGAGGAGCGAGCTAAACTGAATGCTTGGTATCGTCTGTCGCAAGAGGAGCGTGGAAAAATTGTTCGGGGTGTTTATCCCAAAATGTACATGGGTCCTGAGCAGCTTGAAATGATTTCGTCCGCCGGTATCAGTCTTGAACCAAAAGACTATCTAGGAGGGCATTTTCGGGCTGTTGACATTTGCTCCGGGGGAAAGTTGTTGTTCTTGTCCGATGACGCGATTGCGCTGTTCTCTGAAAAGTTAGAGGCGGCCGGGCTCCTGCTGAAGATATAGCGTAATGGTTTGGATACGGTTATGTAGTCATTAGACCTTGCTTATTATGAGTCATGCTTGGACTGGTCTCTAATCTAGGCCAAGCCGGCTTAACGTTACTGGTCTTTTCGGCTTGACCTGTTCCAGGACCTGCCGGGCGGGGTGGATGTCCAATGCGACCGCCAACCTTCATTGCGGCGGTGCATGGCAGGGAACGACCGAGGTGTTCGCCTCAGTGATGAGCGTTACCTCCAACGAGCGCCGCAGCACGAGCGCATTTCGTTCCCTTGGAAACGAGATGCGCGACCATCCCAGTCGCGCGAGCTAACCCAACAGCACCACCATCGATAACGACGCACCGTGCCAGGCCCCGGTGCTGGGCCAGATCCGCCACACCCAGACCGGCTCGATGGCCGGGAACACCTGGCTGAGCACCAATTTCGTGGCGGGCCAGGCGGTGCTGACCCAGGCCTCGATCAGCGATGGCCGGGCGCGCACGGTGTTCTATGCCACCAACATGATGGGCGAAGTGGTGCGCCGCTGGGAGACCCCCTCCGGTCCCGCCCCCCACGGCCAGAGCGCCGGTGCGCCCAATGAAGCCCTTCGGGCCTTGTCCGCCTCGGATCGATCCCCCGGATCGATCCGTCCGGCTGACGCCGGACCGGCTCCCAAGGGTACCGCTTCGCGGGCCGCGAGATGGGCAAGGTGGGCAATGACGGCCAAGCTTTGGCGGCCTTGGGGTCGTGGACCACGGCCTATGCCCAGTCGGTGAGCCAGCGTCAGGCGACGCAGGGGCCGGGTCCGTTCCAGAACGGCAGCCAGTTCGGCACGCAGGAGAACGACTTCGGCTCGCGGCTCGACTATGCCAACAGCCAGAACCAGGGCTCCACGGCGGGCACGATCACCACCCGTGGTGGCGAAACCCTCGAAGGCATCGCCGCCAGCCTCTGGGGCGACGCTGGCCTCTGGTACAAGCTGGCCCAGGCCAACGGCCTATCGGGCGACACCACCCTCGCCGCCGGCCAGACCCTGCGCATCCCCGCCGGGGTCATGCGCAACACCTTCAACGCCGCCACAGTCACCCCCACCGACCCCAACGACACGATCGGTGACGTGAACCCGACTACGCCGCAAGCGGCTCCGCCGAAGCGGCGCCGGTGTGGTGGGTTGGGCGCTGTCTTTATGGCGATCATTGCCATTGCGGTCACGGTCGTGACGTCGGGCGCCCTCGCGGCGGCGGCGATCAAGGGGGCCACCGGAACGGCGGTCAGCCTTGGTAAGGGCATTGCTGCCGTGTTCGGCCAGACGGTTGCGGTGACCTCCACGGTCTCCGCCAAGCTCACTGCGTTTGGCGCGATGGCGGTGGGTGCCGTTGGGGCCGCTGCGGGCTCAATTGCATCCCAGGCGTTTGGTGTGGCCACCGGGCTGCAGGACAGGTTCAGCTGGAACGCGGTCGCGACTGCCGCGATCGGTGGTGGTATCAGTGGAGGTCTGGGAGCGATCGGCTTTGGTGGAAGCGGCGCCGCCGGTGCCGCCCTGCGCGGGGCGACGTCCAGCGCGATCAGCCAGGGCATCAATGTCGCTCTGGGCCTGCAGGACCGCTTCAGCTGGGCAGCTGTGGCCGCGGCTGGGGTCGCAGGCGGTGTGGTTGGTGCCGCGAGGGGCGCGATGACTGCACGTGGCATTGATGCATCTGCACTCTCCTCAAGATTGGGTCTAGGTCTGGTCGACGCGCTCGCACAGGGGGCCACACGTTCACTCTTAGAGGGAACGGACTTTGGCGATAATCTCAGGGCATCCCTCCCTTCTGCTATAGGTAATGCTATAGGCGGGTACATTGTCGAGGGAAGCAGCGGTGGCATCTCGCTCCTTGACTGGGGCATGGCCGCTGTTGGCGTAGGTGGGGCTCGAATGAACGCAATTCGGGCCTTTCAAGCCATTGGAAACGCGGGTGGTCCAGGAACAGGCCAAGCAACTGGCGTCAGAACAGCAGAGGAAGAGCGTATTTGGCGCAGTGCCACCGGGCAGGGTGCATCACCTGAGGCCGCCAATACAGCAGTTTGGCTGTATAGGGCCAAACAGGGTTTCCTAATTGATATCGCTGTAGTTCGAGGAAGAAACCCAGCCGAAGCAGAGCGGCTAACCTCTGTCTTTGCTGCCGCGATGATGTCGCATGATGTTTATTATGATACTGGTATTCCAGAATTGCTCATGCCGGGATATCAGCGACTTAACTCGGCACAAGTTTCTGCAGAATTAGGGGACAGTATTCGTCTTAGTGATGCATCATCAGGGTACTTCTCTGCTCTGTATTCTGGTCCCGGAAATACCAGAATACTTGTAAATCGTGGTACTGAAGGGTTTAGTGCTGCTGGGCGAATTGATTGGGCGGAAAATTTTATCCAAGGCATGGGGCTTGAAAGTGCTCAATACACGCTTGCAATGAGAAATGCTCTGCAAATGGAACGAGCTTACGGAGGACGACTGTCGTTTGCGGGGCACTCCCTTGGTGGGGGCCTTGCCACTGCGCAGGCTATTATAACTGGCCTAAATGCCACCGTATTCAACGCTGCCTCAGTACACCCAGAGACAGTCAACCGCCTCGGTGCACGAGAAACCAATGCGTCGATAGCTGCTCGAGGCAGAAGTGGGCAGATCAGTCACTACGGTGTCAGTCTCGACGTGCTTTATCATGCACTGAAGTTTGGACCGAACAGTACGATTCCGTACCAAGTAGTGAGATCAATCCAACAGGGTCTTCGATCACGCGGAATTGACTTGCCAGAGGCACAGATAATTGAACTCCTCGGTCAAATGCCGCCGCCAATGGAGCGAGTTCGGGTTCTGCCGAATTTCGATCTTGACACAAGTGCACGAACCGCGACACGACCCTTCTTGTATCGACCAACAACTTTTGATCCCATTGCAGCCCACATGATGGATGCGGTTGTGTTTGGCCTTGGAGGACTTGCACGGCAACGTGCAAATGGTATCAGGGGGGCGGGAGGGTGAAATGCTGGCAACCTCTTCTGTATCAAGCCGGTCGCTCGCTGGTTGTATCCTATTGGGGGCAACTATGGTCATGATTGGGTCCGGCGCCATTGCGTGCACCAAGTCTCCCTTTGCTGGAATGGAAGTGACGAGATTCTTCCCTGGCGAGCCTGAGCGTGAGCTAGCCGAGGTAGTTTGCTCCGGCAATACCGAGGCAATCAAAGCACTTTCCGGATCGCCCGCCGTGGTTCAAGCACTTGGGCGGGAAAGCATGTCCTATGTGATGTGGGCGGTTATCTGCGACCAGCCTGAAAGCATCAGGGCTCTGGTTGAGGCCGGTGCAGATCCGGATCAAGTACTTCCAATGAGTGGATATGAGACAACCGCGCTAATAATGGCGGCTAGCACTAATCGTACAGACTGTATTCGTGCACTCCTAGCGGCAGGGGCTCGCCCAGATTTCGTGCCGCCGTCTCCTGATCCAAGTGTGGCCAACAAGTCTCCTCTTTATGCTGCGCTGGAGCGTGCATTGACAAGTGGTACATGGGAGGCATTCGAAATTTTGTTCGCTCAAGAGCAAGATTTTACTGTTTCTACTATGCATGGAACAGTTGTTGGCTCTGCGGCGTTAAGCAATCAGTTTACCCTCGTTGAGCGGTTTCTGGATCGCGGGTACAGGCATGACTTGGTTGACATAGCGATGACTATTCAGGCCAAAGGAGCTCCACATCTGCTTGCACTAGAGCAGCGAGAGGCAGCACGCAGAGTTTGGATTCGTCTTGGAGAGCTTGGGGTTAGATTGCCACTTCGATATAAGGACACTAGCGTCCCGTCGCAGTGGTGGCCGCTCGACCCTCAAACTGGACTGCCTAATGGTGAGGCCATTTATTCGCAAGACCGGGGAGAGTGGCATAGTGTAGGCTACTGGGATCCGACCCGGGACGTTGATTGATGTTTAAGAGGTTTGTTTGGAATGCTTCTGCTCGATTTTATATTGGGCGATAGAGTATAATTATTGAGTTACGGCCTGCTGGTACGATTGGCCCGTGATCATTTTGATCGCCAGACCCGGCAGATGGACTATACCTCTGCGGGTTCCTCGACTATCGCCTTCGACCAATACACCTATTACGATGCCGCCGGCCGGATCAGCTCGACTTATTCCGAGACCCGTCAGGGCAATGACATCGTCCGGACCACCACCAACTACAATTACGGTGGGGCGTGGCAGGGCGCGAGCACTGCGCTCGGCCAGGTGATGAGCGTCACCTCCAACTCGCACCGCAACTGTAGCGCGTTTCGTTTCCTTGGAAACGAAGTTGCGCGATAACCCCGGTCGGACCAACCACACCAACAGTACCACAACCTACAACTATTCGTGGTATCAGGGCCCGGTTGAGTGCCATATCCACCACACCCAGACCGGCTCGATGGCCGGGAACACCTGGCTCAGCACCAATTTCGTGGCCGGCCAGGCGGTGCTGACCCAGGCTTCGATCAGCGATGGCCGGGCGCGCACGGTGTTCTATGCCACCAACATGATGGGTGAAGTGGTGCGCCGCTGGGAAACCCCCTCCGGTCCCGCCCCCCACGGCCAGAGCGCCGGTGCGCCCAATGAAGCCCTTCGGGCCTTGTCCGCCTCGGATCGATCCCCCGGATCGATCCGTCCGGCTGACGCCGGACCGGCTCCCAAGGGTACCGCTTTGCGGGCCGCGAGATGGGCAAGGTCGGCAATGACGGCCAAGCTTTGGCGGCTTTGGGGTCGTGGACCACGGCCTATGCCCAGTCGGTGAGCCAGCGTCAGGCGACGCAGGGGCCGTTCCAGAACGGCAGCCAGTTCGGCACCCAGGAGAACGACTTCGGCTCGCGGCTCGACTATGCCAACAGCCAGAACCAGGGCTCCACAGCGGGCACGATCACCACCCGTGGTGGCGAAACCCTCGAAGGCATAGCCGCCAGCCTCTGGGGCGACGCCGGCCTCTGGTACAAGCTCGCCCAGGCCAACGGCCTGTCGGGCGATACCACCCTCGCCGCCGGCCAGACCCTGCGCATCCCCGCCGGGGTCATGCGCAACACCTTCAACGCCGCCACAGTCACCCCCACCGACCCCAACGATACAATCGGTGACGTGAACCCAACCACCCCCCAAGCGGCCCCGCCGAAGCGGCGCCGGTGTGGTGGGTTGGGTACGATCTTGTTGATGGTCGTGGCCGCAGTTGTGGCTTGGAAACTGGCTCCTCTTATCATCGGGAAGGCCGCTACGGCAGGAGTTGCGGCCACTGCAACTACGTCAGCTGTTGTCGCCAAGGGAGCCACGGGCCTCACCGCCGTTATGGGCGCTGGTGCGGCTAAGGTCGTCGGAACCGGGCTAGCGATGGCCGCCGGGTCAATCGTTTCCCAAGTCGTTGGCGTTGCCACCGGAATTCAGGAGAAGTTCAGCTGGAAGCAAGTCGCAATGGCCTTCATCGGAGGTGCGGTTGGCGCAGGCATGGGCAACGCATTTGGGGGAATCCAAAATGCGGCCCTCCGCGCAGCAGTAAGCGGAGCCGCATCTAGTGCAGTGACGCAAGGAGTGAGCGTCGCTCTTGGCCTCCAAGACCGGTTCAGTTGGGCAGCGGTTGCCGCCGCCGGAATTAGTGGTGCGGTCAGCACCGCAATCGGCGATAGGCTCGGAGTGATGGAGTTCACAGATAATCGCTCACCAACCAATGTGCTAAAATCACTGGCGGCAGACGGCGTCGGCTCGATTGCGGGTGCAGCAGTCAGAAGCTTGGTTGATGGTTCCGACTTCGGTGATAATCTAAGATCATCACTCCCAACAGTGCTCGGCGACGCTATTAGTTCCTACTTGACCGCAGAATTGTCCGCTTCGCAACGGCATGCTCCGGTTTCTCAAGCAGCGATTGATCGAGCCGAAGCGGCTTCCGCTTCCGCGGGAAGACCTCCCCTTACAGAGGCACAAAAGGTCGAGATCCGGCTGAACGTATCAGAATCGCTCTTGGTCGTTGAGCGCTCCGGCGGGTCGCATGACTCTTACTTGGGCCTCCGTGACACCATGATCGACTCAGTCGGGATAAACGCAACGCAGGAAGAGCGCGACGCTGCCCGCAGAGTTTTTTCGGATGGTGTCGATCTAGAGGCTAGTCCCACGCCCGGCGGACCGGTAGCCCAGGCAGCTCCAAGTTCGATTGCCGCGGCAGCCGTTTGTGCCACTCCCGCCGGCTTGGCCGCAACGGAACAAGTCTCGGATTTAGCCATTGTGGTATGGGGCAGTCTGCCGACCCCAAGATTTGAAGCTGCGCTTGGTTTTGAACTCGTCGATAGTCTTGCCATCGATAGCGCAGTTTTGGCTGCACGGGTTGGGGCTGCTATAGATTCCGTGCCAGGCGCCTCGTTGGCATTGCAAGCACTCGACCTGGCTATGATGGCTTCCGGCGGCTTTGTTCGTGCGGGCCTTCAGTTTGCAGCCAACTTGGTCGGTCAAGAGATCTCTCAAGGGATCCAAGGGCTCATCACTGACCGCTTCCGGGCAGTCGGCTATTCTATGAACCATGCCGCGCTTGGTGGAGCAGGTTCAACTATTCTGTCCTCCGCCGCTACCACGGGTCTACATGGTGCAGTAGCGGGGGCTACGGGAGCAATCAGCGCCGCTCGTGCTAGGCTCGCTGCCAATCGAGCGCGAGGCATGCAGTTTGAAGCCGACGTAATCAACGGAGTATTCTCCCATGTAGGCATCGCCAAAAACACCCTGTCGCGTGTCGGCTTCAACGGTACACGGGACGTGATTGTAATCCCTGACGTTACGGGAAGACCCGCTGGGCAGGTCGAGATTAAGGATGTACGAGTCATTACCAGCTCCTCCCAACTTCGTGCCTCTGCTGACGTGGCCCGGCGCGAAGGAATGCCGTACTCGCTCATCGTATCTCCGCGGACTAGGTACATCTCGCCGCGTGCACAGGCATTGTTCGGCGATCGCATCTATGTCTATGATCCTGCAACTGACACATTGCGTCGGTGGTGATGATAACCACTTCTACGGCAGTGAAAGCATCATTTATCTTCCAGAAGAGAGGCATCGCCTCTCTCGGGGAGGTTGGTGAATTTTTTAACTTGGGTAGGTCCAGGTTGTATGGCTGCTTGTGGCAATGTAGGTGCAGTAGGGGTGCAATATGAAGCTGCAGTGGAGAATGGCCCATTTGAGCTACGATGATCGCATTGAAGTTGACTTCCCCATTTCTGTTTTGGGGTCTATTCTGGATGTATTTCCTGGCCTGCAACCAGATAGGGCCTCAGTTGATGAGCCCGTTCGTACCAAGGTAATTGATTTAGAAGATAGTATCCGACAGTTGTGGGAAGGGCAAACCAAGGGCGCTAAGGAGGCGGATAGGGATTGGAGGTTTGGAGCGAGCCTGATGTGGCGCACCTCCAAACGGCATGTTGCAGACGGCCAAATCCGTGGAGGCCTCATGACAACGAAAGGAGAAAGACTCCCGGGTAGCATTTTCCAATCCGGTTTAGTTGATGCGTCTGGGGATCCGATGCCGCTTTTCCTTAGGTTGGTAGATGAGCTCAAGTCAAAATTTGCGCTGTTGCACCTGTACGATATTGACAAGACAATCAAAGATGGCTGGCCTTACGGTCAGGCATTTGGTTACTCGCCTGGCGAAAGTCGTCTTCTTGAGGCTTGCGGTATAGAATCAACACCTCGACCATTCTTGCCCGCCCCGGCATGGGGCATGGTATTACCGCGGCAGTTTGTTTCAGAAAGCGCACAGTTGGTAGCCGCCAAGGCAGGAATGACTGTCCAGGCGCACTCAGAACATGTTTTGATATTGTTATCTGGTTCGATATTTGATCTTGTGTCCGATGAGATTTTGATCCAACAGCAAATTCGTAACATCAGAGAAATCCTCCCGAATGAGTTTGGCAAAAATTACTATTTCGGTGATAGATAGGAGTCTCTGTCACCGAAAGAGGTCGATCTGTTCATCTTCATGTTGTAATCTAAATTTAATCTAAAATTACATTTTATTGGAGCTAACGTTCCTGAATGTATACCATATGATGTTTTTGGGTGTGATTCCGGAAAGCGTTTTATTGTACACCACATAGGCCCTTTCGTGTGCCACCCGTGCGTCGTCGCTTTTATATAAATAGGACAGAGCAGGGCGCCAGACCCGGCAGGTGGATTGGGTCTCTCCCGGCTCGTCGACTATCGCCTCCGACCAATACACCTATTACGATGCCGCCGGTCGGATCAGCTCGACCTATTCCGAGACCCGCCAGGGCAATGACATCGTCCGGACCACCACCAATTACAATTACGGTGGGGCGTGGCAGGGCGCGAGCACTGCGCTCGGCCAGGTGATGAGCGTCACCTCCAACTCGCACCGCAACTGGACCAACCACACCAACAGCACCACAACCTACAACTATGCATTGTATCAGGGCCCGGTTCAGAGCCATATCCACCACACCCAGACCGGCCGCGACCGTCTACAGTCAGCAGGGAGGTTGAGGCCCTTTCATCCGCTCCGTCAACAGCGGCTACAGCCCAGAACGGTGGGGTATCGGTGAGTAGCGCTGCTATTCGCGAGGAGATCATTGTCATCGGATACGGGCCCGGAAGTGGGGGTAGTATCGTTCAGAGTGCAGTTCGTGGGGGGTGGGCTCTCGGCGAGGCATTCGCTGATATGCAAGAGTCTAACCCTGTATTGGCAGAGATCGCTGCGTTTAGTGTCGGAGCTGCATTGGGTGGCGCGCCCAAGTCAATCCTAAAGAAGATTGGAGGTGAAGCTGCAGATCAAGCGATCTCGCGTGGAGCTGACGCCTTTGGCGCGATTGTGGGGTCTGCAGTTGAATCGTTGGCCAGGCGTAAGGGTTGGGCAATTACCCTGGTAGTCGCTGGCATACCGGGAACTGCAAATGCAGCAGAAATTGGTACAGCAGCTGGTGCAGTGGGCTCGACAGCAGTTTCGCTTGCCTTAGGTGTCGGTGCCAGCGCCGTGTCGGACGGTGTTCGAAAAGTTCGGAAATCTTTGATTGATCGGAGCGCGTTTCGGCGGGAAAGGCAAGCTTTCTGGAGAAATGAGGCAGCTAGAAATCCAGAAGCCTACTCTGCTGAGAACTTGGCTTTGATGCGTCGTGGGCGCGCACCCATTGGCAGGGACGGATATCCGATGGAACTTCATCACGAAGATCGAACTCCCGGGGGACCACTAGTCCCTATGACCCGAACTGACCATAGATTGGGTGAGAACTACCTTCGAATTCATCCACCACTTCCACCTGAGTGAGGTAGCTCGACCGAAGCACCAGATCATTTTAAGAAATCGCTGGTCTGTTCCGTCAGGGCTCCCGCTCTGCACAATCTTCCAGACGGAGCGAGGTTTTTCTCTCCGCACGCCACAGGGGGTAGGATATGGGTTATTTTGATGCTGTAGATTGTCCAGATAGCGACCTTTCGCTTGTGATAGAGGAAGATGAAGGATCTCTTTACCTTTACAGCTGCCAAAGACAAAAACGAGGCGGTCCGAGGGTACTAAATGCATTTAACTTAAGACACTGGTTTCCTCATGTATCGCCCGAAAACTACATTATCGAATGGCAGGGCGGGGAGGGCCGTGTAAGTGACAGGGATCAAGAGTTAGTTCGATGCACATCAGCCGGGCAGCTTATAAAGGTACTCAAGAGCTAGCGGAGTGCTCATAGGGGTTCTAAATGTGCTCTTGTCCTTGGGGCTCGGGTTTCTTGGACAACTGTTTTGAGGGTGCTCTGATTTGATGTTCCTGATTTTTATTCAAGCGTTACATTCCTGTGTCCAAGTGTCTTACAACTGTAAACCGAACGCGTGTTGTGGGTGGTTGCAGTAGGGTGGGCACGGCCTAAAGCGTGATACCCCCGATGGTGGGCGTGAGGGAATGGAATTGTCACATGAGCCCATCCCGCGCCGCGATGGTGGGACCGAAGTTGTACCACGTTGGCCCGATGAGCATGCTGCTCGCGACCCTCATCGCAGACTCAAGAAGGGGAACTGAGGATGATCAGTGGGAAGGATTATTCTGAGACAGCACTAACAATTTCCCAAGCAATGAGAGAAGTCGAGGCCCAGCAGAAGGTAAAGCTAAGGGAGCCGGTCAAGATTGTTTGGGGCGGCAAAGTCGTGAGCAAGTACCTATGGTTTGATGTGCCGGTAAAGGGTTGGCTTGAGTTGAGGTTGTTGTCGTATGTAGACAGCCCCATGCAAGGGTTCGATATATTGGTACCCGATGGAAAGATTTTTTTCGAGGACGGAAGCTACACCTACAACTTGAGAACATGGTGCTCGCGCGAGCTTCCGGATGTCATGCGATATCGCTACGAGTCGCCGCAGGGACGATTATGCACGGGTAACGTCTTCTCGCGCCGTTTTGATGGTGACGACGAACCGTTTTGCGAGAAGGGGCTTCCAAACTCTGGTGTCATGTTGATCTCGGATGCTTCCACGATTTTGATCAGGGCAAGTGATGGCGTAGATGACATCATCTCTTTCGATGACCTCTCCTATGAAATTGTGGTGAGCGAGTAGTGGTGTTGAGGTTGGTAACGCGACCATGTGCGGCGCATAAGGCCATTGCTGCACGTTGCGCTCAAATCCTTAATACGCGTCCATTTCGACCTTGACGGTGGACAACCCGGCAGGTGGACGATACCGCCGCGGGTTCGTGGACATCAGACCGGCTCGATGGTCGGGAACACCTGGGGCCGGGAACACCTGGCTGAGCTACAATTTCGTGGCCGGCCAGGCGGTGCTGACCCAGGCTTCGATCAGCGATGGCCGGGCGCGCACGGTGTTTTATGCCACCAACATGATGGGTGAAGTGGTACGCCGCTGGGAAACCCCCTCCGGTCCCGCCCCCCACGGCCAGAGCGCCGGTGCGCCCAATGAATACTGGTATCGCTTTGCGGGCCGCGAGATGGGCAAGGTCGGCAATGACGGCCAATGGTCGTGGACCACGGCCTATGCCCAGTCGGTGAGCCAGCGTCAGGCGACGCCGGGGCCGGGTCCGTTCCAGAACGGCAGCCAGTTCGGCACCCAGGAGAACGACTTCGGCTCGCGGCTCGACTATGCCAACAGCCAGAACCAGGGCTCCACAGCGGGCACGATCACCACCCGTGGTGGCGAAACCCTCGAAAGCATAGCCGCCAGCCTCTGGGGTGACGCCGGCCTCTGGTACAAGCTCGCCCAGGCCAACGGCCTGTCGGGCGACACCACCCTCGCCGCCGGCCAGACCCTGCGCATCCCCGCCGGGGTCATGCGCAACACCTTCAATGCCGCCACAGTCACCCCCACCGACCCCAACGACACGATCGGTGACGTGAACCCGACTACGCCGCAAGCGGCCCCGCCGAAGCGGCGCCGGTGTGGTGGGTTGGGTACTGTTTTCCTTGCAATCATAGCCATTGCGGTTGCATTTGTTGCAACCGGAGCCCTGGTTGGGGCAATGAAGGGCCTAGCAGGTGCAGGTGCCAAGCTTGGTGCGCATATGGCGGCGGGTATATCCGCCCTCGCCAAGGGCACACTTGGAGTCAGCGCCACAACTGTTTTCGCGGGCGCTGTTGGCGGTGCGGTCGGCTCGATCGTCAGTCAGGCCGTTGGCGTGGCAACAGGGATTCAAGAGAAGTTCAGCTGGAATGCTGTTGCTCTAGCCGCCATCGGTGGTGGGATTGGAAACGCCGCAGGCGGCATGTTCAGCAGCATGAGCCCGATCGCAAGGGCCGCAGCGCAAGGTGTCGTTGCGAGTGCGGCTTCTCAGGGCATCGGTATTGCCCTGGGGTTGCAGGACAAGTTCAACTGGGCCGCTGTGGCAGCGGCTGGTGTTGGGGCCGCTGCTAGTGCAGCACTTGGTACCACCTCATTTGCCAAGGGCTTGGCTGAAAGAGGCGGCACGGCCGCAGCCATTGGTCGTGGCCTTCAGTCAGGGGCGGGGGCTGTCGCAGCGGCTGCAACAAATTCGTTGATCAATGGCTCTGATTTCGGTGACAACCTGATGGCTGCATTGCCGGGGCTGGCTGCCAACACGTTGTTCGACATCCTGATCAGTTCCATGGATCTGACGGTTGCAGCAGAAGTCGAGAAAGAAAGCGGAGGCTCGCCTGGCAGCCAAGCCCAGAGCGAGCAGCCCAGCAGCAACAAGGTCAGTGCGGTTACCAACCAAAAGCCACTCGATTTGAGTAAGGCTCAGGACCTCGATATCCCCGATCTTCCGGTACTGCTGGACGACGGCCCGGCAGCAGGCCAGATTCAGACGGCCATAGGCTCGGGCAGAAGTGTCTTTGTCGGGGCGAACGATCAACCGGTTCAGGAACTCGGTCTTCCAGAGGGTTGGACTCTGAGAGAAGAGGGCACTTGGTCGCTCGCGGGGCCCCTGTCCGGTCCCATTGCAGAACTCCAGGATGTCAGACCCAATGGTCAGCTGTCTTGGGGCGCGCGCAAGGGGCGGTACGAAATAACCGCAATTCCTGGCTCTGGGGTCGATACGTTCACATGGCGCAGGATTGTGGATGCAAACTCCGACAGGATCGTTGCCACGATATTCACTACACGGTCTGGATCGCTGATACTGCCAGGCAACGGCGGGGACGGGGTCTTCGCTTCTATAGGACTTCAGCGGCAGAGCTTCTTCTTCACCCCCCCAGCGGTGGCAGTTAACATTGCGCCGTCCATGCAGCGCTTGAACATCACCGCGACCACGGTGGCCGAGGTGGCATACTCCCTGTCTGGGTTGAAGGATGTGGTTGATACCGGGAGAGCCTTCATCAACCAGCCGAACCTCTCGAATGGCGTGTCGCTCGCGGTTAGCGTCGCAATGATGACACCCGCGGGACGCGGGGTTCGAGTTGTCGATAATGTCTTCGATGCTGCGCGGACAGTGCCAAATGCACGGCGGCTGCAGCGTGAGATGGTTCGGTCAAAGATAGAAGGAACAGCTCAATCCACTGGTACGCCAGGCCATTCATTCGCGGTCAGGCGGGAAGCCATTACGTTGGCCAGGGACCCCGACGTAACCCGCGTCACCATGGATCTTGGTTACAATCGCGCGCTTGGTTTGAAGCCCAAAACAATCCAATCGAACCGACGGCCAGATGTCATTGCAGTCTACAATGACAACCGCGTTGCCCGGGTGGAAATTCAGTCCAGGACAGATGACCGAGACAATTTAATCGAGCGCAACACAGCTCTAGATGATCAGCTGAAAAAAGCCGGCTTCCATCCAGAGACTCCTGTAGTCAGGACACCCAGAACAGGTAGACGAGGAGCAGGAGGCTGACCCTAAACATGCAGCGCTTTCGGCTCGTAGAGGACTGCTCCCTGCCCCAATGGGCGTTCCAGAGAGCATGGCAACAGCTTGCTCTGGTCAGTGGTGCCGGAGCAGCATCTAGAGCCAGGTGCGTGTTCCATATTGCACGGCAGGCAATGTTGGGTAAGACTGCTGATGGCGAGGGATCACCTTCTTGATTATAGTGATCGTGCTCCTTCGCTTTAGCTGCTTGCCCAGCCGTTGAATGCCAAGTGGTGAGTTAACTGTTCCGAATGGAGAGAGAAAGATGTCCGAGAGCATCACCTTTGTTTTGGAGGGTTATGCACCAACTGATAACTTACCGTCCCAGTTCAGACAATTCGATGAGTTTTGCCTCGCGCTTGGGTCTGAGTTAGATTTGGCATGGACGCATGTTTCCATTGATGTGGGGCAGTCTTCTGCGAGTTTCATCAAGTTTAAGGGTGCGTTCCACAAACGAGTCATTCTAGACGGGTTTTCCAAGGCGTGCTCGTACTCCTTTAATGTTTGCGAGGTACAAGATGGCTTTCTTGTACCGATCTTTCGCGTCAGATTCTCGACATTATCATCAATTCAGAGAGCGTATTTCGCTCTTTCGTATGATAACTCACGCTATAGTGTTTCCGATCCGAAGCTGGTCGAATTGGTCAACTGGGCAGTCACACTGTCCCCATTTAAATACGGATGGGGCAGCACGTCACGCAGGCCTGGAGGAGACAGCATGACATTGATAGGTGGGGACAATGGCGAACTGTCAAAGGAGGAGCGAGCTAAACTGAATGCTTGGTATCGTCTGTCGCAAGCGGAGCGTGGAAAAATTGTTCGGGGTGTTTATCCTAAAATGTACATGGGTCCTGAGCAGATTGAAATGATTTCGTCCGCCGGTATCAGTCTTGAACCAAAAGACTATCTAGGAGGGCATTTTCGGGCTGTTGACATTTGCTCCGGGGGAAAATTGTTGTTCTTGTCCGATGACGCGATTGTGCCGCTCGCGGAAAAGTTAGAGGCGGCCGGACTACTGCTGAAGATATAGCGTGTTGGTTTCACTCCATATGCTGGTGAAATCTGATCACAAGACATGCCAAGCAACACTGGTAAAGCAAGAGTTCTAATACCAGCCTATCAGGTGGGTCTGAAACCATGAAAGATGATATGTTTACTCTGCTTATTGAGGGGCCCGCGTCTGATCGCGATTATTCAGAGCATTTTGCCAGGTTTCACGAGTTTGCCCTCGCATTCGGTCAGGAGCGCAACTTGAAATGGACGCATGCGTCAGCTGACGTTGGCCAGTCTTCTGCCAGCTATATCAAATTCAATGGTGCGTTTCATCGGCGCGTGATCGCGGCTGAATTCAAAAAGGTTTGCTACTATTCGTTCAATGTTTGCGAGACTCAGAACGGTTTCTTGGTGCCTGTGTTCAGCATCAGTATGTCCAAGATCCCTCCAGTTCGCTTGGGCCACTTTGGACTTTCCTATAGCGCCTCACGGTACGATGTTGCGGATGAAGAACTGGCCCATTTGATCAGCTGGGCCGGCAGCCTGTCGCTGTATCAATATGGCTGGGGGAGCCCATCCAGCAGAATGGGTGGCGATGAGATGACTTTGGGGGGCGGGAACAATGGTAGACTGTCCAAAGAGGCGCGCGCCAAACTAAATGCATGGTATGATTTGGCGCAAGTTGATCGAGTTAATGTTATTCGAGATGTTTATCCGAAAATTTATTTCGGCATGGAGCAGATTGGAATGCTGTCATCTGCAGGTATTGTTCTTGATGATAAAGTCTTTATGGGGCGGCCGTATCAGATTTATGATATTCCGTCAGGCGGGGTATTATTGTCATTGTCTGACGAAGCCATTGCCCCCTTTGCACGTAGGCTGGAGGATGCCGGGCTTCTTTTGAGGTTATAGTCAACTTCTGTCCTTCGGAAACATGGTTGCTGACCCAGGCCTTGATCAGCGATGGCTGGGCGCACGGTGTTCCATGCCACCAACATGATGGGTGAAGTGGTGCGCCGCTGGGGGCTCCCACTCCGGTCCCGCCCCTCAAGGCCGAGGCGCCGGTGCGCCCCTTGTCCGCCCCTTGTCCGCCCCTGATCAATCACCCGGATCGATCCGTCTGGCTGCCGCCGGACCGGCTTCCGAGGGTACCGCTTTGCGAGCCGCGAGGAGGGCAAGGCGGGCAATGACGGCCAAGCTTTGGCGGTCTTGGGGGGCGTGGACCACGGCCCATGCCCAGTCGATCAGCCAGCGTCCGGCGATGCAGGGGCCGTTCCAGAACGGCAGCCAGTTCGGCTCAAGGATCTTGATGGAAATCTGTTGAAGTGGGGAGTAACCTCAAGGCAAAACCCAGAAGGCCTATCGTCACGAGGCTTCATGCAGGATAAGGAGATGGAAGTTGAAGGTACTGGGACCCGTGCCGACATGCTTGACCGTGAACGTTAACTGCTTGAAGGACCACCGGGTCCCCTTAATCGGGAGCCGTGGGCTGGCATTCGAGCAGGGAAAGAACCAGAATGATTACGATTGGCACTCACCTGTTTGGCCCTGAAGTAGAAGCGACAGCAGTCGCAATTGAGGCCCATCGACTGATGCGCCGCTTTGCTGCGCTGAGAAGCCAAGACTATAACACGAACGGAAACGCTTGGATCAATCCGATCATTATAATTCCTGGATCTCTTGGAGAGGAAAGCTTCGACGGGCTGAAGCTTGGCTATTTCAGTAAGAAGAAACTTGGTTGCGTTGTGATGATAGCAGTGCCCAGATCGGTCATAAGTGCTGCTGATGCGAAAGAGTTTTTGTCAGGAGCGCTGCGAGAGGCCGTGGCTTTAGCGGGTGAGAAATTCAAGAAATCAGGCATTGATTTCGATAAAGAAGAAGCTTTGGCTCTAATCGAAGCTTCTCAAAAAGATCTTTCAATTAATTGATTTATATTTGAAGTTTTGTGGATCAGAGCTCATTTCAAACCCGCTGGGGTCGTCAAGTAAATGGGTATGGCTTTGGCGCGCGTCCGGAACGAGACGACTATCGGGGCGGATACCATCAGGCCTTCACGGGCGCGATCCGGGAGGACTATAGCTACGACAGCGGTCGGATGACCCATGTGCATCGGTCCACCCGCACTTACCAGAACCCGATTATTCCGGTGGGCGGCCTTCTGGCGTGGTTCCTGTATGGCGTGGCCCGGCGTCGGACGCGACATACCAACGGCCCTCATGGATGATCTGTGTGCGCCCAGTTGCGCAGTCCGGTGGATGTGATGGTCTGTGGCAGCGCCATGCGGCTGACACTGGGGAACGCTGGCTGACACCACAGACCCGGGGGAGGGCGCCGCGCCCTATCCCGGCAGCTGGATGGGCCCGTTTACGCCGCCGCCTGGCCCTGCGTGAGGAGGCTGGTGAATGCCTCGTTCGGCATGGGCTTGCCCAAAAGCCAGCCCTGATAGCCGCGCATGCCGGCTGCCTTGAGCACCCGCAACTGTTCGGGCGTTTCCACACCTTCGGCCACCACGTCGCGGCCCATGGCGCGGCAGACCCCGGCGATGGCCTGCAGGATGGCGAGGGCGTCAATCCGGGCCTGCCCCTCCGCTTCCAGCGCCATCACGAACTCGCTGTCGATCTTGATCCGGTCGAACGGATGCCGGCGCAGCGAAGTGAGGGACGACCAGCCGCTGCCGAAATCGTCGAGCGCCAGGCTCATGCCCGTCGCCTTGATCGCGGCGAACACCGCGCCGGCAGCCTCGTGATCGCCCAGCATGGCTGTCTCGGTCACTTCGATCACGACCCGGGCCGGATCAAGGCCGGTATCGCGCACCGCGCCCATCACATCATCGAGGAAGCCCGGCTGCAGCAGCTCGATCGGCGAGACATTGACCGAGACTTTCACGGGTACAGGCCAGCGCGACGCTTCGGCAAAAGCCCGGCGGCGTACGAAACGGTCCAGCGCCTGGACCTGGCCTGTGCGCTCTGCGAGCGGCACGAATACCGCCGGTCCCACCGGTGACAGACCCGGGCGCGGCCAGCGCACCAGCGCCTCGGCGCCCGTGATCCCGGTGGCGGTCCGGTCAAACAGCGGCTGATAGACCACTTCCAGGGCGCCTGCTGCGATGGCGTCCGCCAGATCGCGGGCGAGGGCGGCATCCGCTTCGGCCAGCGCTTCGGGTGCGGCTGGCGGCAGCGGGCGGGCGGCTGGCGCCGGACCTGGGCCGGGGCCTGAGCCTGTGGTTGGACCCGTGCTTGGACTGGCACCAGTCGCCGCAATGTCGCGCGTGCCACGCTGGCGGCTGTCGCCAGCCGCACGCTCTGCCGGTGACGGAGCCGCGGGCATGAGGGCTGCGTCCAGACTGTCGAGGGTGCGGGTGAGGCACGCAGCCAGCGCCGCCCGCTCCAGAGCAGGCACAGCGCGCCCCTCGGTCCGGATCGCGCGCTCGATCCCGGCGGCGCGGGTTGCCACGCCAGCTGCCCCCAGATTGAGGCTCATGGACTTGAGCGCATGGGCGGCACGGGCTTCGCCGTCGGCATCGCCGCTGGCGGCGGCCGCTTCCAGCTCCGCCAGCGCCTGCGGCGCGTGGTTGCGGTAGAGGCCAGTGATCCGGGCCACGAAGTCGCCCCGTGCGGCCCGCAGCCGGGCAATGGTCTCGCTGTCCCACAGATCGGCTTCGACCAGGGCCAGGGGCAGGGGCGCAGACGCAGAGGTGCCGTCATCGTCCAGCATGACGATGTCATCATCGGAGCCAGTTTGGGCCAGGGGCTGGCCCTCCCATGGGGCTGTACCGGCATCGGCCTGGGCCGCCTCAGCGGCGACAGCCCGCAACTCCGGCTCGCCCAGATGGGACCGCAGCACCGCTTCCAGCTGCGCGAGGGTGAAGGGCTTGAGCAGCACGCCGTCCATGCCGCAACTCTGCCAGGCTGTTGCGCCCTGACCCACCACATGGGCGGTGAGGGCCACGATTGGCAGGCGTGTGCCAGATCCAGCTCCGGCTTCCTGCGTCCGCCAGCGGCGGGTCGCCTCGAAGCCGTCGAGCACCGGCATTGAGCCGTCCATCAGCACCAGGTCATAGGGGGCTGCTGCCATGGCCTCCAGCGCCTCGGCGCCGTCGCGTGCCACGGCTGGCGCGATACCGAACTGTTCCAGCGCCTCCTGCGCCACAGCAATATTGACCTCGGTGTCGTCCACCACCAGCACCCGCGCGCCCGGCCAGACCGGTTGGGGGCCCTTGCTGGCCGCTGTGCTGCCGGCTTGGCCCAAGCCTGCCAGGGCGCCGCCTTCCGCCGCCAGCTCCAGCAGGGTGTCGAGTTCGCTGAGCCGCACCGGCCGTACCAGCAGGGCAGCCGCCGCGCCTCTGGCCACCAGCGCCTCGGCAGCAGCATCGCCAGGTTCTGCCACGACCACCAGCCGTGGCCCTGCAAGGTCGACCGCCGCCGCTGGCACCGCCAGCACCAGGCCTGCACCGGCATGATCCCCCGCGAGCACGGCGCCGGATGCCACCACCCGGCGGCTGACCGCGGCTGCCTCCAGCGTGTCGCCCAGTGCGATATGCACCCCGAGCGGACGGGTCAGGCGCGGGGGGCCGGCGCGCACCATTTCGCCGGGCGCGGATGCGGGCTGACCCAGAGGCAAGCGCACCATGAAGCGGCTGCCCCGTCCGGGCTCGCTGGCCACCCCCACCACGCCGCCCATGGCCTCGGCAAGGCGGCGCACGATCGACAGGCCAAGGCCGGTGCCGCCGAACCGGCGGGTGGTGGACTGGTCGGCCTGGGAGAAAGCGGCAAACACGTTGCCCAGCTTGTCGGCAGGAATACCGATGCCGGTGTCGGTCACCACAATGCGCAGGCTGGAAGGCTGCTGCGGGTCCGGGTCCATCCGCAAGGTGACATGGCCGGCATCGGTGAACTTGATCGCATTGGAGATCAGGTTCGATACCACCTGTGCCAGCCGCACCGGATCGCCGGCGATGGTGCGCGGCAGGTCTGGATGGACAAAGGCGGCAAAGGCCAGCCCCTTGTCGCGGGCACGGGCATGAAACAGCGCCATCATGTCATCGGCGAGCCTGACCAGGTCCACGCCAATGTCCTCGATCTCCATCTTGCCGGCTTCGATCTTGGAGAAATCGAGGATGTCGTTGATGATGGCCAGAAGGGTTCGACCCGAGCTGACGATGGTGTCGGCATAGCGGCGGGCGCGGCCCGGCAGATCGGCAGAGGCCAGCAGTTCCGCCATCACCATCACGCCGTTCATGGGCGTGCGGATCTCGTGGCTCATAGTGGCGAGGAAGTCTGATTTGGCGGCGTTGGCGGCTTCGGCCTGGTCGCGGGCACTCTCATAGTCGGCGGTGCGGCGGCGCACTTCGTCTTCCAGGCCGCGCAAGGTCGCGTCGATCTTGCGGTCGCGTTCGGCGATGGCATCGATCATCGTGTTGAAGCTGTCCACCAGCTCGCCGACTTCGTCCTCGGCGGCGATGTCCACACGGCCCTCGAAAGTGCCGTCCGCCGTGATGGTGCGCAGCGTCGAGTTGACCCGCAGCAGCGGCTCCGTGAGCGTCCGCTGCAGGCGCCAGGCGATAATCACGCCAATGCCCAGCGCACCGGCGGCAAAGATCAGGGCGACCGACAGGGTGCGCAACACCTCCTGCGGCAGGCCCTCGGCCTCATGCAGGATCCGCACCTCCCCGATGGTCTGTCCGTCAGGCGCAATCACCGGCGCGGTGACCTCGATCGAGCGTGTGGCCAGAAGGCGCCAGACGTCGGGTGGCGGCTCGTCAACCCGGGCGCGCACATCGGTACGCAGGCGTGAAGCGGCGCCGTTCTCGGCGAGGATCATGCCATTGCTCAGCGACAGCCGTGCGTAGGTCACACCGGGCGAACGCGAGACGGCCCGCAGCACGCCAAACGCCCGGACCCGGTCCAGGGCCTGGACTGCCTCCACCGAACTGGCGGCCATCACCTCGGCCGCCGTGCTCATCTGGGTCCAGCGGCCCGTAGCGGCGCGTTCGGTTTCCTGCTGCACGAAGATGACAGCCAGGGGCAGCACTGCCACCACCACCGATCCAGCCACCAGCAGCGACAGCTTGGTACGGAGCGAGCCCCGGCGGCGCGGGCGCGCGGGCGCGGTGGCAGCCGCCGCTGCCTCCTGCGGACTGGTATCCGCCTGCTTGTTGCGCCAGCTTCTCTTCACCGCCTTGGCAGCCTTCTCGCATGCATTGCGATCCCGCTTGCTGACTGGCGTGACAGGCTTGCCGGAGTGTTAACGCGTGGTGCCGTCAAAGCCGGTTCCCGGCCGGGCAAGGCCCCGGGCGGCGATATCGGCCACGGTCTGGTCCCAATAATGCGTGCGATAATGGCCGGCGATCTCAGCGGCGGTCGCAAACCAGACATCGTCGCTGTGCCCGCAGATATGCTCCAGCGCGCCCGCAAAGGCCGCCAGCCTGTGCGGCTGGCTCACGAGATAGGCATGCAGCGGAATGCACATCACGGTGCCGCTGGCCGCGCCCTCGGCCAGCAGCTGGTCGAAATGGCGCTTGAGGATGTCGGCATAACGCCACGGGTCCATCGCCATGGCGCCATAGGTGATCACGTCATTGACCTCGAGCGAATAGGGCATCGAGATCAGCTTGCCGGTGCGGGTCTTCACAGGCTGCGGCTGGTCATCCTGGAACAGGTCGCAGGTGTACCAGAAATCATGCTCGGCGATCAGGTCGAGGGTACGCTCGGTATGGGTGAGGGCAGGGGCGAGATAGCCGCGGATGCGCTGGCCGGTGGCGGCTTCCACGGTACGGATCGAATCGGCCAGTACCGCCCGCTCCTGATCTTCGTCCATCTGGTAGGAATAGCGGGTGTTGTAGATCCCGTGGGAGAAGAACTCCCAGCCCCGCTGGTTGCAGGCCTCGATGATCTCCGGGCAGTGATCGCACATCGCCACATTGAGCGAGACCGAACCCCTCAGCGCGAACCGGTCCATCAGCTCCATCAGCCGCCAGTGCCCGACCCGGTTGCCCCAGTCCCGCTGGGAATAGCCAACCACATCAGGGGTCGGGCGCGGCCAGCCCGGGCGCAGCGGGTTCACCGGCGGCTCGAATTCGTAGAACTCGATATTGGGCGCGATCCAGAACGCCAGCTTCTTTCCCCCCGGCCACTCGATCCGGGGCCGGTCACGGTAGGGCCAGTAGTCGTAGAGATTGGGGTCAGCCTGCATGGCGGCACAGATGCAGGCTGGTGCGGGCGCAAGTCAACTGGAGCACTGGAGCGCGTGGCTCCTGCCATGCGCTCCAACAGCGCGGGCGGGTCAGCTGGCCTCGTTTCAGGTTTCTGCGCCAGGCCAGGGCCTGGGCCTAATCCAGCGATCCGCCCAGACGCCCGCGTATGGCCGCCACCAGGGCTTCCGGGAGCTGGTCGGGCAGAGCTTCCAGCCGGGTGAGAATGACTGCGGCCGCCTGTGGCACTGCTGATGGGGGACCGCTGGCTGCCTCCAGCCAGTGGCTGGCTTCAGAGCCTGAGAGGTGCCCGCGGGCAGCGTTGAACGGGTCGCGCCCACCACCTTCCAGCTCCAGCAGCCTGTCGAGCGCCGCCACCTGCACCAGGCGGTGCGCGGCCAGCCGCTCGCCCCGCCAGAACCGTCCAAGACCCACCAGGAGATTGGTCAGCGCCTCGCCAATCAGCCAGTCGCGCCCGGCCGGGAGGGGTCTGCGCCCGGCGGCTGCAGCCTCGTCCAGCACCGCGCCGCGCTGCCAGATGACCCGCCCGCCATGATAGGGAATGTGCGCCAGGGTCGCCTCTGCGAACACTGCGCATTCGACAAACACGCCATCGGCATAGAGCGCCTTCCAGCCGTCAGCGGTGTTGCGGAACGCATGCACGAGCGGCGCGTCCGCTGGTGCGGCGCGGGCCAGCCACCAGGCATCCCCGGTAAACCGGTGCTCGTGCCCTGGCGCGACGATGACGAAGAAATCCAGGTCGGACCAGCCATCCAGCCGCCCGGTCTCCACCCCGCACGAGCCCAGCCCCAGAAGGGCCTGGGCATCGGGGTCGTCCGCCAGCACCCGCGCAATCGCGTCCAGCCTGTCGTGCAGGCGCACGGTGTCCAGTGGCTGCGGGATCATGCCGCGTCGGCGGCAACCCGCATCGAGACGATCTTGCCGGGCGCGCGCGGGGGCTCGCCCTTGGGCAGGGCATGAACCGCTTCCATGCCGCTCGTGACCTTGCCCCACACCGTGTACTGACGGTCAAGGAACGTGGCGTCGTCAATGCAGATGAAGAACTGGCTATTGGCCGAGTGCGGGTAGTTGGTGCGGGCCATGGAGCAGACACCCTCCACATGCGGCTCGTCATTGAACTCGGCCTTGAGGTCGGGCTTCGAGCTGCCACCCGTGCCGCGCCCTTGCGGGCAGCCAGCCTGGGCCATGAAGCCGGGGATCACCCGGTGGAAGACGATACCGTCATAGAACCCCTCGCGGGCCAGTTCCTTGATCCGCTCCACATGGCCGGGTGCGAGGTCGGGGCGCAGCTCGATCACCACTTCCCCGGTATCGAGGGTCAGCAGCAGGGTGTTTTCGGGATCGGCACTCATGGAAGTCTCCTGAAGGAAATGTCGTCGGACAGAACGGGTGGCGGCAGGACTTGGCCCGCCGGTGTGTTGCAGGGCGCGGGCGCAAGCCTGAAAACTAGGGTGCGATCACCCGCGCTTCGGGCTGGATGTCGCAATTGGTGACCGCACTGGCGCCAGGCGCGGGCCGCAGCGCTGCCAGCTGTGCCCGGAAGGCGGGGCCTTCGGTGCGCTGCACCAGCACGCGGGGGCGCTCGAAGGCCGGTATGTCTGCCAGCATCCGCACCCGGATCATCCGGTCGGGGTCCACAACTGGTTCACCCACTTTCAGCGACCGCACCACATCAAGGCCCACCACGATCCGTCCCCACACCGTATAGCGCTGGTCGAGCCGCAGATTGGTGTTGCGCATCAAGAAGAACTGGCTGTTGGCCGAGTTCACCGCTTCGGCCCGGGCCATGGAGGTCACGCCAGGGCAATGGTTGCCATAGGCGGGCAGTCTGCCATCGGCAAAGATCACGCGGTTGGCGTCCGGCGCAGTGGTGACCGGGATCCCGTGCATGAAGCCCTGCTGCCGCCCGCCGGTGGCGCCGGGCATCGGGGTGAAGACCGGGCTTGCGCCGCGACGGAAGGTGAATTCCGGCTCGATGTCAGGTTTGGTGCTGCCACCGGACCCATCGCCCTGCGGGTCGCCGCCCTGGGCCATGAAGCCATCGATCACCCGGTGGAACGCGAGACCATTGTAGAAGCCTTCACGGGTCAGCTCGGTGATGCGCTGGGCATGGCCCGGTGCCATCCAGGGGGCAAGCTCGACAATCACCCGGCCCTTGGTGGTGTCGAACACCACCGTGGAGGCAGGGTCCACATCGCGCCAGTCGGCAGCGGACAGTCCGTCCGGCAGGGCCGCGTCGGCAGCGGTGGATTGAGCCTGGGAGGCGGCGGGCAGGCTTGCACCAATGCCTCCCAGCAGAACGGAAGTCAGTACGGCAGTGGCCGCAAGGGCAGGGCGCCAGGTCAAGCAGTCTTCTCCTTCAGCGCCCGCGCCACCGCGGGGCTCACGAAGTGATTCACATCACCCCCAAGCCGGGCAATCTCCTTCACGAGACGCGAAGCGATCGCCTGATGGCGGGGGTCGGCCATAAAGAACACCGTCTCGATGGCAGGATCGAGGCGCTGGTTCATCGCCGTCATCTGGAACTCGTACTCGAAGTCGGCCACGGCGCGCAGCCCCCGCACCACACAGCCCGCGCCGCACCGCTGGGCAAAATCGATCAGCAGCCCCTCCATCGGCAGCACCTCGATCACGCAATCACCGGCAAAGCGGGCAGTCTCCGCTTCCACCATCGCGATACGCTGGTCCAGGCTGAACAGCGGGTTCTTGTCGCGGCTGACCGCAACGCCAATCACCAGCCGGTCGAACAGGCGTACGGCGCGCCCGATGATATCGGTATGCCCGTTGGTGATGGGGTCAAAGGTACCAGGATAGAGGCCGACACGCGCCATGATCCGCTCCCTCGGGCCCGACCGTGAGATGTCCGGCGGTCCAACCGCGCCGACCTAGCAGCTCTGGCGAAACTGGGCACCCGAAAGGTGCAGCTGTCATCCGTCACGTGGTGGGGCGCCCATGGGGCCGCCCGACATGGCCCGCCGCCCATCGGCCCGGCAGCGGTCGGAGCACCAGGTCACTTGGTCCCAATCCCGCGCCCATTTCTTGCGCCAGCTGAAGGGGCGGTTGCAGGCGGGGCAGAGCTTGGTGGGAAGGTTCGACTTGGCGATGGTGCGGCCGCCCTTGCCCTTCATGAGGCCAGTCTCTGCAGCCGGGGCCGGATCCGCAGGAAGCGGACATAGAGCCACTCGCCCACCGCCAGCGCGCCGGGGATGCGCATCAGCCACGCCAGAGGCTGGAACGGCGTGACCACGGACCACAGCGCCGCAAACGCAGCCGCGCCTGATACGAGTTCGCCGCGCGCGGTACGGGCATGGAAGCGCTGCAGCAGCTCTGCGGGGTCGAGGGGGCAGCTGCTGGCACTGTCCGGGGCGGTCAGGTCGATGAACGCCACCCGATCCTTGCCTGCATCGAGGCGCTGGTAGAGGGCGATCTCGCTGCGGCACAGCGGACAGCCGCCGTCAAACCAGACTGTGACAGAGGGGGCTTGCGTGGTCATGGCCCAGAGATGGGCGCGCAGTCCCCCCTGCCAAGCCCCCGTGTCAGCGTGACGCGCTTTTGAGAAGCTGTTTGCGGATCAGGCCAGGGAAGAACCGGCTCATGAAGCGCGCCCGCTCGGCCGCCTTGCCCACGGGATAGACCACGGCATCGCCGTGGGCAGCGTCCCAGGCGCGCTCGGCCGCCATCTCCACCGGATAGACGTCCATCCCGCCCGCGCGGATCTCGTCGCTCATCCTGGCATTGGCGCCTTCATGGCTGCCCATGTCGAGGATGGGGGTCTCGATGAACCAGGGGGTCAGGCAAGTGACGCGAATGCCCTTGGGCGCGAACTCCACATCCAGCGCCTCCGACAGGCCGCGCACCGCAAACTTGGTGGCTGAATAGACCGCCAGCTTCGGCGATCCGATCACGCCCGCCGTGGAGGCCGTGTTCACGATCCGCGATCCGGGTGTCTTTTCCAGCAGCGGCAGGGACGCATAGATGCCGTGGATGACGCCATTCAGGTTGATGTCGACGATCCGGCGCGAATCCTCCTCCGGGATCTGCTCGAAGAGCCCGTGCCGCCCGATGCCGGCATTGTTGAACAGCACATGCATCCGCCCGCCGGTAACGTCGCCAAACGAGGAGACCGCATCGGACCAGCCCTGCCGGTCAGTCACGTCGAACACACCGCTGGTGCAGGTCTGCGGCGCCAGCATGGCCGCGGTTTCGGTCAGGCCTTGCTCGTTCACGTCATACAGGCCGCAGAACCAACCGCGCTGGGCAAACAGCAAGGCGGTCGCCCGCCCGATTCCGGACCCGGCGCCGGTGATGAAGATGGTCTTGCGACCCCCACTGAGACTCATGCAGGCCCTCCCTGGTGCCGGACATCTGCCGTGCCGGTCGCAGATATGGTGGCATGGGATGACGGGGCGGGCAACACAAGGAGACGATGCGCAGCGGCCCGGTTTTGCGGTGTCTATTGGCGTGTGCCGCCGCTGCCAGGCCTTGGTGGATCACCTTGCAGGGGAGCGGATGATTGCAACCGTGGCTGCGAACTGGTCGGAGTGGCTGCAAAAATGCATTGCTGCGGTGCAGCACAGACACTGGAGAAACCGCAAAGCACAACCTATCTCTTTGGCATGCAACGGGTCCTCGCCCTTGCATACACCCGAGAGATCGGGCGTTTCCTCCCCCGAGGTGACTGACGGGCCGCGCGTTCATCCGCGCGGCCCTCTTTTTTTGCCCCTCGCCCCCGTCGGGGTCTTGCGCATGGCCTCTGGCTTGCGCACATGAGCGGGCGGGTGTCGGACTGCTCCGACCGGTGGGAGAGTGCTGGATGGCGAAGCGTTGGGTTCTGGCAGCTGCGGCTGCGGGGTCGCTGGTGGCTGTTTCGGGCTGCGGATACAACGACATCCCGATCAAGGAAGAGGCCGCCAAGGCCGCCTGGGCGGATGTGCAGTCAAATTACCAGCGCCGGGCTGATCTGGTGCCGAACCTGGTGGCCACGGTCCAGGGCGCCGCTGCCCAGGAGCGGGCCGTGCTGACCGAGGTGACCGAGGCGCGGGCTTCGGCCACGCGCCCCACCTTCGACGCCTCCACACACCGACCCGGAGAAGTTCGCCGAGTTCCAGGCGGCACAGGACCGGCTGTCCGGCGCGCTGGGGCGCCTGATGATGATCCAGGAGAATTATCCGGTGCTGCGCTCGCTGCAGGGCTTCACGGACCTGCAGGTGCAGCTGGAAGGCACCGAGAACAGGATCCTGCGGGCGCGCGAGCAGTATAATGATGCGGTGCAGGACTATAACACCGCGCTGCGCACGTTCCCCACGGTTGTCTGGGCCAGCACCTTCCATCGCGATTCGAAGCCCATGCAGCTGTTCACCGCCTCTGCAGGCGCTGATGTGGCGCCAGTGGTGACATTCACCCCGCCTGCTCCTGCGGCGGGCAGCGCACCCGGATCGGCACCTGGATCGGCCCCTGGCACGGCTCCCGGTTCGGCGCCTGGCGCGGCTCCCGGATCGGCACCCGGTGCTGCGCCCGGATCTGGCCAGTAAACCGCGCCAGCGGTTGGCCCGGCGCACAGCCATGATCTCCGCCCTGTTCCGGCCGGCGCTCACAGCGCCTGCCAGCCGGCTGGCACACAGGCTGGTGGGGGCGGTGGTCCCTGCCCCTGCTGGCCCTGCTGACACTGGCCCCACCGGCCATGGCCCAGGCCCAGACCCAGACCGAGACCCAGGCCCAGACCGAGACCCAGGCCCAAAACCGGGACGAGATCCAAACGCCGGCGCCAGCTCCGGCAGCCGGTCCAGCAGCGCCTACCGGTGCCCGGCCAGCTCCCGGCGCCGCGGACCTCACCGGGATAGCATCCGATCCTCCCGCGTCCCCAGCCAGCGGAGAGGCGGCCGAGCCCACCCTGACCGGTCGCGTGGTCGATCAGGCCAATATCCTGCCGCCCGAAGTCGAAGCCCGGCTGGAGGCCCGCTCCCGCGCTTTCGAGCAACAGACCACTGACCAGATCGTGGTGGTGACGCTTGCCTCGCTCGACGGCCGCACCATCGAGGATGTGGGCTATGAGCTTGGTCAGACCTGGGGCATCGGCCAGGAGAAGGCCGACAATGGCGTGTTGCTGATCATTGCGCCCGCCGAGCGGCAGATGCGGATTGAAGTGGGCAAGGGAGTGGAGGGCGTATTGCCCGACATCATTGCCGGCCAGATCATCCGTGACGAGATCGTCCCTTATTTTCGCGATGGCAACATGCCGGCCGGGATCGAGGCCGGGGTTGCGGCGATCGAGGCTGCGCTGCTGGCCAGTCCGGAGGACGTGGCCCAGCGCATCCGCGACAGCGAGGAGACCATGCACACCGATGGTCTGCCGTTCGAGCTGGTGGTGTTCATCATCCTGGTGGTGATCATTATCATCGCCATGTCCAACTCGGGCGGTGGACGGGGCGGCGGCTTCCGGCGCTCGTCCAGCGGTATCGGGACCGGGCCGGTTGTGGTGCATGACTGGGGCAGCTCAGGCTGGTCCTCAGGTGGCAGCGATTTTGGCGGTGGTTTCAGTGGGGGTGGCGGCAGTTTCGGCGGCGGCGGCGCCTCAGGCAGCTGGTAGGGACGGACAATGAGCAGAGGTGACATCCGGCCCCCGGCCCAACCAACGGGACAACCCACAGCCCTCTCCCGCGAGGCGCTGGCCAGGGTCGCCGAGGCCATCGGCCGCGCCGAGCAGGCCACGGCTGGCGAAATCTATTGCGTGGTGGCGCGCCGGTCGGGGGATTATCGCTGGGTGATCCTGCTGGTGGCAGCGCTGATGGCGCTGTTGGTACCGCTGGGCCTGCTGCTGGCGGGATTTGATCCGTCGCGGCTGGCACGGGACCTGTTTGGCGGCTGGGCAGTCGGGCACGCCGGGGCAGCCGAGCCCTATGCCGTGTGGGGTGCCGCCCTGATGCTGGCGTTGCAGGCGACAATCTTTGCCGTGCTGGCGGCACTGGTACTGCGCCCCGGAATGGCGGACTTTCTGGTGCCGCGTGCTGTGCGCCGCGACCGGGTGCATCGGGCTGCCCTCGACCAGTTCCTGGCCCATGGCATCCATCAGACCGAGTATCGCACCGGGGTCCTGATCTATGTGAGCCTCGCCGAGCGGATGGCTGAACTGGTGGCGGACGAGTTGATCCACACCAGAGTGGAGCAGGGAACCTGGGCCGGCATCACCGGTACGCTCGCAGCAGCTGCCGGGCGCGGTGACCTGGAAGGCGGGCTGGTGACGGCTGTGCGCGCCACGGGCGAGGTACTGGCGGCCCATGTGCCGCCGCGCGCCGACAACCCCGACGAGCTGCCGGACCGGGTCGTGCTGATCTGAGGACACGGCTGAGGACAGAACTGAGGACGTTGGGGCGACTCATGGCACGCGGATGCCATGGTGTCGCGGCGTGGTCTTGTTCTGGGTCTTTTGGTTTCAGCTGGCGCGCTGGCGGCGGTGGCTTTCGCCGTGCCGGTCCGGGCCAGCGCACCGCCAGAACCGTTCGGCGCGCGGGTGGTGCGGGTGTCTGATGGCGATTCCATCACTGTCCTGCAGGGCACGGTCCAGCACCGCATCCGTTTGGCCGACATCGATGCCCCCGAACGCGGCCAGCCCTGGGGCCGTCAGGCGCAGCGGATGCTGGCAGGGCTGGTCGCGGGTGCTGACGTGCAGGTGGTCCCCACGGATACCGATCGCTGGGGGCGGATTGTTGCGCGGGTGCGCACTGCGGACGGTCGCGATGTGAGCCGCACCATGGTGGCCCCAAGGCGGCGCCTGGGCGTTCCGCCGCTATCTGACCGACCCATCCAAGCTCGAGCTGGAAGCCGAGGCCCGCGCCGCCCGCCGTGGCCTATGGGCCCTGCCCGAAGCAGAGCGCCTGCCACCGTGGGAGTGGCGCAGCCGCGCGCGCGGCTGACCCGTCTGTCCTCTGGAATCAGACGCCAGCGGCTGCCATCATCGGGGCGTCGGCTTCCACCACGGTCCAGCGCCAGGCATCCGGACGCGCCAGAAGGGCACGGACCAGTGCCACGTTGAGCTCGTGACCCGGCTGTTCGGCGACATAGCGGCCCCGGATCGGCGCGCCGGCCAGCGCCAGATCGCCCACGGCGTCCAGTGCCTTGTGCCGCACGAACTCGTCAGCGAACCGCAGCCCCTCTTCATTGAGGATCGCATCGCCGTCGATCACCACGGCATTGTCCATCGAACCGCCCCGGGCCAGGCCCATGGCCTTCAGCTGCTCGACCTGGTGCAGGAAGCCGAACGTGCGGGCGCCCCCCACTTGATCGGCAAACACGTCCGGCGACAGATCGAACGCCACATGCTGGCGGCCAATCGCACGTGAGGCGAAGTCGATGGTGACATCCATCCGCAGCCCCGCCCCGGCATGGCCACCGATAGGGCCACTTGCAGAGGCGCTATCATGGGGTTCGAGCCGCGCCATCTTGTTGCCGGCCACCACTTCCACCGGCGCCAGGATCTCGATCACCCGCCGCGGCAGCCCCTGACTGCGGACACCGGCCGTCATGATCATCTCGACAAACGGATCGGACGAGCCATCCAGGATCGGCACTTCGGGACCGTCGATCTCCACCAGCACATTGTCGATGCCCATCGCCACCAGCGCGGCCAGCGCATGCTCGACCGTGGCGACAGAAGTGCCGGCGGCATTGGAAATCGTGGTGCCCAGCTGGGTGGTGGTCACGGCGTCCACATGGGCCGGAATCCGGGCCACGAACGGATTGGCGTCCAGGCGCACGAACACGATCCCGGTGTCGGCAGCTGCTGGCCGGAAGGTCAGACGTGCCGGAACGCCGCCATGCACGCCCACGCCCTGGCACGAGACCGGCCGGGCGAGTGTATGTTGCAAGGCTGAAACCTGACTGTGATGCACGTCACTGAACCTTCCGCGGCGGCCTGTCCGGTTCTTGTGACCGGTGCGGGCCAGCGTCGCTTCTGACGCACACGCTGTCACGAAGCAAAACAAAGCTTGTTTCGTTTTGTGACAGACTGTCGCCCGCTGCATGGCAGAGAATCGATGCGGGAGGGTTAACGTGACCGCGCTCGCGCAGCCGATGGCAGCTGCCCGGCCTGCAAGACTTGCCCCGCATCGCCGGTTCTGCGACAGCCGCGGCGCCTTGCCATCACAAGAACCGGGAGTTCCCATGCCTGTCCTGATGCTGATCCGCCATGGCCAGTCGGCCTGGAACCTCGAGAACCGCTTCACCGGCTGGATGGACGTCAACCTCACCGCCGAGGGCGAAGCGCAGGCGTGAAGGCCGGAACCCTGATTGCCGGCGAGGGCCTTGCCTTCACCGAAGCCTTCACCTCAATGCAGACCCGGGCGATCCGCACCTTGTGGCTGGCGCTGGCGGCGATGGACCGCTGCTGGCTGCCAGAGACCAAGAGCTGGCGGCTGAACGAGCGCCACTATGGCGCCCTGACCGGGCTGGACAAGGCCGAGACCGCCGCCCGGCACGGTGACGAGCAAGTGCGGATCTGGCGCCGTTCCTATGACACCCCACCGCCGCCGCTGGCCGAGGACGATCCGCGCCACCCCGCCAATGACGTCCGCTATGCCGCAATCCCGCGCGAGCTGCTGCCCGCCACCGAGAGCCTGAAGACCACACTGGAGCGGTGCTGCCGTTCTGGGACGGCTCGATCGTGCCCGCCTTGCACCGGGGCAATGTGCTGGTCTCGGCCCATGGCAACAGCCTGCGGGCGATCGTCAAGCATCTGTTCGGGCTGGATGAGGAGGGGATTATGGCGGTGGAGATCCCGACCGGCAATCCGCTGCGGATCGAGCTGTCGGACGCGCTGGTGCCTGTCGCGGTGCGCTATCTGGACGCTGACCGCGCCCAGCCGCTGCCACCGCTGCCCTGAAGACCGGGGCGCGGGCTGTGACGGAGACTGCCTTCAGCGTCGAAGACCTGGCCTTCATGGACCAGGCGCTGGCGCTGGGGCGCGCCATGCTGGGCCGCGCCCCCAATCCAGCCGTGGGCCGTGGTGGTACAGGGCGGGGCCGTGGTCGGTGCCGGAGCCCGCGGCCGGGGCCTGGCGGCCGGCCCCATGCCGAAGCTCTGGCGCTGCCCAGGCGGGCGACCGCGCCAGGGGTGCCACAGCCTATGTCACGCTGGAGCCCTGCGCCCATGACAGTCCACGCGGCCCGCATTGCAGCGCGTGCTGGTGGCCGCAGGCATCGCCCGCTGCGTCGTGGCCATCGAAGACCCTGACCCCCGTACCGCTGGCGCCGGCATCGCCCGGCTGCAGGCGGCCGGCATTGCTGTGACCCTTGGATGCCGCGCAGAGGTGGCACAGGCCGACCATGCCGGGTTCCTCACCCGGCTGGCCACTGGCCGTCCGCTGGTGGCGGCCCATGAGGACGGCACAGGCTTTGACGCTGCATTCGCCCTCGGCTTCCAGGAAAGCTTCGAGGCAGCCCTCGATCGGATGGGGGCGGAGGGGCTGACACGGGTCTGGGTGCGCACTGGCTCGCCTCTGGCCCTGGCCCTTGCCGCACGCGGCCTGCTGGGTCCCAAACACGGCTGACAGCGCGGTTTCGTGCTTAACCCGTCCTTGAGGTGTGCTGTGCCATACCGGCGGCGATGACTGCACAGCCGCTCAAGCGCCTCCCCGTGGACGGCATCCTCAGGATGCTCGATGCTCACAAGGCCTACCGCACCGGACGGGGCGGGAGGACGCCGCGCCGTCTTCGACTATGTGCACCTGTCGGGCTTCGACTTTTCAGGCCGCGACCTCACCGATGCCGACTTTACCGGCTCGCGCCTCGACAAGGCGGATTTCTCGCGCTGCCAGCTGCTGGGCGCCTCGTTCTTCGGAGCGGACCTGCGACAGGCCATCTTCGTGAACACGGACCTGCGCCGGGCAGACCTGCGCGGCTCGCTGGTGCACGGCGCCAATCTCACCGGTGCCAATCTCGCAGAAGCCGATCTGCGCGAGGGCGTGGTGGTGCGGCAGGATTCCTCGGGCGAGCTGCGGGCCGTGACCCATGCCGTCCTGCCAGTGAATGCCGGCGATGCCAGTTTCCGCAATGCCACGCTGAACCGCGCCCGCATGGGCGGCTCCATCGCCATGGCGGCGGACTTCTCCTTTGCCACCATGCGCGGCGTGAACCTGTCCCGCGCTCACCTCAAGCAGGCCAAGCTGGTGGGGGCCGACCTGACAGGCGCTGACCTGTCGGGCGCCAATCTCGAAGGCGCGGACCTGCGCGACTGCATCCTGCTCGGTGCCCGCACCACCATGATGCGGACCCGCGGTGCAGACATGACCGGCGTGATGAGCGAGCCGCCCCGCCTGGAGCCGGCTGAGGAAAAGCGCATCGCCCAGATGCTGGAATCGCACCTCTTGTGGCGCCAGACCATGGGTGAGAAGGGCCAGCCGGGTATCTTTGACGATCTCGACCTGCGCGGCGCCACTGCCCTGGCCGGGCGCAAGCTCACCGCGCTGCGCGCCCGCCGCGCCACACTGTTCGGCCTGGATCTGGGTGGCTGCGAGCTGCAAGGCGCCTCGCTCTCGGGGGCGGACCTGCGGGCCGTGCGCATGGGCAAGGCCGACTTGCGCGGGGCCAGCCTGTCGGGGATCCGCGGCCAGCGGATGGATCTGTCGGGCGCCGATCTCACACCGCTGGTGCTGCCCAATGGGCGCCGGCTCGCCTGTGACCTGTCGGGCGCCGACCTGAGCTGGGCCAATCTGTCGGGTGCCAATCTGTCCGAAGCGGTGCTGGATGGCGCCACCATGGACGGCGCCCGGCTGGATGGGACCATCTTCAGCCCCGAGATCGCCGCGCGCCTCAATACAGCCGCCCGATCAGCCTGACTGCCGCGACCCGTTGCCAGCGCCACCGCGCCGGTCCAGCCTGTCGGCCATGACAGACCGTGCTTCGATCCTTGTGCTTGACGAGGGCACCTCGTCCACCCGTGCCGCCCTCTATGCCCGCGACCTCACCCGTGGCGGCTTCGCCCAGGAGCCCGTGGCTCTGACTTCGCCCGAGCCAGGCATTGTCGAGCAGGACCCTCTGGAAATCTGGCAGCGCACCCGCGACGTCGCGCTGGCTGCCGCCGGTGGCACCGTGCCGGCCGCCATTGCCATCACCAACCAGCGCGAGACCACCATTTTGTGGGACCGCGCCACTGGCCAGCCGGTGCATGCGGCTCTGGTCTGGCAGGACCGGCGCGGGGCCGAGCTCTGCGCCGCTTTCCGTGCCGATGGGCGCGAGGCCGCGCTGAGCGCCCATACCGGGCTGCTGGCAGACCCGTATTTCTCCGGGTTCAAGATTGCCTGGCTGCTGGAAACGGTCCCGGGGCTGCGGCGCGGGCCGAGGCCGGCGAGATCGCTTTGGCACGGTGGACAGCTGGTTGATCTGGCAGCTCACCGGTGGCGCCGTCCATGCCACGGACGCTTCCAATGCTTCCCGCACCGGGCTGTTTGATATCCATCAGCAGGCCTGGTCGCCGCAGATGCTGGCACATTTCAATATCCCGGCAGCGATCCTGCCCGACGTGCGCGACAGCGCGGGCAGCTTTGGCGAGACCGGTCTGTTTGGCACCCCGGTCCCGATCCTCGGTGTTCTCGGCGACCAGCAGGCAGCGCTGATGGGGCAGGGCTGTGCCCGACCTGGCGAGGCCAAGATCACGGTTTGGCACCCCCGGCGCCTA